>OU974076.1:4764384-5364384 GCA_918843875.1 Diadumene lineata | reverse complement strand
TTGCGGTATGGGAATCACCTCCGCTGTAGGTACGATCGGGCGATTTTCTGGCTGCTCTGTAATCTTCTTCGCTGTATTTTCGTTTCCTCTTTGGAGAGCGATCAGATGATCTTCTAGACTCTTTTTCAACAGATGGACTGTTTCTCGCTATATGAGAATCCCCTCTACGATCTGGCGATTTTCTGGCTTCAGATTCCCTGTGTGCCTTGTAGTCGTCTTCGCTGTATTTTCGTTTCCTCTTTGGAGAGCGATCAGGCGATCTCCTAGCTTCTTTTTCAACGGAGGGACTGGTTCTTTCTCTCTTCAGTTTTCTTGGGCTCGCACTTTGTTCTCGAAAGCTGTTTCCAGTTGAATCTTTTCTATCGCTTTTCGAATGCGATTCTTTGCGACTGCTGTGATCACGATCACGTCGTTCACGACTACGACTACGATCTCTCCTCTTTTTGTGTTTGTGCTTTTTCTGGCGCGATGGCGACGAAGAAGAGCTCTTTCTTGACCTCTTTTTAGAGGGAGAACGGCTGGTGTTCTTTTCAACATAATCAGTCTTGCTTGAATGTCTCATGTCGTACTCTGGTTTAGACTTCTTGCCACTGGTGGGAACAACTTCGCTTTCGTCTGGCTGTGTTTCTTTCTTTCTTTTTCTTTCTCGGTGTTCAGTGGTTGCTATTTTCTCATCGCTGTCTTCATAACTCTTACATTCTCGTTGAACATCATTATTACTTTCTCTATCTTTTGAGGACGAAGAGTCTTTAGGCGTTCTTGACTGGTTGTCATTCGCTGCTATGTGGCCATCTGTTTGCCACGAAGTCGAAGCAGATTTAGGATGAAGTCGTTCAACTTCAACCTCAGGAAAGCTCGCCATTTTTTAGCAAAGAAAAGTAAAATTAAATCAGAATAGTATGGCGAAACAAAGTTGTACCAAATGCATGCGTTATTTCCGGGAATTTTCCTTCGCAAACGGACAAAATCAGTTCGGAGAAAAAGGGAAATTCCCTTTGTTTTGGTGTCCAGTCTCTTTCTTTCTCTGCCTTTGCACAGGAAGCCCGTGTCTGACTGAATCTGGATGGATATCCATGTGGCAATTTCTAAAATACACGAAAAGATGAATAAAGTGCAAAAATCAATATGTTCATAAATAAATAAACAATAAATGAATAAATATTTTTTAAATAAAAAAACATTAAAAAATAGTAACATAGTAAAAAATGAATTCATGGAATATTTGTCTAGACACACTGGCTGACAAGTTTTTATTAAATATATATATATATTTCATCAGGCAATTTATGTTTGCCAATCATCCTAGTCATGCCCTGTATCAACCCACTGTCCAATCACATGCTCATACTTGATAATCAGAAAAGCTTGTTGGAGCACATACTATATATTATGTTTTCTAGCATGTAGACCGCAGTTCACCTGATTATAAAATAAGATAATCTTCAATAAATAATTGTAATTTTTTTAGGGTAGGGGGAGGGAAGTCAGGCTAAAAAACTACAAACATTATTTATATATTTTTTTCATAATGTGTATAAACAACATATATATCTCCTTTAGTTGAGTAAGAATTGTATTATGATCTTCATGGTGAAAATAAATAATTAAAACTGAAACTGATATTATCAAATAGAAAACTTTGACATGCTGGAACAAAAACATAATTATTATTTACAATTAGAATTGATGCATAATAATCACTTTATAACTAATGTATTTTGTAAGTTAATTGTTAGAAAAATTAAATAAGGGCAGTTGTGACTTGATGTAATTCATATACTTCATGTTCACTAATCCAGTGATCATTAGACAGGTTTGGGAAGGGTTTTTTTCTGTGATCTGTGATTTGGCCCATATTAATGTTGTGATTCGTGAAAAGCAGAAAAAAATATGCCGTGATTCCAAGTGTGAAAGTTTGTGAAGTGCTTTTCTTTAATGCTGTGATCTGTGAAATTAACAGAAAATCGTTTGTGATCTGTGATTGGTACCCCCCCTTTCCCAGCCTGATTAGAGTCATTTTCATTTGAGTGGGAAAACAGTACTGTATATAATAGCAGTAGTCTTGAGGCTTTCATGTTTCATATCATAACATATACATATTTTTCAGTTTGAAGCACGATTGTTTACAAAATTATACATTACTTGCCCAGACCAATACACTCCACCAGACTTTAGGCCAATTTTCACTTTTGAAGTAAGGGGAGATATCTCCTAGTATCAATTATTTGTAAACATTTTGATTCCAAATTTGTACAGGACAACTAATTAGTTTTTTTATCAATATATGTTTGCCCTTTCTCCACTGTATTTCTCCTCTTCAAAATACAAATTCTCTAGTAAAATTCACAGGAGATGAATGAAATAAAAAGGGGAGACAGAAAGTGAAAATCCACCTTAACATTTCCATTAGTCACTACCATGGGACTTTAAGATTGAACTCTAAGACAAACTTAAATAAAATCTATAAAAACCTAATTCACAAGCAAAAATATATTAAAACGTTCATAAATAATTATTTCATTGTAAAATTGTTTTGTGCTATCTCCTCTTTCCTCTCCCCAGTAACCCACTGTAAATCCAAATCTTAATGATTGAAGAATTTTTTTAAATGCTTCTTTAGAACCTTAGAGTGCTTACAAAATGTCCATGAAATAAAATCTAAATAGTTACTACCTATTAGTTCATATTTAGTGACTAATTTAGACAAGTTGGAAGAAGCTATTGTTTCCTTTATATTTGCCTTTTCTTTGACTGTTCTGGTTGAATGACAGAAACTAAATAGTTCCTCAATAGAGACTATTAGTTTGTAACTAATTATATTTTATTTCATGGACATAGTGCAAGCACTCTTCAGTTGGATAACATGATATGGTCTATGATATAATCTAAAATCTAAAATTCACAAAAAAAATTGATATATGCACAATACCCCTTATTATAGTCTTATCAACATAAACTAATCACTCTATGGGTGTGTATGCTCTAGATGGTTCAAATGAATGTTCAATTTCTTCTAGTGTTTGTCCTTTTGTTTCAGGTACAAGAATATACACAAAGAAAAAGGAAACAAGACAAAAGCTGCCATAAAACCAGTATAAACCAGCAGTTGACATTGCATCTTGCATGTAATCGTAGCACCAGAGTAGAACAAATGCTGATGTAAAGGCAGATATTGTTGCAATTGTACCAGCTATGCTGCGAGCTCTTAGTGGAAAGATCTCAGACATTACGACCCAAGGTACTGGCCCCCAGGAAAGACTAAATGCAAATGTAAAGATGAGAAGGCACGTGATAGCTAACCATGATATCTCGCAAGCTGGAATAGAGTGAACCAAGTGCTTGTGATGAACAGTGGAATTACAAGTCTCATCATTTGACAATTCAAAGAATGTTCCTATACCGAAATGGCAAACCGCCATGACAACAGCCATTGTAAGTAGCAATGTTCGTCGACCAACTTTATCAATAATTCCTGACGCAATGAAGTTTACAATCAGCTGAACTCCTGCTATACTTATTGAAACAACTTTAGCATCGGAGATGCCTGCACTAGCAAAGATACTTGCACAGTTCATTACTATGACAATAGCACCACAGGTCTGTTGGAATATCATGAGACCAACACCGATGACAAGCGGTCTGATGATAGACGGCTTGAAGAACTCTCGTAGTGACATCTTTGTATGCATGTCTGAAACAAATGGATTTTTGACACATATGGCTTTTAATAGTGGTGTTAAGTTAAACTTTATAATCAACATCAACAGAGCATTTTCACATAATGCACTATCTGACTTATACTAATGAGTTCTAACAAATCTGAATGAGAATTGCATGGGGGAATGGAAGGGAATGTACGCTTTGATTCGCAAAGACAAAGGCAAGTTTGATCAGCTGATTATTGTAAACAAAAGTGCAATAATGAACTGATTGAGCTTTCCTTTGTCTTTGTGCATCAAAGAAAACATTCCCACATGCAATGTTCATTAGCAAAGCTCTTCTAGCTCATCAGCATTTTAGTACTCATTAGCATAAGATAGCTTGTCATGTGAAAACGCTCTTAGTATCTAGCAATTGTATTTATCTGCCTATTAAAAAGCTAGGTAATAGCTACTCAGAGCTAACCTACTCAGTAAAAGTTAATCAAGCTGAATAACTACAAGAAAATGTATAAAAATTGCTATAAATGCAGAAAATAATCTAGATACAATTGCCCTATTTCATTATGACATCACGGATTGTTTATGTAGGGGATAGAATCACCAAATCCAATAGAAAATTTGACCAAAATTGCTCCAAGCAAAACAAATCAAACTAAAATAATCTGGTTTTTGGATATAATGTGTGTTCATGTGTTCTAAATAATATTCAGGCCATTTAGAAACTATTCTACTTCTCCTCTTGAATTTATATATTTCTTTAGAACGATTTTCAGTGAATTTGTGTTGTTTTGTTCCCGCCAAACAACCATGATCCCTTGCACTAAACAATAGAATTTTGATGAATGTTTTGATAGTGTTGTCATAATGAACTCTGGCAATTACAATTATAGTAAAAAATTACTGAAACCCTGCCTCACTCGCATGAAATAATTCAACAACTCTAAAAACAATGAAACTATCTTACCAATTGATTGTTCTGTTTCATAGCATTCACTGTCAATATCAGCTGTCTTGCCTCTTAACCACAAAAGAGCATTAAGTGCAGAGCATCTCTTGTTATGTTGAATATACCACCTTGGTGTCTCGGTCATGAATAACATTATGAACACAAGGAAAGCTGGCATCACAATTCCAGCAACTGCCATGTCTCGCCAACTAAAGACGACTCCAAATACGTATGATAATAAGATTCCAGTCGTGATGGCAGTTTGATGGAAGCCTCCTAGAGCTCCTCGTAACTTGGACGATGCTATTTCTGCTACATATACCTAGAGTTCATAAGAATTTTGTAAATGATTACTTTGTAAAAATAGTAAAATCGCTTTATTTATCATCAGTATTGTCTTAATTTATTATACGGCATCCACAAAGCTGAGGGAAGGCTATAAATAGAAATCAAAACTGAATGTTTTCTGAATGACTGACATATGGCATGTATTGGAATGATTAACTGATTGACAAGCTGATGAAGTGACTGACCAAATAACAACCTGATCAAATGACTGACTGTCCAACCAACTAATCAATTGACTGACTAGCTAGCTAGCTGGTCGAAAAACCAAGAGAAAGACTGAATGAATCACCCACTAATTACATCACTACTGGCTGCCTTATCATTAATTTTGAATGAATGGGTTATAATAAATTGAATTAAAAATGGCCACAATATCTGACTGGCAGACAAAATGATTCATTTGACAATAATTGAAATGTGAATTAAGGCAATAAGCCATCTGGGTCATGAAAAATGCAGTCTGAGCATGTGCAGATACATTGACTATTGTACTTACAGGGTAAGAGACAGCTATCATCCCACATCCAAGACCAGTCAGCATTCTTCCTGCATCCAACATTACAGTACTGACAGCAAACCTTATCATCAGCCATCCTGCTTCGAATGGAATTGCACTGAGAATTATTGTCGATTTTCGGCCACAAACATCTATGAGTACTCCACCAATGGGACAGCCAATAATTGCACCAAGAGTAACAAGAGACTGTTAAACATAATTATGAATTTTGATCGTTAGTTTACATGACATATAAAATTTCATAATTATTTTATTATTTAAGTTGCAGTTGTTGGCAGTGTTAGGATTTATTTCTACAGGGCACGTCTGAAATAATGACATGTTTTGAAATGGCTAGAGGAAACGAAAATTAAACGTAAACGAAAGCAAAACAAAACAAAAAATATCTAATTAAGGAATAAAAACCGTTTTTTTGGAAATATTATCATAATTACAAAAGAACTTAAAAGTAAAAAAGTAAGTAAGTAAAAAAAATAATAAAAATAGGCGCCAATAGCAACATTTAGATTATCCAAAAATCTAATCATCACTTTAATGTACTTACGGCAAAAAATGCTCCTTGTACATCATCCAAATGTAGTTTGCCATTTTCCTCCTTTAAATCTTGTAAAGCCGGCGAGGAATAACCAAGGCAATACCCAAAACATAGTGAGCCAACGGCTGCTAGCAAAGTTGCTACAACAGATTTCACGTTGCTCGATTTCGGTTCTGTGATAATCTTTGGAGGCTGTTTTGTGCCATAATTTAAACCATTGTCTCCGTATAGTATTGGGATTTTAAATTCGTCGGAAATTGAGCTGGGAAAATACGGTGTCGGCTCTTGCTGTATATGTTTTTGTTGCTCATTTGCCATCCAAGTTGTAGTTGATGTCGTTTTTCACAAACACCGTGTCGTCGTCTGTGACCTCTTGAACTAAAACCTCACTAAACTACTATAATCTTCGTCGAAATAAACTTTAAACACTTTTTGATAAAGTATTAGAACTTTCGCTTAGAATTTTGATGTTTTCACTTCGAGAAATGATCTGAACGATTGAATAATGTAGCGATGAATAAATCAAACTAAAATTACGGTGACCCATAGCACGATCGTAGGTTATGACGCATGTCAGATTACGTCACGGTAGAATCACATGCTTTTGTGTAGTCACGCAAGTGGTCACGTACTCTAGTAATAATATAATTCCTTTCTTTCCCGTTAGAAAAAATGTTGAAATTTGTCCCACAGTAATTTTGAATGAATTTGAAGAGATGGGTCTTTTACTGGATGAATTTTACCGTGGAAGAATGAAGTCAGCGAATGCTTTTATTCGCGGGCACTTCCCACGGCACACCTCCGAACACGCCGAGTCCAAAGGTCAGTCGAAACGAAATCGCTGTCACAATGAAACGTAACAATAATTCTTCGAATAACTTATAATTTCTAATAATGCATGAATGATTATTAATTTTGTAATTTGACGCCGTTTCTCTTTTATGTAGAATGCAAACTTAATGCATACAGTACTAAACAGAACTACTGTGGAAATACTTTATTGCTTTCTTGTGTACATTTTTTCAGTTTCTTGATTGTGAATTCCGGGGTCATTATGTTCCCTTTCAGCGAGCGTCTTATTCACTATCTACAACTGCCAATGCTAATTATTAGGAAACCGTTAGCCTGCCAAATCTTTAGGGACGGACAATTAGATATTTGAAGGGGGGTGCAGGATATTTTTTTCCAATGTGATGGTTGTGCAGAATATTTTCTTCATCCCTGCACGATATCTTTTATTGGCACATCTGCCGTGCACGATTTTTTATCTGTTTAAGGCTTTGCTCGATATTTTTTTGGTATTTGCCCCCTCAAATGACTCCGACGAAGGACTAACGTCCGAAACGTCAGTTTTCTCCACAATCATTCTACGGTGTCTAACTTATCATTTCATTTACAACTGTTTCTATAGAAACACCAACGCAGTCCTGCCTAGTATTTTTTGCTAGTTTTTAACCCACCCCCCCCCCCCCACCCCCCAAAAAAAATCTAATGGTCCGTCCCTTATTAACTACTGGTTGCCGTACGCAAGAAACTAGATCCCCTAGTGACATTTGTTTTTTGAGGGAATTGTGTGTTTAAAAAAAAAAAAAAAATTGCGTCCACGTGGATCCGTCTTCTTGTTCATGTATGTGTGACCCTATACTTGCCCAAGTCGACCTCTCTGATATTCACAGGGAATTTTGAAGAGGATTTATGGCTCATAATGAATTTATTTTCATCTCATTAAATTTATCGCGCTAAAAACTCAGAAGTGAGCCCAACAAGCGAGCGCGCGTACATTGCAAAAAGACCACAGAAGAGGTCGTCGACTTGTGTGGTGTGGTTTGGTGTGGTGTGGTATGGTGTGATATGGTGTGGTGTAGTGTGGGTGGTGTGGTGTGGTGTGGTGTGGTGTGGTGTGGTGTGGTGTGGTGTGGTGTGAAGTGGCGTGTAATGGTGCTTTTTTTTTCTTAACCGCAGCTAGAAAGCTTGCTAGCCCCGTGGCTATGCGAAATAGGCTTGCATGTCCACAGGGCACACGAACACTGAATTGCTTTAATACCAAATTAACTGTTACTGTTTTCTAATATGATAAGTTTATTCAAAGGTATTTATAATTCATAAGTATTGTGATAAAATGTTGTGTGGGCGTCGAGAATGATGGTCATATAGGGACGGACCATTAGAAAAGTGAAGGGGTGGGGGGAGGGGGGGGATAACAAAGAAAATCCAAACACGGTTTGAAAAGTAAAAAAAAAACACAAGCCAAACTCGACAAAAAAACATACATGCCCAAATATCCGAAACAAAATAAAAAATAAAAGAAAAAAAAAACCGAAAAAACCTTGAATAGGCAAGCCGAAAAAAACATACAAGGTTGAGCCCTCCCCACCCCCTCCCCCTCTTCACTTTTCTAATGATCAGTCCCTTATTGAACTTGAACTTGACGCTCATCAGCTCAACAGGTAATTTTACTTTCGCCTGAAACAATAATATAAACAAAGATCAAACTATAGCATAACGGATGAAGAGAAAATACAGAAATAGTAAAATGTAAAAGTTAAGTAAAAGAGATGGGGAGAAATAGAAGAGAAGAAAAGAGAAGAGAAACGAAAAAAAAAGGGAATAGGAAAAGAGGCAAGTATTTTTAGATAACACTGACTGAAAACGCACAACATGAAACAAGATGAAACATCACTTCATTGCTCCACGCATCCGTCACGCGTGTCAGCACAGCGTTGTGTGACACACCTGATAGACCGGTGGAACAATTGACTATTATTCATTACCATCCAAAAAACTTTTTCCTCGGTTTCCCTGTCATCATCTGCTCAACAACAAACAACGCGACATCTTTACGATTAATCTCCTCCAATGCTATGGCAAGCTGTGAAACAAGCTGGTTTTTCCCTAATGTACTCCTAGTGTTCCACAAGCACAATAGACGAAAAGCTTTTTCCTGGGAGCCCATGGAAAGACCAACGATGGTTTGTAGTTCAGAATCTGATACACCAAGGAACGACCCGAGCTGTGTCCATTCTTCGTTGGTTAGTTTGTATGCTACTCGGCGTAAATCACGATCACTAAGGCCGTCTATAGAAGATAGACAAGAGGAAATGAGATTAGAGAACGTATCCCCAGACCCCATCAGGAACCCCGCTTGTGCTATTTTTAGAAACAAGGCTATTTTTAGTCTCAATTACCAAACCCGCTAAAACTTTATTCTTAAGAGAAAGACGACTGGGAAACATGTTAATATATACAAAACTGTTCATTTTTCTTTTGCAAATTTGAAGAGCTTTTATAATTCTTTTTTTATTTTCGACTCCAGCACAATATTCGCGTCTATTTCCTCCTTGGTCATTCTTATCAATCACGTTCCGTTCTTTGATTATAAAATCCCAATAAAGCCTTCACTATAGCTTACATAAAGCTTTCACTATGTCAATGGTTTGAATCTTTACAGCAAATCTCTGCAATATTTAACCATCCCCTTCCAAAATATTCATATTACTTCAAATCATTTATATACCTCTTAATTCCTGGCACGAGGCCCATATTCAATAGAAATCATCATTATCAACCTAATACCTTATCATCATTATAATCAAAATCACCAAAGTTCATCTTCACAAGCCATCGCCATCACCATTATCATCATCGTCCATCATCACCATCACCACCATCATCATCATCACCATCACCATCACAATTGCCATACTTCATCTTCGGCTAAGCTGTACGCCATAATCTAATCTAATTAAGATATCGTTCTCATATAAAGGTCTACTAGAGGCTGCCTAAACCTATACAAAGTTCCTGTAATTTACAACCAAGGTTATAAGCTGATGATAGTAAATTACAAAGAATATTCCGGATACAGGCTAGCTGATGACTGAATATTGGATTTCATGTGCCTCCAACATGTCCAAACATGTCTTGCCATACATAAAAAAGATTGCGTTACACTAGAAAAACAGTATATCTAAAACTCATCCAGACGTCGTCGTAAAACCATGGCTGACAAAACGGTTCCTAACGGCATCTCTGCCAAGCAATTCACTGTCCTTGCGGGTTTCTTCACATTGGTTTTATGTTTCGGAGAATTCGTACGTCTAGAAATGTTGTTAAAGGAGCTGGCCACCAAAGTGAATCATTTTGACAACAAGATGACGACAAGCCATTACAAAGAAGAATTAGAACTGCGGAATCGAAATCAATTTTCCTTAAAGCGACAAGTAAACGAGAAACGTGGATTGTTTAAGCAACAGTCGACAAGGTCTAGAAGAGATACTTCACAACTGAAGAAAAATCAAACCCAATCAAACTTAGACACACAAATAGCAAAGCTGATTGACAGAAAAATTGGTCTTGCTGTTTCTTCTTTGCAAGCTGCCAGATATTGGATACCAATCCCAGGTCCTCCCGGTCCAACCGGTCAGCGCGGTAAACGAGGAAATAGAGGACCACCGGGACCAAGGGGTATGCCGGGAAGAAAGGGAAAACATGGACCCCCGGGTCTAAAAGGCGACCCGGGACAAAATGGAGCCACTGGTCCACGAGGTTTACCTGGACCTAAAGGATATCCCGGGCCATCGTTAGTAGCTCCGTCTGTATCGATTTCACCGCGTCACTTAATCGTCAATGAAAGCCAGTCCGCCATCTTGCATTGTTCAGCAAGTGGTTATCCACGACCTGTCATTGTGTGGAGTAAAGTCAATGGTTCATTAGCAACAGACAGAACAACAGTTGGTGATGGTGGTAAACTGGAGATTAGACACGTGACATCGAATGATTCAGGTATCTATGAATGTAAAGCAACCAACATTCTTGGAAAAACACAAATTGAAGTGAGTATAGAAGTGAACTTTGCACCACGAATAACTTTAAACAATGGACCAATTTATGTTAAAATCGGACAAAATTCCACTATGCCGTTTTGTCACGTGACAGGACATCCTAAACCTAAGATCACGTGGTCAAAGTCTGTTGGTTCGTTGCCAACTAACCGTATTGTTATCACTGATGGTCGGCTGACTATACTGAGATCAAGCAAAGATGATTCTGGGACCTATTTGTGCAAAGCTAAGAATTTTCTTGGTGCTAGGATTTCGGGGACAATCATGAATGTCGTCAACCTACCAGAGTTTATAACCAAACCTTCTCCATCCGTTCAAGTGATTACACATTCAAGTATTATTTTGAGCTGCTCTGCTAAAGGAGATCCTACGCCAGTCATCGTATGGAAAAAAGAAAATGGCGATCTCCCATCAGGGAGATATGAGTTTAAAGATAGTTCGCTGATTTTGAAAGACTTGAGAACAACAGATACAGGTTCGTATGTGTGTACTGCAAGAAGTGCTGGCGTATTTCATACAAGTGTAAAAGCGGTTTTAGAAGTTTTCCATAGAGACTGCGCTGACATTTACAAAAGTGGAGAGAGGCGAAGTGGCGTATACACAATCAAACCTGACGACCAACACGCCTTTCAAGTCTTCTGCGACATGATCACTGACGGTGGGGGTTGGACTGTGTTCCAAAGAAGACAAGACGGATCAGTTGACTTCTACCGCAAATGGCAGGATTACAAAACAGGTTTTGGAAACCTGAATGGCGAGTTTTGGCTAGGTAACAACTACATCCATCGCCTGACCGCAAGAGCAGCCTCGAACCTACGAGTAGAGCTAGAGGACTGGGGAGGAACCAGAGTGTATGCCAAATATGGTAGTTTCAGTGTTGAAGATGAATCAGATAACTACAAGCTTAAAGTAAGCTCGTATTCAGGTTCGGCTGGAGACTCTCTAACACAGCACAATAACCTTTTCTTTACTACAAGGGACAGAGATAAAGATCTTTACTTCATGAATTGTGCTGTACTCTATACCGGTGCGTGGTGGTATGACGCGTGTCACCATTCTAATCTCAATGGAAAGTATCTTGGAAACGTGAAAGATAACAAAGGGCTACGATGGAATGCGTTTAGAGGTTCGTTGTCTTTGAAATTTGCTGAAATGAAACTTCGTCCAAACTAACTATAGTTAAAATACTTTAATTGATGCAGAATGCACTTTTAAAGTAATAATAATAATAATAATAATAATAATAATAATAATAATAATAATAATAATAATAATAATAATAATAATCTATCAATCTAGAAGTCCGATAGCAGCAATAAGCTGGCATAAATTGATTCTTTACTACCATCATCACTACTATACCCTTAAAAGATACCGTACGTGGCTTCGCACATTTGTCATCCCTAAAAGATACCAAAACGACGAGTTTCAGTGGCTTTCAACCCTTAAAAGATACCAAAAAGTAAGAATTTGACAAATTTCATATTTTTAAACCCTAAAAGATACCAAATCGTCTATATTTACCCCTAAAAGATACGAATTTCTGAATGATAGGGGTGGGGAGGGTGAATATGAAATTTTACTTATCCCCCCCTCCACTCGAATTAAAAAACTGCTCTGCCCTGTAGTAGCTGTCTGTTTGTTTGTTTTACCACTTTCTTGTACCATGTCGAGATTATTCAATGACTCACCATCGACCATATTGTCATCATTCTCATCATCGTCATCGTCATCATCACTACTACCATCATCATCTACAACAACATTACCTTTTGTCAGTATTGTAGACAGTATTCACTAACCCACGTTCGACAATATTGTCATCACACTCATCAACGTCATCATCATCATCACTACTATCATCATCTTTATCTGCAACAGCATTACCTTTCTTGTTGTTTGGTTTACCACTATCGACAATATTCACTGACAAACCATCGACCATATTATCGTCAAACTAATCACTGTTGTCATCACTACTAACATCATTATCATTTACTACAACATCACTACCTTTCTTGTTGTTTGGTTTACTACTTTCTTGTCCCGTGTCGACAGTATTCACTGACAAACCATCGACCATATCATCTGACATCGAGCTTGAATCAAGACTGGTGGTGCTAGCATGATCACCGTGTTTACTCGATGACAGTTCAGTATTATTTTCTGCCTGATGGTTTTCTTCACGGGGTTCCTGTGTCGGACTTGGAGTGCTGACAGTGACGCTTTTATTTGGAGGTGTCCTGGGTATTTCTTCTGTATTTGCTAGTTTTTTCTTTAGTGTCTGTACTTCTTTCGCACGTTTATCTAAAAGGACTTTCATTTGACGAATCTGACAGAGGAGAGTATCATAAAATAGTTTGTAAAAAAACAAGAGATAATATAATTTTTTTTTATTATTATTATCATTATTTTATTTATTATTATTTTTTTTGGCAAACAATTAAGGCCGGCACACACTAGGCGACAAGTCGCAGAGACTTGTCCCCGCGACATGTCGCAGCGACAATTTCCTCCCGTGTGTACTAACATTTTTTGGCGAAAATTGTTGTCGCCGCGACAGAATTTTGTTGCTGCGACTTGCCGCATGAAATCCAACCGGTTGGGATTGCTGAACCAGTGCACACTGCGGCGATATGTCGCAGGGGACAAGTCGCTGCGACTTGTCGCCTAGTGTGTGCCGGCCTTTACGCATATATTTAAAGGTGCCGTCACGGCCGGGATGCTTTGCAGCCCTGTGGTCTATCATGTGTTTAGAGCGGTTATTTTTGAAGTGACCGAAAATGGCTGCTTAAGAAATAAAATCTCTTCGAATTCTCCACATTTTCTCACTCAAGCCCTACAAGTGAATTCTTTAGAGTACTTTAATGGGTTCTGATTGGTTTTTGAAGATATTTTGCAGATTTGTTTATTTTATTCATATGTAAACAATAAAAGAGACGCGTAAAGCATCGAGCCTAAGGCGGCACCTTTAAAACCCTGCGTGACTAACAGCATACTTCTATGTCCTACTTCTTGCTGCAAGATTGGCTAAAGGCCGGTACACACTAGGCGACAAGTCGCAGCAACTTGTCCCCGCGACAGGTCGCAGCGATATTTTCCACCCGTGTGTACTAAGTATTTTTGGTGAAAATTTTTGTCGCTGCAACAGAATTTTGCCGCTGCGACTTGCCGCATGAAATCTAACCGGTTGGATTGTTGACCTAGTGCACACTGAAGCGACATGTCGCGGGGACAAGTCGCTGCGACTTGTCGCCTAGTGTATACCGACCTTAATATGAGAGTCGCGCTCTGATGCACTTGCGTCAAGCAGTGACTTTATACATTTTGTATGAAACTAGATGTCACGTGACCAAATCAAGCAGCTGGATAAAAATGAAGCTCAGAAATGAAAAGAGCATATCAAAATCAGTAGAGTGCACGCACTAAAAGTGTGCAACAGTTAAACAAACGAGAACAATAGAATTAGCATAAAATAGCACTATTTAGTCGTATTTATGTTGCACACTTTTAGTGCACTCTAACACTGCAAAATTTAAGCTTCTAATACACAACACAACAAAAATAACAATAAATTGAATGAATTTCTTCAGATTCGTTCGTTGGGTGGTTAAGAGTACCACCCAATGCGTTTTCTCGAACGATTCCCCCCAAAAAAGGAATTTTGAAAACACTGCTATTTCTATGTCCTTGTGTATGATAAGTTTTTATTGACTACAGCATGCTCTTTTCATTTCTGGACTTCCTTTTAACGACACTGTACGATTTAGGGGAGGTGTAGTCACGTGACCTCAAAGTGCAAGTAGTCCATTTCAAACATGCTCGTGGCATAATGTCACTTTTGAAATCAAATATAATATTTACCATGTTTTGTAAATCAGCTTCTTTCTTCTGCCATGATCGTTTGTCCTGTGCATATTTCTCGGCTAGCTCTGCCTGTAGTTCAGAACACTCTTTTCTAAGTCGTTTAGCCCATTTGTTCTCCATCTCCTCTTGCTGTGTGGTCATGCTAGTTTGAAGCTGCTCCAGTTCTGCCTACAAATGGGATTAAACTAATCAAAATATTATATGATTCAAGTTTATTCCATATCCGGATCATTAAGTTAAGGACGTACACAGAGGAAACCAAAGAAATAATGAATGAATAAATGAATGAATGATAGAATGAATGAATGAATGGATGATAGAATGAATGAATGAATGAATGAATAAAAAACGTACCTCTACGGAAGCAGCTTTGTGCTGTGCTTCTCTCAACTCATCCCTTAGCTGATCATCACTGCCATTGTCAACACCATTCTCAAGATTCTCTTCTCCCTTTTCACTATTTTGAGTCTTTTTATTTTGTAGCTCTTTCAGTTCTTTCTCGTACAGTGTAATTTTCTTGTCTCTCAATACAATGCCAACAGCCAGTTCCTCTTTTTGTTTGGATAATTTATCAATTGATTCGGTTGCTTTTTCAAGTTCTTCAAGATTGGTTTTATGAGATTGTTTCAACTTTTCTAATTCCTTTTCTAATTCTTCTTTTTCTCTTTCAAGTCGACTAATTCTTTCGTCCACTTTTTCTTTGAAGGTAACGTTTTCTTTAATGGTGCGATTTAGTTCTTCATTCTGCTCAGAAAGCGTTTTGTTCTCTCGTTTCAATTTCTCAAGTTCTTTGGAGTTTCCTTCTAGTATTGATTTGTCAGGTTTGTAGTCAAAGGATTTTGATCTCAACTTGGCATTTAGACGGTCGATTTCCTGAAAAGATTGAAATGATCCCAGTTAAATACCAGTATTGAAATGTTTTCGATTCCAAGATGTGAAAGGTGCAAAACTCGAAATAGTGCAACAAACAAACAAACAACACTTCCATATATATGAGAATTGCTGTGCTATTGAACCTATACAAATTATACATGATATAATGTGTATAGTTCCAATAGACCTAATCGGGTAATGCTTTGCCACAAGTGTTAGCACTCAATCAAACCACCATGGAAAATGCAGTTTATAATCTTTTTGAGACAAACGTTTCTATTCCAAGAAGTTTTGAATTGATTGGCAACGTACATGATAACACGTATGTCGATTGGGTCTAAAGCAAACCTGTAACGAACATCCAAGCATTTATACCTCACTTGCGGTATTAGCATTAGCACAAGCAAAATACACAGGCTCAGTAATGTGCTCCTCGTTGGCATTAGTTTTTGTCTCCTTTCACACTCATCTGATAAATGTCGTTCTTGCACTGTGTATATGCTGCTTGTGTTTATACTTATATCACAGGTAAGGCTTCGAGCTTTAGATTGCTCCTGTCGTGACGACGTAAGAGTGCAGATAGTGCAGTTATTGTGCAATCTAGCTGTCTTATATTAATAGGAGTTTTAACCTTAATTTCTAGTTTTTAAGTTTAGCGTGTTCAATTAATATATATGTACTTTGTGCATAAAGGTGGTTTGGATATAAGATTGAACGAGCAATGCAATGTTGGCGAAGAAAAATCTCTTGACACTAAATACATCATTGTATCATATGCAGTTATGTCTTTAAGTTTTATGTTGACATTGTACAGTATGCAAGTGAAAACACAAGGCTTTTCTAGTTTTTTTTTTATATTAGGAACTGGATTAATTTTGTGCAGTTTGAAAATACCAGTGTAAATTATCAGATAGAATTCATCCGGTGCAGCGGGCGACAATTGTGCTGGCGTTTATAAAATGTAGTTTTCTCCTATTTGTGCTCTATTTATTGTAGCAAGAGCAGGTGCAGGGAATAGAGTCGTTTTCGTATGATTGGGAAACAGTACTGTACCGTATCTTCAACGTAAAGGCTAAGAAAATATTCACACTTTATGCCGTATCATAGGCGTATTGTAACCGCACCGTTTCCTACTCGCGCGAATACGACTCTATTGGATAAGTACATTATAAATCTTGGATTATGTGCAGGCGTGACTAAATAGTGCTCTACGTTTTTACTGGAACAACCAGCTGTGCAGAGATATTTGATATATGCATACTGAGCGTCTAGTTTCAAAGGTTCAGGTCAGGTGAGGTGCAGGTTTAACAAAACAGTGCTTATGACATTGCTCAGGACAGACTCTACCAATAAAATGCTGAAACTACATGTGCAAAATATATATTCCACGATGAAATATCAGGTGCTACAGTCGATGGAAAAGGCATCGGTGCAAACGAAAGTGCAAACGTTGAGCACACAACAAACCTCTTCCATTTTGAACACTTGTCGATTCTTTCTGACCAGCTCTACCATGACATCTTTAAGGTCCTCCTCGAACTCATCACTCATGTCTGAGATCACTTGCTGACAGTCTCCAATGCACGGCAGATAGTGTGATTCTCTTCCGTGAAGGCCATTTTCGCCAAACATATTACCATCTTCGTTACTTCTGTGGGAATTCATTTGGGGAAAATTCGGGTTTAAATACGAGGGGTTTTCGTATGAAATCGTTTGGAAAGAGCTTCGAAAAGTGGCACCAAAGTTAAAGTTGAACTCAAGAAGACCTTCAGTGTGTGAAGTGTTCTCGCCAAACGTGTCATGCAATGATTGGTTTTCTTTATGTTTTGTGGCTTGACAGACGATTCCACCAACTCTCGAGAAGAGTTCCTGACTTTGCTCTTTCAGTAGATGGACTTGTTCTGTGTCTTCTTTTATTTTTCTTCTCATGTCTTTCTGTTCCTGTTTTAATTCTTGGAACTCTTTCATTAGTTGGGTATCCACAGGAGTAACTTCACTTATCACTTGAAATTTTTCAACATGGTCTGTTGTGGTTAATCTCTGAAAACGATGGAACATTAATCTCGTTAGCCTGAATCTTCAATAGCAAGCAAAAACAGTGCTTGTCTATAAGTGCTTTTGCATAATACTGTAATAGGGTGAGTGGTTGTACTTCTGGCCCCTCGTCGTCACTCAATTTTGTCTGTGGTGCTTTTACCAATGCTCTTTGTGTTTGCATTCAGTTAGTACAGCTAGGGAATTTCCCTTTTTTTTGCATTTTTGGCCGGTATATTTCAGGGATTAAAAATTTACAGAAGCATGTCATTTTTTAAAGTACCGGTATCTCTTAAGAATATTTTTGAAAACTTCCGTTGAGCATATCTTATGTTTATACATGAATACTTTTCTACAGGCTCTCTGGTTTTCCGGCCCTCACTAACAATCATGATGTAAGTTAAGAGGTGTGCTCAGGGGGTGGTGAATGTAAATAGGTCTCATAGGAGAAACGACCAATTACATGGTAAAATATCCTTATTGGCAAACATTTTACAAAGAAACAAAGCATGCAATAGTAAACAACACCAACTCACATTTTCGTTTAGCTGTCTCGTCATCTCCAGGTAATCCCGATTTAACTTCTTCCAAGCCATCACTAGGGACACCTTTTCAGAGGCCAAACGACCTCGTTCTCTCAAAGCCTCGGTAAGATCCTCCTTGATCTTCTCCCACGTTGAGAACTTATCGATGCGAATCACTTCTTCTTTTTTGTAGACTTTGGCTTCAATCAGTGGATCAATCACACAGGTAACGAATCTATGTTCAATTGCCTGCAAACGACTTTCCAAAAGCTCAGCCTGGCTCGTGGAATCATGATTGTACTCGAAATTATCCTGAATTGCCATTTTGGAATTTTCAGGCGAAAGTTTACATTTCAGAACCTTATTCTCGTCCTGGAGTCTCGCTATGTCTTGATTCAAAGATAGAGACTCGCTATTTTGCTTCTCAATTTTTGAAAACGCTTCTTCTATTTGGTTTTGAATCTTAGAGTTCTCGCTCTGAAGACGTGATATTTCGTCACGCAATGTTTGCATTTCTCGCTGCATCTTTGCTTTCTCACCTTGCAGTTTCATCCTTCTCTCCTCCAAGAAGTCGTTTCTGTTTCTCTCATAAGTTATTTCTACCTCAAGTCGCTCATTCATGGCTGCCAACCTGGAATGCGTTGGAGATGAATCGATGGGAACATGTTCTTCAGATTGAGTGGATTTTTGTTCATGCTGGACAACATCTGTTTGTTGTCGCTTTGTGGTCACCTCTTTCTTGTTGGTTTCTGTTTCCTTATCAATCATGTTGGTTTCTCTCGTCGTAGATTCGTTAACATGTGCATTGTGCTTTTCGTGTTTAGAGCTCAATTCCTCGCGTTGTTTTAAAGCTTTTTCTAATTCCAGAATCTGTTGTTCCTTGGTTTTGATTTTTTCGTCCCTTTCTCTGACCTGCTTCTCGAGCGCGTTACATCTCTCCTGCTTTTTTTCAAGAAATTTCAAAGTGTCTTCACCACTGCTGTGTCCGTCACAATTGTCGAACAATTGTGGCTCGCTACAAACGGATTCTACATTTTCAGATGCGACTGCTTCTTCTTCAATACGAGTGTGAGAAAATTGTGAGTTGTTTGACAAAGTAGGATTCTGCTCTTTTGCATTGTTGTTATTTTGAGAGTTTGATTCAGCGATACAAACGACAGCACTTGTTTGGACCCCAAAATCTTTCAGATTCCTCCCACTTTTGTTTGGTCGATATTCATTTAATTCTCCTCTAGAACTGGTCGTCCTTTTCTCCGAATCATTATCCACCAGGATTTCTTGAAGTTGTTTGTCTGTCTGGGTATTGTTGTCCACAACGTGTTTCTGCTCAGGTTGCACAACGCATTTAACGAGAATGCTACAACTTGTTTGTGTAACCTTGTTCGCCATAACTCGTTCGGGTTCTGCACACGTTTTTACACTCTCGCTGATGTTTTTAATAGCCACATACTCATCTGTTTGTATCGTGCTATCCACAAATGTTTTTGTGTCTGTTTGTAAATCGTAGTTGATTTGTTGTCCATCGAAATGTTCAACTGTCTGCATGACATTATCGACAACATGTTTCGTGTGTGTTTGGGAATCTTTCTCTTCAACGTGTTTCTCATTACTGAAATGTTCAAATGTCTGCACTACTTTGTCAACAAAACGCTTTCTATTAGATTGATGTTCTGTTTGCACATGTCTACTGTAAGATTTCTTTCGGTCTTCTATCCCAACTGTTTGGACGCCATGATCTTGAACGAGGCTCTTATCTGTCTGAACACCATTGGTTACAGAGGGCTGCCCACATGTTTGAGAAGAGCTATCAACATGTTCTCGAAGTTGCTGATCCCATTGGACTTTCTTATCTACAAGATTGTTTTCATGCGTTTTTTTCTCTGTCTCAGCTCCATTGTCAACGTGATGCGTTTCATTTATGTTTTCAGTTTGACTAAAGCTATGAACATGTTGTTCTAAAGATTTGGCCTCTGTTTGAGTTGCACAGTCGGTTACATGATGCTGGTCTGTTTGAATACAATTGTCGATAACATGTTTTTCAGGTTTCAAATCCACTTGCAATTCCACATCAACGTTTCCGGTGTCTTTTCCATGTAATTCATTAGATTTCGTTTGTGAAGTGTCATCTGTGAGATGTTTTTCGCATGTTGATTCGTCTGTTTGTACATAGCTGTTAGAGAAATTCCAAAGCTTGTCGTTGAATTGTTCTTCCGTTTGAGTAAAGTTATTAACATATGCATCGTGTTCCGTTTGAACAAAACAGCTTACAAAATTGTTTTCATTAATTTCTTCTTCTCTTTGAACAGCACTGTCAATGATAGCATGTTGTTGCGTTTGGACATAGCTAGTTTTAACTTGATTTTCGATGCGATTTTCTTCTGTTTGGACACTTTTTTCATTAATATGCTTTTCATATTGAGTTGAACCATCTCGCGTCGTTTTGTCAGGAAACTTAAACTTATCTGTTTGAACTATACCGTCCACAAGCTGTTTCTTGCATGTGACATCTTCTGTTTGCACAGTGACATCAGCGGTCTGTTGTCCATTAGCGTTTTTGTGTGTTTTTGCTTTATTGTTAGCAACATCATGGCCTTTATTGATCTTGCACAAATTCGTTCGAGGAAGATCAAAGGGATCTTCCAAGCTTTCAAGTGGGACAAATCTTGCTTCCTCGTTTTCTTCAATTGTTTCTTCCGATAGTTTGCGGATTTTGAATGCAGATGATTGGATTTCACTGTCCTTTTTCTTGATTTCTTCCAGCTTGCTCACTTCGTTTTTGTAGATGCGAAGAGCCTGTTTGACTTGCCGAAGTTCTTCTTTTAGTTGGCTATGTCTTTTTTCTAGTTGTGAAAGCATTCGGTATCCCTCAAGTCGCTCTTTTCTTAGAATCTCGACATCTTTGGTCAGACAAGCATTCTCTTCCATCAACATATCATAGTCTTCGTTTTTTCTTCGCAAATCACACTGCACTTTATTTAGTTCAATTTCTATGGCGTCTAACGTTTCTTCAAGAGACGAGACTTGTTTTTTCGTTTCTTGTAAAGATTTAATCTTGTCGTCTTTCTCTTCGACTTGATGTTGTAGCTCCTCAAACATAGCCAGTCCATTTTTCTTTTCAACTTCAAAATAAATGATTCTTTTTTGCAGGTTTTCGATTTCATCAGACTTTTGAGTTAACTGGATTCTTTGTTCTTCGATCATTCTATTGCTCTTGATGGCATCAGCAAGAAGATCTTTGTTATTGTTTGTCAAAGCTGTGAGTCGCTCACTTTTTAGCTCGTACTGTTTTTGAAGTTTAACGACATCTTGGTCCTTTTTGTTGAGGTCTTGTTTGAGCTCCTTGATCGTTTCATTCAACTTATCAAGATTTTGCCTCAGCTGTTTATTATCCGCCTGAGCTTCATCGATCTCATTATTATTTTTTGCGTCCTTACGCCTAAGCTCCCCAGTTTCAGATTCCATTTTATCAAGCTGGCTGCTCTTTTGCTTGCATAGTGTTTCAAGTTCGTCAATTCTGAACGTTAGCTGCTTGATGTTTAACTGTAGCCTTCCATGCGAATCAATTTTATCCTCTAGTTCTTTCTCGGCAGTTTCCGCCTCGATTTTCGTCACATTTATCTTTCTTTCTTGCTCACGGCTTACTTTTCTCAAAACGGAAATCTCATTTTCTAGCTGACCCTTCTTGTTTCTTAAATTGTCAACCAATCGACACGTTTCTTCTTCTTGGATCTTCAGTGCCTTGTTTTGCTCTTTTAATTTGCTTTTGTCATCAAGCTCTTCTTTAAGATTCTCCATTTCGCTTTTCAAGTTTTCAAAGGATTCGTTCTGGTCTTTGACGAGGTTTCGTAACGTCTGTATTTCTGTGTCTAACCGCGCACGTTCTTGCTCTTTGTCTGCCAACTCATTCTGCAGTTGCTTGAGTTGAAAGTTCGTTTCCTCTAGCTCTTTGTGCAATTTCTCCAATTGTTCATGTAATTCTTCTTTTTCTTTTTGCAGAAAATCAATTTGCTGAGTAAGGTCTGTAATTTGTTTTGTTTGTGCAGAAATGGTATCGTTGAGGCTGTACTTCATTTCGTCGCTTTCTTTCTGATCTCGTTCATAAGCTTCTTGTTTGGACTCAAGCATTTGTTCCAGACTCTTGAGGCTTTCCTTTGAAGACTTCAGTTTTTCTTTTTGGTATTCGTTTTTCTTGAAAAGATTCTCGTATTCCTCGTCGGAGGTTTTCAGCTCGGCTTTAGTTTGCTCCAGATGAGCTTCAACAAGTTTAACCTGTTTCTCTGTGTTAGCCATTTTGTCTCTTAGTTCTTTATTACTTTTATGAAGTCTTCTGATTTCGCTTTTAAAACTGTTTCTCTCCTCTTCAGATTCTCGCATTCTTTCCATCTTTTCTTTGCCTAGTCTTTCACTTCGGTTCTCGGCGTATTTCAAAGCCTTCTCAGCCTTTTCGAGTTTTTCCTCGACTTCTCTTAAATGTATCCTCGACTCGCGAGATAACTCTTCTTCTCTTTTCATGTTAATTTTTTCAAGTTTACAGATCTCGCTCTTCAAAGAGGCGTTATCTTCCTCGAGTTCTTTCAGTGACTTTGTTTTGTCTTTGTAGTGTTGTAGTTGTCGCTCAAGAATGTGAATCTCTCCTTGATCATCCACGATCTTCTCGTCAAGTTTTTGGTTCATGATGCTCAATTCATTGACTCTCCACTTCAAAACATTATTTTCCTCTTCTAGTTGCTCTTGCTTGGCGATTCTCTCTTTCGTTTCGTTGACTTTTCCTTCCAAGACTTCGATGTTATGCTTTGCATCAAGGAGAGCGTCACTTTGGTCATGGTACTTTTTCTTCATCTTGTTGACGCGAAGAGTGATGAGCTCTCTTTCCTTTGTTGAATTTTCAAGCTTTTCCTCCATTTCTTTGCGTCTCTGCAGTCTTTTTTCGGTGAGATCCTCTAAATCGTGGAAGACGCCCTGTAACCCTTCAGTTTCGAGATTATTATTCACTTTCTTAATCATCAATTCAATGTGCCTCTTCAATATGTCAAGTAAACCTGACTCAAAGCTATCATCATTTTCGTCCAGCGTACTCAAAGTTTTCAAGCTTTCGATCGATAGTTCCACGACTTTTATCGCCTCAGCTTCGTTAAACTTCGTACTCTCCTCATCCGATCGATGATTCGTTGAACTGTATTCGTTTTCGACGTCTTTAAGCCGTTTTTCAAATTTAGCAATTAATTCTTTCTTGCCTTCTTCGTAGCAATCCAACGCCTCGTCTAGTTCGTCTTCGTACTGGGCAATCACTTCTGCTTTCTCTGTTTTTAGTTTAGCAATAATCTGTAAACAAAGCATTATCACCACGCAAAAAACATGATCGTGTATTAGAGATATGACTAGGTTAAAGGGATATTTGACAGCGTCATTGATGTTTTGAACTTAAAGAGTAAAAACAATTGATGTGTTACATTTCAACGCCTGTTTGAGTGACGCAACACCAGCTCAAACCGCGCCGTAAAACGGTTCTTTGCAATATCCGCGCTTTGATTGTAAGGGGTGTTACAGTATCTGCAAATTAAGAAACAAATGCACAAAAATAGTAAAAATTAACAATTAGAATTACAAAACCACTTTATCCTGGTCACAAATATCGCCCAAATAAACACGACCCAAAACAAAATGTCACTCAGTCTTAGTCAGGACGAAAATCTTACCGCATTTTTTTGTTATTTTTCTCAATTTCCGAAACTAGCTACAATCATGGACAAAATGATATGGGGCAAAACACGAAACATTACCATCTTATGTTCTACGCTCAAAAAGCAGTCCCTCCCCTCCCTATGTGGCCGTCACCTCTCCCCAACCCCCTCCCCAAGCAATGTTGACGTTCCGTGGTGGCTCTGGAAGCATCCTAAAGCAAGTTCAAGCTCAACATTTCTATCGGGGGAGGGGGATACTTTCCTTGTGTGAGAGTGAAAATGAGTTTGTCCCATATGTTTTGTCTAGGATTGTAGTCGTTAATGTTTATTTGAAACTTTCAAATGTCCTGCATAAAGTATCCATCAAAGTTTTGAGTTTGTTTTTCAAAAAAATCTTCTTACCCTTTTCTTGTCCATAAGCTCGTCTCTGTAACGAGCATTCTTGTCTTCCTCCAGAGACAGTTTCTCCTGTAACAGTTCAATCTCTCCCTTAGAAACAGCAATAGTCGACTTATGAGTAAGAATCGTCGACTCTAAATCTAGTATCGTGGACTTCAAGCTCTCAGTGTTGGTCTCCGTGTTAATTTGACTTATCTTACGACGTTCTTGCAACGTTCTCTTTTCTTTTTCGGACAGCTCGAGGTCTTTTTGGAGATCGGAGATCTGTACATCACGTGACTTCAGATCACGTGACAGCTTCGCGTTTTTTTCTTCCAATGAGGATAGAGTTCTTTTTGTGTCGTCCCGTTCTCTCCTTAGCTTATCTAAATTAGAAAACGATGTCGAATTTGATGAATAATCTTCTAAGCATGACGCTGAAACAGCTAAAGTCTGTAGTTTGGGTTAATTTGTCTTATGCTTATACTGATTAAAACAAATTAAAAAATACTTACTTTGGACAGGTTTCACGAGAACATTTGCTCACTTATGACGTCATTTACTAAAACTACCAGAATGCTTTGCTTACTTTCTTTGGTAATGCAGTTAGCATTAATTGTTTTGTTAATCTCCAATTGCAAAGGGATTACGAATTTGAATATGAAAGACAATTTGCAAAGAATGCTGGTAGACGCATAGTGCAGATCACCTATTTAATCAAAAATTATTTCAAATAAATACGTTCTCTCGTTTCATGTAAGCAAGTACTTGCCATAATCTCTTGCGAGGATACTAGAGCTCTTCAATTTTTCCATTTCGCTGTAGGCTTTGCTTAACTTCGACGCTAATTCTTCACACGTCTTCTGCGCTTCTTCTTTCTGTTTTTTCAATTTATTTCCCTCTTTTTCAAGTTCTGTTTTCTGTTCGTCTAAAGTTGCAACTTTTGCCTCGAGTTCTTTGCTTGTTCTCTGTTTATATTTTTCAACTTCTTTCGAAGATCTTTCGAGTTTTTTGTTCGATTCAGATAAATCGTCTGTTCGATTTTGTAATTCTTTTTCTAGGTCTTTTATTTTGTTCTCTAAACTATCGACATGCTCCATATTTTCTTTCGTCTGATTTTCCATAAGTGTGAACTTTTTTGTTAATTCCGACACCAAATTGTCCTTCTCTTTTCGCAAGTTATCATATTTACTTTCAATTTCAGCTCTTTCCGCAATGAGCTCTTTGATTTTAGACGATTTTTCATCTTCATTTTTAGAATTTTGTTTTTCAACGTTTCTGTCGAGCTTCGTTTGCTCGTTTAGTTTCTCCTCGAGAGTTTGAATCTTTTGAAGATTGACTTTCTTTTCTCTTTCATATCGATAAAGCTTTTCCTCTAGAAAGTCATACTGTTCAAGTTTTGTTCTCAAATTACCACACTTTTCTTCTAACATTTTTTGTGATTTATCTTTCTCCTCTAGCTGCTCTTCTAGCCGTTTCGTCTTTGTTTCCAAATCACCAACTTTCACAAGTAGATCATTCTTTGATTTGATTTGACTTGAAAGAGTACTGTTCTCCTTTTCTAACTGGGAAATTTTTTCATCTAGAGTCTCGTTACTCTGTTTGAGTGAGTATGCGCGACTTTCCTCGTTGCTGAGTTTTTCTTCGAGTTCTGCTCGTTCACTTTCTACGTCTCGTAGTTTTAACATGAATACTTGCAAAGTTGCTTCCAGTTCCTTTGCATCGACAGATTGTTTGGGTTCAGCTTCTTCTGTGAAAACTGAAAATATACAAGATATTCTGTTTGTAAACGTATAGCCGGTAAAGTGTCACTCACCAAGCACTTCAATAATGGAGCGTTTTCACATAACGAGCTATGTTATGCTAATGAGTTCTAAAAAATGCTAACGAGCCACAGGAGTTCTGGTAATGAGCATTGTATTTAGGTATTTGTGCTGCGGTGCACAACAAGCACAAATAACGTAAAGAAGACGTATCAAAGTAGTTAAAATGAACATTTTATGTTGTTCCGATGAAAAGTAAAACGTTTACGATAATATTAAAGCTGATCCAACTTGTCTTTGTCTTTGTGGATCATTAAAGCGTACATTCCAACGTGCAATTCTCATTAGCATTTTTTAGAACTATTAACATAGAGTAGCATCAGAGCGTTTTCTCATAACGAGCTATTTTATGCTAATGAGTTCTAAGAAATACTAACGTGAATTGCACGTGGGAATTTACTCTTTGATCCACAAAGACAAAGACAGTTTGATCAGCTTATTATTGTAAACGTAAACGCGATAATCACCTGATTGAGCTTTTCTTTGTCGTTGTGCATCTAAGCGCACATTCCCACGCGCAATGCCCATTAGCAGAGCTCCTTTGCTTTATTAGCATTTTTTGAACTCATAAGCATAAGGTAGCTTGTTCTGTGAAAACCCTCTATTATGTATATGTCAATTTGATATGACTCACCATCATCAGTAGCGCTGTTTAGGCGAAGGTAAGATTCAACGGATGAAATACTCTCATGAATATCGCCATTGGACAGCAGACTGTTGCTCAGATCGCTCAAGCTTCGTGACTATGTCAGCAAAATAAAAACAAGTTGAAAAAAGGAACAATCATAATTCAACTTTGCTAGAATTACAAAAGTATAACGAGTGAGGAATTATTATATATTTTATAATTTATATTTTATTCAGCTTTAATAACTTTAAAAAAAGTGGGGATAAGGGAAGAAAATGCTTTTACTTTTAGATTCTTTCTTGTCTTGTGATATTCAACAAAATAGATCTAATAACAATTGCTGAACGATTTATTTGAATTGCTGTTTGTATTTTCTTACCGAAGATAAAGTTGGCCGTAATTGCCTCTCTTTGTTGCCTTCAGCACCCACTTTCTATTAAACAATGGAAAACAATTTCATCAATAAATAAGGAAAAGATCAACACAAATAGGAAGTGGTACTTACCGTGATCCAAGAATGATTCAGACATTCAGGCGCTTTCATTCTATCCCTACGTATAAAAAAAAGCAAAAAGCTACGTCACATATGCATCACTAATGGCTCAATCTAGAAACGTACAAAAACAGAAGCATAAGCGACGACCACCATGGACTCAATTTTCTCGAGAAATGAAGTCCTTTTTGCATGTTAAACGGTACGATACCATTACGAAATGGCAGATTATTGTACTATTTGCTTAAGGTGCTGGGTCCGGTTGCACGAAGCCTGAACAAAGTTATCCACTGGATAAAGTTATCCACTCCAAACGATTTCTTTAGAATTTATCCGCTGGATAGCGATTTATCCGGTGGATAGAGCTATTCGCCCTTCGTGCAACCGGCCACTGATTTACACAGTACGATTTGTCGCGTGCGATTTGTAGTATACGACTAGTCGTGAGGTTCAAAACATTCTTAAACTGGTCGTAGGACATTCTAAAACACGTTTTAGAACGCAGGTGGCAACTAGTTTTAGAAGTTACGGCTAATCGTATACTACAAATCGCATGCGACAAATCGTACCGTGTATTACTAAATCGGGCATTAGAAATGAAATAAGTTCACGATACGCCACGACATTTTTCAATGATTTTAAATCGACTCTAATACACTTACTGTTTTTTCTTCACGAGAAGCTTGCTGATGTATTCCCTCGCTTCATCACTGACGTCATTGAACACGTCGGGAAATGACCAGCGTATATGCGTTATATTACTGAAAGTATCCGCCTCAGTTTCGCCTAGGAACGGTGACTTGCCACTCAACCTATAATAATGAAGACGTTGACAAATTCGTTATGGGAGTATTAAATTGCAGTCAAGAGAGTATTAGTTAAGAGTGCTTATCTCCAGACCCAATCAAGGGCTCTACTCGTCGTGCTATTTTTTAGAACCTTGTTAACAATCTCCGCATTTTTGTCTTGAGTATTTTGACGATGCGACCGCGCCTCCTGCAATCTGGCCAATTACGTTCTGTTCCCGAAATAGCTTCAGTTTAAAAATAGAATGAAAAGAGAGATAAGCTCTCTGATCTCATACTCTCTTGATTGCAGTATAATGGGTTGTCGTAATTCTGCGCGCGCATGCTAAAAGTAGCGGCAAAAACCACGTTCAAATCTGGTTCTCAGTAAAGTTTGAGTCAATTCTCCACCCTATTCATACTATATACAAGAAGCCCGAACTTAATTAACACAGGGAGACCGTAATATTGTGGCCAAGACACTAAACACGCGCAGAATGATAAATGTTTGAGACTACTGAAACCAAACTTACATCATATAAGTACAAACACCAATAGCCCTACAAGAAAAAAAAGAGAGTATTATAAATTGGAGGTGAACGGTAGCTAAGGGTGTACAAGAGTGCTAGATGTCTTGACGTCCTCAACTGTGCTCGACATACAAACTCAAAACCAAAAACATTATATACGTTACAGTGATTAACACTTACCACATATCTGTAGCTGGACAGACGCTATCGTAGTTTACAACTTCAGGAGCTGAAATTAAGGAAGTACACTTTGAATCAATGAAGTCGTTTTCGTATTATTGGGAAACAGTACCCTATCGTAGTTTCTAAGAAAGAATTCGAATCATCTGCTGTTTTGCAACGGTATCGTAACCGTACCGTTTCTCCTCATACAAAAACGCTCTATTACTAATAAAACTTTTAAGTTTTAATATTTCAATATTTAAAAATATTATGACGTCTTCGCTAACGATTTTTGAATATTCTGACTAAATCTGTCTAAGGGCCTGTTTATATGAGGCGAGCCAGCCCAAACAAAAGAAAAGAAACAAAAAAACAAAAAAGAAACCAGCCCGCTAAACCGGGCTGGCTCACACCATAAACAGACTCTAGGTTGATTTTCGTTAATAGCATGTCTGCCCTACATTTAGAAATATCTCTATGCCAATGGACAGAAGACGGAATTTGAAGTCCTTGTACGCGTTTGCTATTATGAAACAAATATTATATTATATTACCAATATACTCAGCTGTTCCTTGTGATATTTTTGTCTCCACTTTTGGATCGTACTTCCTTGAGAGACTGAAGTCAATCAGTTTGACAGTATTGCCTCCTTCACGCTTGAACATTACATTCTCTGGCTGTCGACAAAAAAACGGATACATTTTCTGATCTGGTGTGAAAATGTCAATTAGATTTTTCAACAATAGGAGCTGGTTGTTCACTCGCGGGATGGATAAAAGTTATCTACTCTATAGAATTTGCTCAGAATTTATCCACCGGATAGGGATTTATCCGGTAGATAGCAGTATCCACGCTTCGATCGCGCAACTGTTTCCAGAAAGATAATTTTTCAATCAATCACTCGCACATACTGGTTTTCGTGTGAATAACCATCGCAAGTACCGTCATTAACTGATCGTCAGCACACCACACATAATAATAATAATGATAATAATAATGATAATAATAATAATAATCATCATCATCATCGTCATCGTCATCGTCATCGTCATCGTCATCGTCATCGTCATCGTCATCGTCATCGTCATCGTCATCGTCATCGTCATCGTCATCGTCATCGTCATCGTCATCGTCATCGTCATCGTCATCGTCATCGTCATCGTCATCGTCATCGTCATCGTCATCGTCATCGTCATCGTCATCGTCATCGTCATCGTCATCATAAACACAATTATCATCGCCATCATAATCACAATCTTCATGATCGTAATCATCATGAATATTATTAAACTGAATCAGTCTACCTTGATGTCTAGATGCATATACTCCATGTTGTGTATATAATTCACAGCTTCTAATATCTGCTGCATAATACTAACACTGTCAGGCTCTGACATTGGCTGCTCGTTGATACGTTTTAATAAATCCCCTCCGCGGTTGCTAGAAAATAACGTTAAAAATATTTTAGAATTACTCAGTTAAAATGCAAATAACTATTTGTATTCGTACGTATAAAGGCATTTATAATAATAATAAAATAATAAATAAATAAATTTATATAGCGCAATTTCACAAGCTTCAATAGCGCTTTACAATATTCTAATCATCTAACTAACTAAAAATAACTAACTAAAAATATCAAAATTTATAAATCATAAACATTTTTAAATAAAAATGTTTTAAAAAGTTTTTTAAAAGTATTTATAGTGGAGCAGTTTTTTTATATGTTCTGGTAAATTGTTCCATAACTGCGGTGCTCTGACAGAAAATGATCTTTGACCATATGATTTCATATTGAATTTAGCTTAGAATTTATCTACAATGCAAACAATACAACAGTTATCAATCACGTTGATTTGCAAGCATAGTATATCATTCTAATTGCGAATAAAGCTCATACAATATATAATTGGAATCGTCTTTTATGTGATTAAACTTCGACGCATGTGTAATTTGACGAGTGAACTAGTCTCACAGTAAATCATCACCATGGAAGGGCCCAGTTCATTTTTTTAAATCTCGAGCGGTGATTTTTGCGGATGTGCCCCCTCCCCTCCCCTCCTCCATCCAAATGTTCTGAATACGGAGATATCACCAGCACTTCTATACTTACAATTCCATGACAATAACGATCTCTCTAGGTCGTTCAAATGCGTCTCTGATTCTTGATATGTTTGGATGTCGCAGTACGTTCAGTATGTCGATTTCTCGACTGAATTCTTGTTTCTGACTTGGGCGAGTTTTGATTGACTTGGCAACGAAATGAATTCCAGTTTCTATGTGGACGCACTTGCGCACGATACCGAATCTTCCTCTGCAAAAGAAATGGTAGTTGACATAGCACGTTTGATGTACAATAACAAGGTAGATATAATTATAGAAAAAGCTCATGGTATCTTTGTTTAATGATAGAGTTGGAGTTGCTGGGAGAACAAGGCATTATTTTACCTGCGCATGCGCGAAATTGCCTTTTGAGACACCTCATCCTCATAGCGTTCGCTGTCGGATTTCATAACTGCTTGGTATGCCGATGGTTTTTTTTCCACCTTTAGAACATTCTGGAGCATAGAAAAGTCCAGTATAGTTTTAAATAACTTTAAGGTTATTGCTTAAGTTCCAGTCGTTCAATATTAGATTGATGATGCCTCGCTAAACGGAGTCAAAATAATAGTATTCTGCGAACATGTGCGAAGAATCTTCGCCATTTGTTGATTGTTTTTGCCTGAGGAGAGCTGTTGTTTCATCCCTTTTACTAAAAGACATGGTTCTAATCAATAAATTTAGGTACCGGTAAGTGTATGATAAATATGTTTTTATTTCATTATGTGTTTTGAAATCGGATTATCCGAATTGAATTTTGCTTCGGTTTGAAATCTCTCGATATTGTGCACTGGAGTAATTATAGCTTATATCAAACGGGAAAATTTTCTTATTGGAGGGCACCAACCACCGAGTTATTTCTACTGATGAGACCCTAATTTCATCCTTATCATTGTGATGTGAAACTTATTGTTGGCAAAATTTGGCTAATTAGGGTCTAAGTGAAATATTATTGATGGTGGTTTTAGCGGCAGACAGAATATCGGTTCCATTTTCAAATCAAGAGAATATTATAGCCTTGCAGCTCTAAATTCCATCTTCCCAATTCGTGTGCTACAATCCCATTTATTTGTTTGCAAAATCGGTGATCTGACATTACAATGGTCCGAAGTTTAAATTCACCTTGAATATTGTTGTTCATGAATATTTAATTTTGTGTCATAACATGAATTCTCGAACATCAACCACTGAGTTATAACTTGTTCTCTTATCTATGTTATGTACACTTTTATGTTATTAGGTGAGAACAACTGGGAAAATTTGGCAAAGAGACGAAAACATGGCTTTAAATTGACCTGTCACTGACATTCTGGCGTAATGATTCAATGACTTCTGATTCAAATCGCTGGAATAAATATTTCATGGTTGTTTATTTGTTAATGTCAATGAATTAAATATTAAAGAAATGAAATAAACGTTTCTATTGTACATTATTTTTTTACATCTGTAAAAGAAGGCAAGAACAACAATCGATAGTAAAAAAAATATTACACAACAAGCGCCATTTTGACAATATAGGCTTTGTGCGCGTCATTCCTGTGAGGAGCCCGCCATACAATTGTTTGGCTCAGCAGTTCAGCGCATGCGCAGGTAAAATAATGCCTTGTTTGCTGGGAGTGATTATAATTATGATGATGATTACAAAATATTAGTAGACAACTAAGATAGTCAAGTTGATGATGTTGTTTAACTAAATTTAATTTAGTTTAATTCAATTGGTGGTTCTTACGCATTTCTTGATGCCCGAGCTGCCAATACTGATAATGATGATGATAACGATGATGATAATGATGATGACGTTGATAATGATTAACTGTTGACGATGATGTCGATATGGTAATGATACCTAGCTAGTATCTTCTAACTTACCGTCCAATTTCTTCTTCAATGGCGTACGATTCCTCGATGAATTCATTCTTCAATGTGACATTCTGTTCTTGGTACATCTCTTCATCCGTCTCGTCCTCACTTACTGCTTCGTCGTCGTCTTCTTCTTCAACTACACAATAAACAAATTATTAGAAAGAAGGCAATCCACTATCCAACGAATCACACTTACTGTTTGCCGTTTACCTTGCCGTTGTACGCAAGAGTAATGAAATTATCGCACTGTGGATGAATGGACAGAGTCTGGATAGTGTTATTCACCCGAAAAATCACTAGAGAGCAAACACTAAATGTGTGCATCAATTGTCACTATTTAGTAGTAAATAGCACTAATTAAACAAAAGAAAACAATAGAATTAGCATAAAATAGCACTATTTAGTGGTATTTATGTTGCACACGTTTAGTGTGTGCACTCTATCCAAAGGATAAATAAATAAAGAACTTTGCCGATACACATCTGAAAGTCAAACAATGGCATTTGATGCGCTAAGTTTTCTTGCTTGCAAGACTTCCAAAAACGTTTAGAAAAATATTTTAATTCTAAATTTATAGAACTGTATAACGAGATGAAATAATGCATGCAATTAATTTACTAACTGATTGTCAAGTCCAACTGGACTAGGAAAAAGATTCTAGTGACAGCAGAATTCTTACCATGGACAGTAAAATAGCCCGCACAAGTAGCTCTCCCACCATCATTAGTAGCAACACAGCAATACTCCCCCGTATCGTCGTCTTCAACATCGGTAATAACAAGCGCGTGTCTCCCATCGCTGTTGCTGACGAACGAAAACCTTCCACCTTCTACCACATCTACTGCGTTCTTAAACCATTCCACGTCGTAGTCTTCGCCATTGACTGTGACTTCCATTGTGACTTTTTCACCTTCTTTAGCAGACATGTCGATGAGTTCTTTAGTGAAGGAAGGAGGGTCGATGTCTGGGCCACTTTCGGGCTCAGCTGAAAATAGATAACACTCATTTGAGTACAAAGAAAATTGATTGAAATAATGTTATAACACGCGTGCATTTAATTTTGGCGTTGTAAGTAACCAGAATTATACCGACATGATCAACAAATGAAGAATATAACGGGTCTAGTAAACAACCTTGTGGTACACCACATTTAATATTTGCGCTTGGTTCGATGATTAGCTGAGCCAGGAAACGGTTTAAAGCTATTCATTATTTACATATATAATAACAAAAGAAGTGAGCCCCTAATGTCAAACCCTGTGGAAGGCCAAATATATAGCTTTAAACGATCTTGTTTTTGTTGAACTTGTTTTTCTTTCTTTTTTTTATTTTCTCAATTGCAATTATAAATGAACTTTTGTAATTCCTTTGCATGCAATTCCTTTGTTATTCCCGTATAACACGCGTCGGCGACACTCCGGCATTAAACTCACCTTCGACAATTATAAATCCTCTTGACCGTGCTTTTCCATGCTTGTTTACAGCGATGCAAATATACTCTCCTGAATCGTCCTCCTCGCAATCATTGATAACTATCGTATGTCTGCCATCGCCATGGTCGGTTACTGATATCCCTTCTCTTTCATTGACTTCGCCACCGTCGAAGAACCACTCAATCTCACACTCTGGTTTCAAAATCACTTCCAGAGTAACACTGTCACCTTCCTGGACTGTGAAGTCTTCAAGTTCCTTGATAAACACTGGTTTTGCTGAAAAAAATTACCATCAATGTATTTCTGGACAAACCATGAGCAGGGATGGTTGCAATGCTTAGAAATCTTTGCCTGATCTTTTAGATTTAAAAATCTTCGCTGACAATGCTGCGACGTTTTGAATTTAATGCCTTTAATGGCGTTCCCTAAAAAGTCATTGATTTATTAGCTCCTCCCAATGCTCCTCCCATTCATTCATTCATTCATTGGATACCAACAATTATTATTCATATAGAACTTATCTTGTTAGGACAAGAGATAAAATGATTTTTAAATATTAAGATATAATACTAATCTTTACAAAGATTACAACTGTGTATTTATTCGGGTGCCTAAAACTTATATTATTCATCTAGTGGTGATCTTTTTGAATTAACTATCCTTTTTGATAATGAGATTGAATTTCACTTACAATTGGCTTCTTGCTGTTTATCGTTGGATTCTTCTTTCTTGCCATCACACTTCTCTTCTTTGCTTCCTGTGTTGGTATAAACTGGTTTTTCCACCGTCTTTTCATTTTTGCTCTCTTCGCCTACTATCTCGCCCTTAACATTGTTCTCTTTCTTCTCTTTTCCATCCATTTTCTTTCCATTCTTTTTGTTGTCTTCTTCCTCGTGTTCGCTTTCTTCGCTGCTTGCTGGTAGAACAGCGAGAAGTGGTGCGATTGAAGGACGCGCTTTGTTGAGACCAAGAAGGCTTGTCATTGAGGATAGTCGCCTTACAGCTACCAGTGCATTGACTGATTTCTTGGAAAATACGATAAATGAAAAAAATGAAACTGGATCATTAGTACATTTAGATGATTGAATTAGATTTTAAAATATTTCTAATAAGAATTATAAGATCAAAGCCGGTTACCGGTTACCATAATCAGATAAATAGTATCCATGCACCAATAAACTGATCAATTCTTTTTAAAGAATAACGAATAAGAAACAAATATCGAAATGATCCCCAAAGGAGCTAATAATGCATTCAGAAATGTGTCTTTTGTATTTCAGATACTGAGACCATAACAGGAAAAAATGAAATTCCCAAGTGCCCAAAGAAATATGGGTAAATTTGAAACCAATGTTGGGTTTGTCAGCACTTTCCCAATGACAATCCAAAATAAACCCATTGTGGGAATCAGAAAGTTTTTCCTGTGCATGGCTACACTTTGACGGATAAATTTGGAAAGACAACTTTTGTTCCGAAACCATGACAAAAACGTCCAATAAAATAATAGATTTTGCATAAAATTGTTTCATCATATTCGTGTGTTTAGAATGGACGGAAGGCATAAGCGGATAAATAAAGTTGCGTTTTCAAATTTATCCGCGTTAGTGTGGACGCAGCCTTGAAGCCATGCAAGGAATTGTGCTTTGATGAGCATTAACTTTAGAAATGCGCAAATTTAAGTGCCAAAAATGTGCATAGAAGTGCAGTGACAAGTGCAAGGTGCTGTGGTATACCTCACTGTCATCAACACTGCTGTCATTGTTAGACTCTATCTACAAGTGAAGAATGGTGAATCATCTTTATCAGCAGTGTATAGCGATCTTTCATATTTGCTATGTTATGTTCCAATCAGAACCATGCACATTAAAAATAACTGAACTTTTAATTAGTTTAATAATAATACTTTAATTTCGTGTCAATGTTTTTTTAGCGTTTTTCACACTAATTGGGGTCACGTGAAGGTATACAAAACATAGCATTACAAGTACAACATATACATTACGGAAGATTACAATTTACAAACACAAACGTACGTAGTTTAGATGAAAACAACAACAAATATCTCGTCAGACAACTTGTTACTAAAGTTAACAAAGTCTATACATTCTTGGCATTTCACAGTTCTGTTTTGAAATTTCTCAGTATAAGAACGGGCAGATCGCCGTCGCATGATCACTGGCACATGAATGACAAAGTGTTTAGTAGCCTTACTAGTGACCAACCATTACAACTGTTATGTTAAAAAAGCATAGAGGAAAAGACTGCACAACCAGGTGAAAGACACGATTCCCTAGCTCGACCTCACTCCTGTTCCAGCTTTTGTAATGGCCTGGTCGTCAAACTTTGTTGCAAGGAATATTAAAAAGTAAATCCAAGTTAATGTATTATATGATATTATGTGTTTACCTGCCATCTTCGTTTCGCTAAAAACTGCTTCAATTTCTTGGTGTCCAGTTTGACAGCATCTGACGATGCACTTTTCTACAAACAAAAATCAAAACAACATTTTCCGTTTCCATTTTTCTGAATGAAATGTTTTGAACTTCTTTCTTCTGAGAGAAACGAAGCGTGATTCAGATATATCTAGCTTGTTACCTTCATCCATTTATGGTTTATGCAGTCTTCTACCGTGTTACGTTTCCTGAAAATAGCAAATGAATAAATGAAGAAACTAATGTTTAATATCTAATCAGCTTGTGATATTTTGAGAGTTACAGGTTTATTAGCTATGAAATAACCGCTAACAAATAATGCTAATTAGCACTAAATAGCAATGCAGCGAGTTATCAAAGTCTGGACGTGTCCTTTATGAATAACAGCGCAATACGTAAATGCAAAACAATGAACTACAAGAGAATGTATTTGATAGATTAAAACGAGAATGATAAACGAGAGATTATGGGGATTTGCTCTCCCTCTTCACATAACGAGCTATCTTCAATATACTAATGAGGTCTAAAAAATGCTAATGAGCCAAAGGAGCTCTGCTAACGATCATTGCACGTGGGAATGTACGCTTTGATACACAAATACAAAGACAAGTTCCAATCAGCTGATTATCGTTTCACTTTTGGTTGGAAAACATAAAATGTTTGTTTTAACTACTTTGTTGCGTCTCTTTTTACGTTAGAGGAACTTCTGGCCGGTTCATCTACGTTTATATTCCCACGTGCAATTCTCATTTGCAGATCTCTGGCTCATTAAGCATTTTTAGAACTCATTAGCGTAAAATAGCTCGTTATGTAAAAACGCTCTAATCGCGACTACTCAATCTAGTAAGCCCTGGTGAAACGAAGCAACAATGTTGCCTACACCAAAATGTTTCTTACTTTTTTCAAAAACATTTTTGTTGTGGCAACAATGTTTCCAGAGTTGGCAAAACCAGGCAAAATTGCGGAAACCTTGGCGCGCGCGCGAGTGAGTTCTCGCAACTAGGTTGTTCAAAGCTCGATTGGCTCTAATACTACATGGGTTAACTCTTAAACCGATAGCGTTAACCCTAGATTAGCACTAATAGAGCTTTGACAACCCAGCATTGAAGACAGAAATTCCCACTCTCCCATCAATGCTTACTTTGGGTTCTTGATAAGTAGCTCCGATATAAATTCTTTGGCTTCGTCAGAAATGATATCAAATGATTCATCGTCAAAGTCCCATTCAGCCGCGTTGACGTTGGAGAGAGTCTCGTTGTTATCATCGCCCATGAAAGGAGATAAACCACTTAATCTGAAGAACAAATACATAGTAATCGCATAGATTTTCATGGATCGATAATTTGGTAGTGATGCTTTTGATGATGCTGTGGCATTAAGAAAGCCCGTAATTGTGTTGATGATAGCTAATGCTGTATTGGTAGAGTTGAGTGCAAACACTAGAGTGCACGCACTAAAAGTGTGCAACATAAATACCACTAAATAGAGCCATTATATGCAAATGCTATTGTTTTCTTTAGTTTGATTAGTGCTATTTACTACTAAATAGTGACAACTGTTGCAAACATTTAGTGTTTGTACTCTAAGTAAAATAATCTAGTAAAAAAAAAACAATTACAAATACTTACAAGATATATGCAATTACTCCAATGCTCCTAAAAACAGAAACACGTTTCATTATCGCAACAGAGAAAACAAAATAAATTATTATTAAGGATTGAGAATTAGAAAAAAATGCGCGCCTAGCTACTACACAACAATAACTGAATAAAGTTTTGTTTTTACCACATATCTGCTGGTTTATCGATGGTTTCAAAGTTCACCGCCTCTGGAGCTGAGAAAAAAACAAATATCACAATCAAGTATTTGAACAAATTTCATTCCAAAGAGGATTGTAAAACACTGACTGAGCGAGGCTTCCCTGCTCTGTTCATGTCTAAACGATGTTGTCTGGTTATGCCATCTGTGGAAATTTTGTTGCAAAAAATGTTTGTGAAACAAGTCAGAAAACAAGTCGGCAACATTTTGTAAATAAATAAAGTATGCACAAACAGTGCACAAATAAATATATGATGCACATATTGACTAAGATTACACGCCAATTAATTTAAAATGCACAGATGAATAAATGAATTCAAAGTAAATTCTCCTTAAGTCACGTTTTATTGGAACTTTCTTATATGCTTGTCCCACGAAAGCAAGTTTCACAATTTCATTTTATAACTTTTATCCAGTGGATAACTTTATTCAGGCTTCATATAACTGGGCCAAGAGCGAGCTATGACAGTTGAACATACCCATAAATTCTGGCGTTCCTTTCATTGCCTTTAGCTTAGTTCCTGGTACTAGTTCTATCGCAAGACCGAAGTCGATCAGTTTTATATCCCAACTGTCTTTGCTTACACATACGATGTTTTCAGGCTGAAAGATAAAATAATATGCTTAAGCACATTGGAAGGGACTTTTGGGTCGTTTTCGTATGAGTGATATTAAACAGTACAGTATCGTATATCGTAGCCGTAATTTCTAAAGGCTGATTTACACGGTACGATTTGTCGCATGCGATTTGTAGTATACGACTAGTCGTAACTTCTAAAACTAGTCGCTCGCGCTCTAAAACGTGTTTTAGAATATCCTACGACTAGTTTTAGAACGTTTTGAGCCTCACGACTAGTCGCATACTACAAATCGCATACGACAAATCGCACCGTGTAAATCGGGCTTAAGAAAACAATCAAATGACCTGCTCTATCGTAACAGTATCGTAACCGGACCAAGTCAAGTCAAGTCAAGTCAATCTTTATTTTGTACCTTTAAGTTAAAATATTATTTTGACAATTTTCACGTTTACCAGATTTATTGGTACATGTCAGCTGTATGTAGCATAAGCTAAACCATTGTTGACTGATATGAAAACTCGAACTCGATGTTCTTTTCTTTTATTTATTTATTGTTGTTGTTGTTGTTTCTTTTATCTTTTTTTTATCCAGAAACTTCGATTTCAGACACATTTTGATTTCCACAGCATCATTTCAAATAAAGGAGTTTGCGCAATGCGCAATGAGCATGACGTGCAGCTGCAATGTTCAAACAAGCGCGCACGCAGCGCGCACTTTTGTTGTTGTAACCGACAAAAAGATCTCGAGCTGAACAAAATCGCACAAAGAATATGTGACCGTTGTAGTTTCAAAATACTGTCGTGTGAAAGAGTAATACGTTATAACGACGTCAAATTCGAACCATTCCATTTTACATTCCATTCGTTCGAAACCGTCTTGGAATGCTTTCTGATTTCAGAAGGATGCGCGCGCAAATCAAAGATTTGTTGTTTTTGAAAAGAAATTGCGCGCGCGTTTGAAAAACGCTAGTTTTTTTTTCAACAGTTGTTCTGATTATTTTTCCACGAGCGCATTTTCAACAATTCAAACATGGCCAACTTCCGTTTTATATAGAACATAAGGTAGAACTTATGCCGAATTACACTCGTAAAGTAAGCGGAGACGAAGCGGTAAAGGAAACACAACGGAAGGTCTTCGTGTGATTGCGTCGTCTTCTTTCTCCGCTTCTGTTTCCGTCTAATTTTTACAAAGATTTCGAAGATGTCCTAACGTCTCCGTCTCTTCTGACTTTACTAGTGAAAATGGAGCAAATTCGCAGAATTTTAAGCCCAATGGAGTTGCAATTTGACTGAATATAACGATATTTTAGTTGAAAACGGTACAATCACAATATCGCTGCATATACATAGAACAACTAAGTCTGCTGCTGATTATTTGAGCGTTTCCTAATTAGATATTCTGCTTATATTAAAAGGAAAAGAAAGGCAACTATATTAATATAAACTTCGGTATTTCCTTTAGTATTGCACCGGTCTCCCAGGAAGCCGACGGTGCGAACTTTCACCCCGGCCTCTTTCCATCAATGCTCCTTTTGACGGGTATATATTTAAAGCTACTAAAAGCTACATAGAGTAGAAAGAAGTCAAAACAAGGATGTGAAGCTACTGTGAATCGAACTCAGGCTTTGTGATCCATGATGTTAATTCAGGGATGATAAGAATTCGTTACCTTCAGGTCAAGATGGAGTATGTTCTTGGTGTGCATGTGCTTCAGTCCCTGGAGCATCTGCTGCATATAATACGCTGCCTCCTTCTCTGTCAGACAGTCCTCATCAACGACTCGTTCAAATAACTCACCGCCAGATACGCTAAAGAAAGCAACATACTGTAAGACCCTGGCTGCACTATGCCAGATAAATTTGAAAACGCAACTTTTGTTCCGGTATTTGCTTGTTAAACAATAGAATTAGCATACAATTCTTTCGGATTTATGCGTTTAGTGTGCACGGAAGGCCTAACCGGATAGATAAAGGTGCGTTTTCAAATTTATCCGGGCTAGTATGAAATAACAAATACTCCAATTTATAGTTCTAAATTGATTTGTTGTTTACTCATCTCCAGCCTCACTGGCATGAAATATATTCTTTAGAATTTCACTGCTGTCCGTGGTTATCTTAGAACTATACACAGCTACAACAATTGATGTAATTTTAAACGACAACAGCTACTATTAATAAAAAAATGCATTATTTCAAGGCTATAGTTGATTAACGTTAATGTAAATTAAAGAGTGCACGCACTGTGCAAATAAATACCGTCCACTTAATAGTGCTGTTTTATGCTAAAGGTTCAAAGGTTTCAAAGGTTTATTTATTTCTACGTAACATTTACAATATATATATATATATATATATATATATATATATATAAATATTGATATAGTGGACGATGCGAAAACTACAACTCTGGGTGTTAAAGAAGCTTTTTCGCATCGTGATATAGTTGAATAAAGTTAGAAATTTAGGTGAAGGATGGTTGGCGTTATAAAGAACTAGATATGTATAAATTCAAATTCTAATTCTATTGTTTTCTTTTTTTTATTATTGCTATTTACTACTAAATAGCGACATGCAACTGTTGCATAGATTTAATGTTTGCACTCTATCGAATTGTAAAATATGATACAATACTACCTAGAGACATGGAATCATCTACAAGGAATGTTTTATTTGTAAAGTTACATTACACGGCAGCGATTACTGGATACACTTAAAATAAATGTAATTAAGACAACAGATGAATTATAAAGAACTAATAGCATGATGTCGAGGCTGGAGTGGTTTAACGTCATACTGGTCCATATGATAACAGTCAATACTCACAACTCCATGATCATAACGATCGATTTCCCAATATCATATGCATCGAGCAATCCCACAAGCCTCTTGTGGTGTAGTCGCCCCATAATGTCGATCTCTCTCAAGACATCGTCACGTGACGAGCCAGCGGCTGAAATTGAAGTTTTGATGTACTTGGCGGCAAACACCTCCCCCGTGGACTTGTGGGTAACTTTCTTGACAACACCAAATTTACCCCTTTGAAAAAGATATGATGTTTAAGGTTTGATAAAACACATTGTGATATATCTATACCCCACATAAACAAACATGAAGTCAAATTGCAATTGCCCTAGTTCAGTATGACGTCACCTCTTATTTACGTGTAGGATAAATCGCCAAATTAAATAGAAAATTCGAAAAAAAAAATCCTCATATCAAAATATTAATCTACAATAACCTGGTTGTCAAATACAAAATAGTTTGTATTTGCCAAATGATATTCAGGAAGAATTTGCGTATATTCGACCCCCTCCACCGGCCGTGATTCTTTGCGTTTAAACAATACATTTTTGAGGACTGTTTTGATATGACGTCATAGTGAATTAAGGCAATAGTTCATTGTCCTTACTTTCCCAGTTCCTCGTGAACATTGTAGTCATTTTCGACAGAGGTTGTCTTTAATTTGATTGGTGGTCTGGGATCTAGCTCATCTATAATGAAATAAGATTTCGCGTTAATAATTAATAATTTAATAATTTAATAGTTATATAGCCCTATTTACAATTACTGGAGATCAATAGTGCTTTACAATGGTAGAAAATTATATATATATATATATATATATATATATATATATATTAAAAACAGTAGCTCGAGCCGGCGTTGAGTAAGGACGTCAGAAGCGTTGCTCCGTAATTGGTATTGATTTACTGCTCTTAAACGATACTATTACTTCTACTTTTTAAAGTCGTTTGCACATTTTCAGTCTTTGATGTAGAACTTTATTTTTGTGGACTTGGGTCAATTTAGAAAGTAATTGAAGTGTCGAGTCAAAATGGCCTCCTCTGGTCCTAGAACAAGAAGTGCAAGCAAAGATGTTGAAACTACAGATGGTATTTCTACTGTAAAAGAGGAATTATCAAGGTTCTTTAATTCAGAGGAGTTGAAGAATACTATACGTAATGCTGTTTTTGATGCCCTCAAAGACGATCTCATTGGGCTGAAAGAAGTCGTGGACGAAGCTGTCAAAGTCGCTTCAACAGGCTTACAAAGGAGAGTGCAAGCCCTCGAAACCCAGTGTGAAGAACTTCGTGCAATGATAAATGACAACGAGCAGTACTCACGTAAGTACAATCTACGTATTACTGGTATCGACGAAAGCGACGGTGAGAACTGCATTGACAAAGTGATTAATCTCTGCAAAACTAAGCTCAATACTGACATCCCTAAGGCAAGTTTCGACCGAGCACATAGAGTTGGAAGGAAAATGCCTGGTAAAGCGAGGCAAGTCATTGTGAAGTTGACGCACTACCATGCCAAAAATGCCATTTACAGTAAGAGGAAATTGCTAAAGGGGACGCAGATATTTATAAATGATGACTTGTCCAGGCTTAGCCTCCATCTTTTGAAAGAAGCAAAGAAGAACAAGAACGTGAAATCAGCCTGGTCAAGTGACGGGAAAATTCTTGCCAAAGATCACAACGATAAGATCCACCGCATCAGAAAATATTCTGATATTTTGTTTATTGAAAATGATGACAACTATGACTGACAATTTTGAACTCTAACTTTATATATTTGTTTTGATTGAATATTTGCCCAAGTCCTTTATTAATATTTAACAATTATTCATATACAATTTGAATATTTCACAATTATTCATATACTTTGCAAATTATTTCTTAGTTTTTTTCTTAGTTATATTTCCATTTTTCTACTCTCTTGTAAGTTGATGCAGCATGAGGTAAGTTTTAATTTATTTTCATTCATGATTGATGGGGATTGATTTAATATCATATAGAGCAGCTATCGGGTTGTTCAATTGCTTTGGTATATTTTTGTTTTCGAATGTTCTACATTTTTGCACTTTGAACAAATTTCTATTGTTTATCATATTTTTTCTAGTTTTGCTTATTCTTAGTGGAGATGTTGAACTAAATCCTGGTCCCAAGGATAATTTTTTGTCACTAGGTCATATTAATGCTAGAAGTCTTAATATTGAAGATAAATTTGATGAAATTTCATTATTTATTACATCAAAAGAAATTGATTTATTTGGTATCTCCGAAACGTGGCTCAACAACAATTCTCTGACCGACAACACTTGCATTCCTGGTTACCACCCTTTGTTTAGGAAAGATCGACAAAATTCCCGAGGTGGGGGCGTGGCTTTATTTGCATCCGAGTTTTTGAATGTAAAGAGGCGTAGCGATTTAGAAAATGACGATCTTGAATTACTCTGGGTTGAAATTGAAATCTATAATTTTACTGTTTTTCTTGCGGTTTGTTATAGACCACCGAATGATACCCTTGAGAGTACCACCCACTTTTTGAATGCCATGCAATTCAGTTTAGATTCAATTGAGCGTAACCCTAATTCACTTATTGTTTTATTGGGTGATTTTAATGCCCATTTTGATGCAAGTGATTTGACTTCCTCTACGCACTTCGGTGCGCGCCTATATTATTTGTTTGAATGCAACAATTTATTTCAGCTTATTCAAGAGCCAACTCGCATAACTAAAGATAAATCATCTATTTTGGATCTTATAATTACTGACGCACCCAGTTATTTTATTTCCACGGGAACTCATAGTCCACCAAGTAACTGTGATCATAACTTTATTTTTGCAAAAATGAACTTTTCTCGTCCAAAACCTCAGGCTTTTAAACGTTTTATTTGGGACTTCAAGTCTGTTCTTCCTAATGATCTTAATGACGATCTTATTCGAACTAATTGGCATGAACTTACATCTAAAAACTGTGATATTAATGTATTTTATAAAGAATGGTTTTCAATCTTTAAACAATGCATTGAAAAGCATATTCCTTATAAGGAAGTGGTAATTAGACCCAGAGATAAAGAATGGATGAATTGCAAAGTCCGCTCAGCCATCCGAAAACGCAATCGGCTTCTCAAAAAATTTGATAGAATTAAATCAATTGGCAATTGGAATAACTATAAACAACAAAGAAATCTTACTACATCACTAATCCGTGATGCTAAGGCTAATTACTATTTAAAGCTCAACAATGATCTTTCGAATCCTTCATTATGTAAAAAGAAGTGGTGGTCGACCGTTAAATCTTTATATAATAACAAAATTCATATGTCTATTCCTTCACTAAAAGAAAATTTATGCATCATTACAGATGCCAAACAAAAAGCTGATATTTTTAACGCTTATTTTGTAAGTCAAGCCACAGTTGCTGATATAGAACGGACAATAAAACCAATTGCAGATGGTGCTGTAGGAAAAATTCTATCCACTATTCAAACATCGACAAACGAAATAGAAATAATTATATCAAATTTAGATCCGTCTAAAGCTTGTGGCCATGATAAAATCGGTAACAAAATTATTAAGATGTGTATTCCTGGTTTATTAGCTCCATTAACAATGTTATGCAATCGAAGTTTGCTTAGCGGAGAGTTTCCTTCTGACTGGAAAAAAGCAAATGTTATTCCTTTATTTAAAAAAGATGATCGACAAAACAAGACCAATTACCGCCCGGTTTCTCTTCTTCCATCTCTGTCAAAAATCCTGGAAAAAGTCGTTTTTACCAGCTTATATAAATTTTTGCTCAATATCAATTTTTTAAACCCACTGCAATCTGGTTTTCGTCCTGGTGACTCGACTGTAAACCAGCTTATTTACCTTGTTCATTTAATTTATGAAGCTCTTGAGCTAGGGAAAGAGGTTAGAATGGTTTTTTTGGATATCAGCAAGGCTTTTGATCGTGTTTGGCATAAGGGCTTGCTGTATAAACTTGAAAAAATTGGCATACGGGATCCACTACTTAAATGGTTTCGAAGTTATCTGTCTGATAGACAGCAGCGGGTGGTGATAGAAAGTCAAGAATCAGAATGGCTAGAAATTAGGGCCGGTGTCCCACAGGGTTCAGTATTGGGACCGCTACTTTTTCTGATCTACATCAATGATATAACTAATACTATTTATAATCAATGTCTTTTATATGCTGATGATACTTCACTTTTAACAGTAGTTGAAGATCCTTTCCAGTCAGCATCTAGTTTGAATAGTGATTTACGTAAGATTCATACTTGGTCTGTTGATTGGCAAGTAACTATGAACTCGAGCAAAACCAACTCCATGATTTTGTCGGCAAAGCGGAGTAGACTTCCGCATCCACCCTTATTTTTGAATGGTAATGTGATTAATGAGGTTTCGAGTCATACACATTTGGGTTTAACATTATCCTCAAACATGTCGTGGCAAAATCATGTTCTGTATATTTATCACAAAGCTAGTAAACGTCTCCATATGTTAAAAGGACTGAAATACAAAGTTAGTAGAGACACGCTTGCTATTCTTTACAAATCAATGATAAGGTCTGTTGTTGAGTATGCGGATTGTGTTTGGGATGGTTGCAGCGATGAATTATCTCAACTTTTAGAATCCATTCAATATGAGTCAGCTATTGTTGTATCAGGGGCATTAAAGGGAACCAGTAAGCAGAAGGTCCTTGCTGAGCTCGGGTGGGAAAACTTAAAAACTAGACGACTCATACATAAATTACTTTTGTTCTATAAGATTGTAAATGGTCATACTTCTTCCTTTTTACGTGATATTTTACCTTCAAAAGTAAAAGAAAAATCTAGATTTTCTTTACGAAAGGGTGACAATTTCTCACCCTTTATTGTCCGTTCGGAACGTTTCAAATATTCTTTTTTTCCATCCTCGGTTTCCTTGTGGAATAAGCTTGACACAGACGTTCGCAATTTAGATTCATTTAATCTATTTAAAAAAACACTTAAATACTTTTTTCATCCATATGAATATAATAAGATCTTAAGCATTTCACTAACTCGTTATGCCTCAATATTACATACTCGGTTGCGTCTTGGTGCATGTGCACTAAATTCATATCTTTTTCAAATAAATCGTTGTACGAGTCGAGATTGCCTTTGTCAACAGGGTGTTGTTGAGACCGTTGAACATTTTCTCTTAATTTGCCCCCGTTATGCTGCTCAACGTCAATCATTGTTAGCCTCAGCTGCACAACTCATTCCGGTTTGGCCAACTCTGTCTTCTAAAGTTAAATTTAATATTCTCTTAGTAGGCTCAAAAAATTTAACATTTGAACAAAATAAGACATTATTTTTTGCGGTACAAAATTACATAATTTCTACAAAACGTTTTTCAATCAACTAATTTCATCAACCTACTAGTCTCTTGTATTAATATTTCATATTTTTCTACTACTACATAATATTTCTGTATCCTTTTTCTATTATTCTACTTATTTATTCACATGTATAGATATGTATGTATCCTGTAAAAATGTTTTTGTCCTTATTTACACGTCTTACTTACTTTTGTAAAATATGTTTTGTATGTGAGCCCCCTAGATGAGCTCTGCTCTTGGGGCAAACATATTGCAAATAAATATGTTTAAATAAAAAAAAAAAATATATATATATATATATATATATATGATATAAAAATGATAATAAAATGATTAAAAGTTATAAAGCAAAAATGATAATTGATTACAATGATTAATTAAACATCTAAAGGCAATAGAAAAATAGTAGGAAAAAACCCTATATTATTTAAACTATTAAAATGTTCAATAAAAAGCTTCCTTGAAAAGATATGTTTTAATGGCTTTTTTAAATTTATCCAGATTTTTTATTTCTTTAATATTTTGTGGAAGCTTGTTTCATAAAAATGGTGCCACAGATTCAAAAGACCGAGCTCCAAAAGTCTTCAGCATTTATCATGATTAATTTTTTAAATAACTGAAAATCTAGCTTAGTACTGATCTACCTTCATCCATTGTCTTGTAACTTTTACCCTGAAAGCAAAAAACAAGATTATGATCAGGTAAGTTAAGTAATTAAGAATATATAGTCCAGTTTCATGTTCTTCATTGCCGCTCAAGCTAACCCTCCATAGTATTTGATATTTTATTTTGTACGAGGTACATCCCGTGTGAATGCATCAATCTATAGAAACAATAACATCAAAGATTTTGTCTCGCGTCTTTTGTAAATATGGTTGACAAAATAGTAGCGTTCTTACAGTATGTTCATGAAATAAAATCTAAATAGTCACTACCTATTAGTTCATATTTAGTGACTAATTTTGTAACGAGGTATTGTTTCCTTTGTATTTTCGACTGTTGTGGTTGAATAATAGCATCTAAATAATTCTTAAATAGAGACTATTAGTTAGTAACTAACTAGATTTTATTTCATGGACATATTGTAAACACTCTATTTTTATCTTCTGTTGCTATTCATTAAAAGAAACACTACCCATAGACCTTTTCAGTCGTGTAATGGACATGCGCAATCCGCAATCCTTCATTCTCACCGACAATGTTTTTTTGAAAACAGGTGTATATCAAAACCACTTCATGACGTCATAAAATAATACAACCGATACCTTATCTTCCTTAGTTCCAGTCCTCTTCACAGATATTGAAGCTGGTTTGTTAACATCTTTGTTTTCACCACCCTTATCTTCACAACCATCGGTATTATCACATTTAGTATCGCTGTTTAGATTATTGGCATTGCGTTTTTCATCAAAAGCACTATTGGGAACTTGTTTGTTGTTTTTAGTCGATAAATCGACACTGGTTTGATTGTGGAGCTCGTTTACTTTCTGGATGGCTTCGTCTCGTTCGGATATGTATTGCTCTGTTTCGAGCTGGAGTTTGATGTGATCTTTCTGGAAAAGATACAAATGTTTTATGTGTATTTCTCTGTAGATATATACTTTCTTATGGATAGCAAGAGTAAATCCAGCGTCACGAGGACATTTTATCAGCTTTCATAATCATTTGAGTGTCAGTAGGAGAAAGTGTTTTTGTTAATTTCGATTGTTTTCAAGAGGGGGGGGGCACCATCGCGTTAAGACGAAAATACAAGCAGAGGATATTTTGAAAATATACGAGAGAAAACAAATCTTGTGATCGTTATAGAAGGTTGGTACATACCCCCATCACCTCGCCCAGTATTACCGGATCCGCCTTGCACTGCTTCAGTAAATCTTGATTTACATGATGCGATTTGTCGCGCGCGATTTGTAGGATACGGCTTGTCGTACGCTCATTAAAAAGTGTTTCAGAATGTCATACGACTAGTTTTAAAAGGTTTTGTACTTCAGATCACTGCTGAACTTCCACTGCAAATCGCACACGACATGAATCGCTTGAGAGGCACCATGCAGGGTAGTAGGAAAAAATATTCAAACAAACCCTTTTTTCCCTCTGAAAACAGACCAATCCCAGAATCCATCTCAACGTCTTTTTCTTTACAAAAATACCTGCAATTTCTTTAAATCTTTACGCGCATATTCTAATTTAATGGCCAGGTCCTCGTTCTCGTCAAACAGTTTCTCGTTTTCTTCAGTAAGTTGTTCTATTTTCTGGTTAAGTTCGTGTGTTTCTTTTTCGAGTTGAAAGGCAAGAACTACTGTAGCACTATTTCGTTCTTCTATCGCTTCGTCTCTTGCTTTGACGGCTTCGTTGTACAATCTCTCAAGTTCTGAGCACTTTGCTTCAAGTTCTTCTACTTTAGATAAACCTGAAAATGAAAATGGTTGCTTAGTTTGTTAAAGAAGCCGTCTCAACCATGATGCTTTGCGCGACTCTGTTATTGTTTCCATATAAGTAAAATAAACAAATCTACAAAATATATCTTCAAAATCAACCAATAATTAATAAGGGACTCTAAAGAATTCACTGGTATGGCGTGAGTGAGACCATGTGGAGAATTAGAAGAGATTTTATTTCTCTAGCGGCCATTTTTGGTCACCTCGAAAATGGCCGCTCTAAGCATATGACAAACCACAGGACCGCAAAGCATACTGGATGAGACTTCTCCAGTGATCGGTTCTGCTGGTTGAATATTTTCTTCGTACCAATATTTTGTTCGTACGACTGTTTGATTCAGGTTGGTTGGTTGGCAGGTTGGCTACATGGTTGGTTGGATGTTTTTTTTCCGGGTTGATTTGGATCATAAATCTTATATGAAAAAGTTAATAAGATTAACATCTTACAGGGATTATAATTTGTTTTTTCATGGGCATGAAATTGACACAATAGGCACTAACAAGTTCAACTGAATATAATTACTAAACTGAGTTTTTGAAAGCTGACATTTAGAATTATAGCTTCTTTTTTTTTTTTTTTTTTGCAAAAAACAAGCTGACAACTGGGCAATATTAAAGACCAACAACACGAACATATATTCCTCAGTCCCCCGAAATTAAACTGTAAGTTGCTTAGTAGGACCACAGTTAAAATAGTAGACTGTATATAGTATATAAACTATGAAATAGTGTTGTTTTGAAAAACCTTTGAAAGAAAGTGTAATAGCTGAAAGTGCAATAAGACGCAATACGTACAATGTAATACACTTAAAACATCAAATAAATTCAAAAGAAAATGTGTACAATAAAGCCGCAAAATAAGGTAAATTGTCGTGCACTAAATTATATTTCACGGTTTTTCTCTATGAGTGCACTATGGTAGTATTTAAATCGGTATTTAATGTATTTCAAAATGCGTATATTAGCTTATATTAGCAGTTTATTATCTCATATATAACGGGACTGTTAATTGCTATTTCAACCGTGACTATACAGTGTAACAAGTTTGTAAATAACAACAGTTAAAACAGCTCTCTTCAAATATATCTTCAAAATTACTTCTTGAACGATGGAACAAACGAGTAAGTTATTTTCACTTTCAAGTGACATCAATTTGCTCCTGCCTGTAAAGGCAAAGTTGATTACTTACGTTAGTATTGGCTTCATTATGACTTGATCTTTTGGAATGTTTGACTGCGTTTTTCAGGGCACAACGCTTGTACTTTCAGGTTTGAAGCAAAAACAAACGTTATTTTGGAGCGCGAAGAGAACTATAACGGCGATCATAAATCGCTGGAGATCATCTTTTATAAAACATTGACAAACAAGAATACGCAAGCTCAAACGCAACACGAAACGTTAGAGTACTAAACGTAGAACTGAAATAAATGTTACGTAACTCACCCTGCGTATATTCTTTCGTTAATATCTGCTCCTCTGTTAGATTTGTTAATTAGTTTACGATGATAAACGGATTGTCGTTCGAAAAGAGCTTTATCTGTGTAGGACAGTCCTGCTACTTAAAATTCAAGTGCTTCATCTCTGCGCTGATAATAGTAAAAATTTGCATTTAAGCTCAGTTATTGTTTACTTTTCAATGACAAAAATTCTTTTGTTTGATATAATTTCTCTTGTTTTAACTCGTTATCGTTAAAAGGAAAGATTAATAATGATTAACACTGGGTGAGATAACTTCACAAGTCCTAGTAAGGAGGAAATTGAAAGAAAGAGGTGGAGGAAATAGAGCTTCAGATTCCGTAGCTGACCTTCGCGAGGGTTTTGGATAATCTTCGGTAAACAATACCTTGCCTCTTCAATCATAACGCGATGACAGTGATTCGCTTGCAAGCTTAAAAGCAGAACAAACAACTGGAAATAAAAGACGAAAATTGACTCTAATATAACTCAACAAACGAGAAAAATACATGCATACTTAGCTTTTAACTGTTTTACAAATAAAATTGAGCCCCAGAAAAAGTTTGTCAAACTTCTTCAAAAACTTTGCAAATTTAAACTAACGAAAACGACTTTTAAAACAAAATAAAATAACATCAGATAACATGCAACACAAAGTTTTTATAATTTTTGATGACCAGAAAACTTTTAAAAACCTTGCACGATTTTGTTGATAACTTTCAACGGCCGAAAAACTTTGATGTACCATAAACTGTTTTTGTGTTTGCATATAGAATTTAGGAATTCAAATTTGTACATTTTTAAAAAATGTCCCTTATTCAATGCTGACTAAAACTATGTCGGACTGATCGATTGAATCGTGTTAGCAGCACTTTAAAACGCCATTTCTGAAAGTTTTTTTCAAAGCAATTATATACTAATAACATGGGTTAAGATCATTGAATAAAGATCAACTTTGACCAACATCTCTGATCTTATGTTACCGTTGACGTCCTTGAGAAGTAAATGAGTAAATCGTTGTTATTTTGTCAAAAAAGTGTTTGTTCATCAACTATAGGTGCTGTTGTTCGTCAGCTCACCTTGATAGATTTTCGTTTGCATTCAAAGCATGTTTTCAATCTTTCAAATTCAAATGTTTTGCACAAATTATCTATATATACATTATTTATTCATGCATTCTAAAATACCAGCAAATCAAATGTGCTTTTAAGCCAAAATATTAAAAAAATCAAACCTCGTGAGAACTATCAAAGGATTATAAACGCGTTATTGTCAGATTGTAAAGAGTAACCTTTACGTCCCGTGGTTTTCTGACAACCTTTTTCTACATGAGTTGGTGAATTGAATTCATTTTAATTATTATTTTCATGGCAGAACTATTTTAAAGTGATAATGGGGGGCTTATTAAATATAATGGTTCAAAATACCTACCCATTTGTGAAGTAATTAACTCGTTACGTTACTCAATTCCTTGAAATCTCCAAATTTTATCAATACAATCTGAGTTCTCATGATTTCGAACACTTGATCAAATTCGAATCATGTTACAATAACTTGTTTGGAACAAGTAATGTTACAGATGGTTCATTCCAATGACTTTCTTGTTGTGTTCCTGGTTTACGGCAAAATTATGTCAAGCGATTGTGATTGTGTTAATCCGCGGGCTCAATTTTGTTGTATTTTTAATTTAACTGAGAATTAAAATAATAACATTGTCGAATTGGCAAAAACGTGTTTTCGAAGATTCCTATCTCGATGCGTGCAAAATAGAATTGGAACATTTGATCAGAACGTATGATCGTGAAATATCAGTCGATTCTGATCAAATGTCGAACGCATCAACGTGAATAGTTTGGAGGCATGGAATATTCCAGTTAAAATAAATAAACAGCTATAATTCTTTCACTGTCATTAACAACAGATGAGTTTCTTGACTTTGACAGTTAATATTGTCATCTTAAGAGACCGCCGATGCAATCGGGAGTCCTGTGGTGAGGATGGTGAGAGGTCCTGAGCACTAGGACCACAAAGAAACTTCAACACGAACAGCAAGCAATTTTTATGTTTTGCGCATATTTACCTTTACATTCCAATAACATAGAAACATGCAGCTAAATGATAAAATCACCTCAAATGAAATACATTGATACTATAATATAGAATCGTTTTCTCATAAGTTGCCTAAGGGCCTGATTATATGAGGCGAGCTAGCCTGGTTTAGAGGGCTGGTTTCTTTTGTTTTCAAGCTATCAGAGCGTAAAAACAAAAGAAACCAGCCCTCTCGACCGGGCTGGCTCGGTGGCAAACGGTACGATTACGATACTGCTATACGATACGGCAGATGATTCAAATGGGTTTCTTAGAAATTACGGCTACTATACGTTAACTTTTTCCCCCTCTTATGAAAACGACTCTACAGCCTTTTGCGGCGATCGCGAGGACACACTACCCTGGCTCATCTCTGCAAACTGGCTAATTAATCTCACAAAAAAATCCCAGTCGACAGACAATTTGCCATCAAATGTGATTAAACCATCAGCAGCGTTTAGACTGGGATGGGATAAGTTACAAAGTTTCAAGTTGGATGTGTTCTGTAGATCGTTTGTGATTGGTCAGTTTTGTTCATGTAGGCACCGGTTAGTGTAAAGAACTGTACAGCACTATTTATCTTGCTTTGCATTTCGTGGGTGTTATTTTCTGCTCACTCGTCGTGCTATTCAGGCTTCCTACAACCGACCCCTGTATGACCTGCACTTAACAGCCTACTGAGTACCCTCCCCCCTCCCCCGGTGCCCTTGTGAAAATATCACTACAACGTCCAAGAGAACATCGAACTTAGAAGAGAAGTATATCAATTTTATTTCCATATTCAGATTTCTCTGTATCATTTAAATCATACTGACAACAAAATCACTGCGTTTTGTAAATTGCCGCTCTTAGGGATTAAATCGAGAAAAACCAGCTGGTTCTAAAGGATAAAAGTCAAGTGTAACACATTTCCAAATTTCTATGAAGCTCATTGTTTTACGGAATACATCTTTTGGTAGCTGAAACATAATAAAACGCCATTATTGAATAGTGAGCTAATGCTTTGTAGATAGTGCTCACTTTGATAATCACTTCCATAATCAGACCATCAACTCCTTGAACACCATTATCCTTATCATCATCATCATCAGTATCATTATCATCAATGTCATATCAGACTACCATCATCGCCACCACCATCAGGAAACACCGTAAGATTTCAGTTTAAACACGGCGAGTTGTGCAGGTTGATGTTTCGATGACGTTAAGACACTATCCCAGATAAATTTAAAAACGCAACTTTTGTTCCGAAACCGTGACAAAAATTGCTCATTAAACTATAAAATTAGCATAAAATTCTTTCCGATTCATGCGTTTAAGAGTGGACGGAAGGCATAACCGGATAAATAAAGCTGCGTTTTCAAAAATATCCGAGTTAGTGTGGACGCAGCCTCAGAGGATGTGTTGTTGTTTCAAGTGGAATGTCATGGCGACGAGAAGCTACTTTAGTCATGCATCATCAGTTAATTTTTATTCATACTGATTCCATAAGTCGGTCCCAGTTCACTATCTGTTGAAAAATTTGTCGATCTCGGTGTCCAGTTAGGACGGACCAGTTAGCGAAAAACCGTTCTGCAGAGAGCGAACTGGGAACGACTTATGGAATCAGTATAATTTTTATTGTATTGTGAATATAATCATTACTGACCCATAGTTCAAATACATAAATGACCACACCCGTTTGGACAACACCGCTGATCAGCAGCACAGTCGGCGTCAGCTGTGCAGGCTTCAACGCAGATTCCAGCACCAGAAGAAACCTTTGGGCATTGCTTCTTGGCTTTTGAAAAAGAAATTTTTATTAGTCTGTTATCATGTTAAATGATCAAAGTGGACAAGATTGAATTATTGAAGCGTACAATAATTTCAGACTTGGATTTAGTCGCTCAGCACTTTTGTAGCGAGTTTGGGGAAGCAAACCTTCTATTCTTCCCATGCATTTGTCCTTTGCTCTACTCCCATCAGTCTTTGCGCGCGTACTATATATGCGAACAAGGCGAATGATGGCCGAAGAAAGTCTGCACTCGTGAAAATCTCTTAGTTTCTCAACAACACTGAGTACACTTTCATCCACTTTCGTGTGAACTATAGACTGGACTACACATTAGGGGCTTAGGACCAATATCTAGAATATATTCAGACTAAAATCATTTACATGAGAGTTTGTTTTTCCAGAGAAAAACTGTCCTTTGTTCGTGCGTCCTGTCATGGCTGTCACCACTTGACGGTGCAAAGAATCATCGAAACACTCACTCTACTCTGTCGTTGAGGATGGCAAACTATCACAAATACAATGCATGGTAGACTTACGGCAGCATTTAGCAAAACGATCAGCTTCGTCAATGTCACAGTAAAAGTCATCAGGACATTCTTCACCTCCGCGACCACAGAAGAAATCTCCTCCCGTGTCAGGGTCCTTTAGGGGTGTCATGCCATTACATGGTTGATCTATTAAAAACGACGGTGATAATAGTGATGATGATGATTGTAATAATGATAATGATGATGGGGGATGAGTCAGTACAAATCTCCTCCCGTGCAGGGGTCCTTTAGGGGTCCTTAGGGCTGTCATGCCATTACATGGTTGATCTATCGAAAACGACGGTGATAATGGTGGTGATGATGATTGTAATAATGATGATGACGATGGGGGTTGTGAGTGATGACCATCGTAGCATATAGAGAACTCGTTTGTGCATGTCGTAAGTTAATGGTAGAAGCCGTTATAATCACGCGAAAGAAAAAAACCTTCTAAATCCCCGTTAATCCCAATTCACAAAAGCTGACGAAAGTCTCTGTTCCACCCATACAGTGATTGGCCGTTATTTCCGTACGACTTATTATAGTTCTTGTTGGACATTAGCATAACAATTTGTTTGTTTATAACCATGAAGTATCTGCAAGATTCTGCTATATGGCCGCCTTCACAACGAGACCTGGTCATCTTTGACTGCCGATCAAAGAATTTGGACAAAATTCTATTGAAAACCAAAAGTATAATACTAATCTACGATTATTAAAGAAAGCATACAAAGGAAAAACTTAGCGGCGCATAACATTTAAGCTCGACTTTTCTTCAAATTTATGCGAAAAAATTGACCATAGAGTAAGACAGACAAATCTTCTCCGTGTTTGAGTTAAAGTTTATATTTAGTGAAGATAGAAGTATATCAACAAAAGCCTGACCAGAAATTTACAAAATTTGGTGGTTCATCTGTGATTTCACAATTATTTGGATTAATCAAGATCATTCTAACCTAATTTCAGGTTCGGTATTCAAAGCTTGAGAGGAGAAACACAACGTTTTGGCCAAGCTTTCTTAAAAACATATCAATGCTGCGATGTAGAATGTGTTTGACGACTCGCATCAGTAATATTTAGCTTTGACGCAGCCCCTAAACATACCGCTTATCAAGAAGGAAAGTTGACCAAAACTTGCAACGAAGTAACGAGGACTCGGGGTACGAGATTGCTCTGCGAGCTAAAATATTCTGACATGCGCAGACAAATTCTCTATATGCTGACCACCATACAATTCTCCTCCCGTGTAGGGGTCCTCCAGGTGTGTCATGCCGTTCAATGGCTGGTTTATTTAGAATAGAGCTACATGTTAAAAGTGATGACGATGATCCTAATAATACATGATAATTATGGTTGCTTTGAGTGATGACCCCCGTACAAATCTTTTCCCGTCTAGGGGTGGTGTCGTACAATTGAGTTGTTGATTGACTTAGAACAAAGATTCATGATAACAGTGATGTTAATTATGATTGTGATTGCAAAGAGAGTATTATATAGTGATTTATTAATGTCGACTGCCTCTCGCGCGTGCTTTTGTTCTTGCTAAATAGTGCTATTTATATATTTAATAGTGCTATTCTATTGTTTTCGTTTAATTATTGTTTAATTATTGCTATTTACTACTAAATAGTGACAACTGTCGCACACATTTAGTGCTTGCACTCTATACAGTATATAGACGCACGGAAAATGGAATCTAATTCTTAACTTGCCTCACCTTTTTTAGGTTTCGATTTTGCATTGCACGACACAAGTATCTGAAAAGACGAATATATAAAAAAGCACTTTAGGGAATATTTGGCATACTATCGTGAATACTTGTGCAATAATATGGCGGACGGCAGTACGCGTATAGTACGCGCACTTTGCAATAACTATGTTCGAAAAGCAAGAATATTACCTAGGATTGAGTTGGACAATATACAAAACGTCCCCAAAATCGATTCAATTTTCGAATCCACCGTTAGACCCTTCCACTGCTTACATCGAGAGTACTGAATATCTGATGTCGATAATTATTCGCTTTCAAAACTATACAGCAAGGAGGAGAGGGGAAGATGAAAAGCTAAAGGAACTGGGAGTATATTTTTATATTTTTGTTTTATTCTATTTTTTGTTGATCAAGCCATGGTGTTTTACATTCATTATTTCGCATGTAATTAAAACGCCGACATTTCTTTCTTTTTTCTTTCTTTTCTTTCTTTCTTTCTTTCTTTCTTTCTTTCTTTTCTTTCTTTCTTTCTTTCTTTCTTTTCTTTCTTTCTTTCTTTCTTTCTTTTCTTTCTTTCTTTTTTTCTAGTCGAGTTTCAAATTTTATTCCTTGGGTACTAGAGTGAAAATCTAGCTTTTGCCATCTGGAACTGATTTCATTTTTATTTGTTAATGAATGTTTTATTTTAGCCATCCAATTACGACTCGGCACCATGTGCACAAAACTGTTGCTCCTTATTTGGCGAGTTCCGAAAATTAAACTACATGTTTGACTTGCTAAAATTAAAATTGCTAAAAACGTTCAACCGGTTGTGTTTCAAGTTCGCTTCGTTGTTAGAGAATCTTGTCCAAATTACCAAAAATTGGCAGAAACCTTATCCTTATTATAGAGCTAGTAAACGTAAAAATTTTCGTTTGCTTTATTTACTTATGAGTGTGCGTGTTCTTTTTTGTGCTTTACATAGAATGTTATTGATCGATGATCATGAAATAACTAATATATAATATTGATTTGTAATTTTCAATAGAACTGTACTTACCAAAACGAGAATTGCCAGATGATAGAATGAAATCAACTTCATTTTCCAACGATCGAGCTATTCCTTATTATCCTAACTTTTGTTTACAGTTCTTACTGCTTCCACTGTGTTACCAATAGTAACTAATTCACGAAGTATTTTGTTTTTACAGTTTTGTGAGCATAAAAAATGTCGAAGTCAGCTGACAGCTTTCCCTGTATAAATGTCATGCCTGTAATTGATTGCCAATTAACGGGTTTTTCAATATAACTATATTTATCAACAGGTTTCGAAATTGGTGGTCAAAATACGCATCACCGCTTAGAATTCCTTGGTTTTTTTTGTTTTGTTTTTTTTTGTTTTTTTTTTTTTTTGTTTTTTTTTTTTTTTTGTTCTGTTGTTTGTTTGTTTGTTTTTTTTTTTTGTCGACTGAGTTTGATTTCATTTTATCCCCAGTTTCCTGATGCTACATATAATTATATAGATTGTATACAGGAAGCCCAACTTGCATCTCTACAACTGGGAAATGAAACAAAACGAATGGAAGAATGACTTTAATGGGCGATTTACACTACGGCGTTAATACTACTAATACCAGAATGCATTGCTGACTTTCTTTTGTATCGCAATTAGTGCAATTTGTTTTACTAATCACCAAAGGGATTCATAATTTGATTACAAAAGAAATTCACCTATTCTTGTTGTTGGGTTTCAAGATACCTAATTTATTCTAATACACTAATCACTGAATTAAATTCATTGTTTCAAAACACCCCATTTCGCCAGTGAACTTATTTTCATAAAGCCAGCTGGTCTTGATGGATCGTCTGTCAAATTCATGGGCGGACCTTTTCTGTAACACGCTTTGTCATCTGTTGAATTGAAGTTGATAGTGACACAACACCAAAGGGAAGTAAGTGGGATTTTTTTTTCTTTTTTTTTACCGTAGCATTATGAAAGAGGTACTTACAGACAGACAGAATGACTGCGCTTAATGACAAGCTGCAGGCTGATTGACTAACCAAACCTCGGGGGGTGCTTCGATCGGATTAGGGCGGGGATGCTCGTCAAAATGACCCCTAAAAGGTACCAAAGAACGTTCTATCCAGAAGGGCGTGACAATACATGATTTTCACCCAAATCAAATACGAACAATTGGATAAAATCGATACCTTGCTTTTGAACATCCGCGAATACCCTAAAAGGTACCAACTTTAATTCTGAGAGTCTGCTAAAAAGAGACCCTAAACGGTACCAGATCTACGATTTTGACCCCTAAAAGGTACGACTAGCATCCCCGCCCTCCGATATATGGGAGTCTCCCTCCGGAAACTAAATCATACTAAATATATCCTCCCAAGGCAAGAGAAAACCCTTGAAAATTAAAATCTAAATTGATACACATGACTTTCCTTTAGAAACTCTTGTAACTTTGCCTGTTTCCATCTCCTCGAACGAACGTAAACACAACACAATACATCTCTTCAACCTCACATTTAACGTATTCATCATCAACCAACTTGAACTCCACTAAAGGTTTAGCTTTAACAAGCCAGTAGCTTACTGTCCCTTGAATAACAAATGCATAATCTCCACACTGGTTGAAAATGCGTTCATCCCATTTCTCGCCGAGTAAATTGTCAATGAGTCTGTTCGATGCAAGCTTGTAAACTGTCTTATTTCGTTTTCGAACTCCATCAACAACATTACCAAGTCCTTGCTTAAAGACGTCTTGGTCCACACTAAGCTTTATGTTAATAGCTGGGTCATTGCGTAGACCAGAGTATAGAGCTTTCTTGATATTATGGCGAAGTCGTCCGTGGAAGATCTCTTCTCTATATTGGCGTGGAATCATGAAATACGGCTTCAGCTTTTTGGCTCCCTTTTTCATGTTCTTTTTTACCTTAAGAGTTTCTTCACCGATACAATCATCTTTCTGAGATGATTTTTTTTTCTTTGAGGTAACATCGGAGTTGTTATCACTCGTAAGACTTGATTCGAGTTTTGGATGTTTCTCCGCCATTTTGAATTGATGTCCGCGTTGGACTAGGTGCGAAAATACTATCCCGACGTCATGCAATGTCCACCCAGCAAAACAGTTCAAATCTCAAATGACCTATTTATTTGTAATGTGTATATATGTAGTACATAATATTTTAATATTTTATTGATGGTCATGATATCAGGACAGATATATTTTGTTGGAACAATTTTCAGTTTGAAGTGACGTCATGGTGACGTCATGTGGTCACGGCAGTCCAAACTCATCTGTCAATATTTATTAAAATCATTTCAGTGTTAAACTTGAAATAAATAAGAATATTCAAGGTCATTAAAGAAGTCTCAATAAATACGAATGGAGCCTTTTCTTTTAATTTTTACCCCCCCCCCCCCCACCCCGGTAAAAAATTAAAAACTAGGCTTACTTCGTATTTATTGAGACCTTAATTATTTTTCAGTTCTTCGTATTCTTCTTCTTCACAATTCAAGGGTAACTATTTTGTGATAATGATCATTACAAAGCCTTTGTAAGTTCGTCATATCTCGTTTAAGATAATCAGGCATGGTTTTACCAAATAGAATGTTCTTCAATTTATAATTCGCTCTGGAATTTACTAAATTATCGACTATTATCATCAAAAATATTTTTTGCTAAAAATGCAATCCTTTACGTAGATTTGCTTCCGGTATCACTTAAAAGCCTGTCAGCGGTTTTACCCATACGCTTTCTAAATCAACTTACAATGACGTCATAGCCGAGAAATTGAGCAATCCCTCTATAAATGAAATAAAGTTAATACGCCTGTAATTTTCATTATTTCAAAACCTGTTCAAAATGATTATTTCTAAAACGCAAATTTGATCGAGACACGTCTCGACTATATATGACGTCATTGGTAAAGTTATTATTTCTAAAAAAAATTAATTAATTAATTACTTAATAACAGCGAAAGGTCCAATGAAGTAAATTTTATCGGCGTGGGCATTCGATTTGGTAAAAACCTGATTTTGAAAAAAAAAAAAAAAAAAAAAAAGAGCGGAGGCAGATTAAAAAAAAATAAAAAACAGCTGAGCTCAAGAGGTATCGATGAAAAGAAAATGGAAATTGATACAATAAAAAATGAATTAGAAATGAAAAAATTCATAGAACGATTTTATATATGTTACAATCTATAAGTAAAGATGTTAATCAAAATATATAGCTCACGTCTAATTACACCCACAAGTCTGGCTCCTTTAGTTCCGGCGGGCTTGGATTATAAGGAATTTAACTGGAATTTCCGGATTGTTCAGTGACTAAAATATGCTATAGATTAAACTATAGATTTTTATCTAAATTCCTAGTTTATCCTTTGTACTTGGAAAAAGGTTATCGTCTGTGAAACATATGGTGCAAAAGAAATGGAATGCGGTCAGACCAATCTTTGAAAGGCGCGGTCCGCATGAACATCTATGACTTTTATTTCGATAGAAAGCGACAACAATTCAATCCGTGAAACTTTAGTAATATTAAATAGTACAACTTCCCTTGTAAATTATGTTGTTTTGCACTGTTTTGTACTATTTAAGCTTTTTTAATAATTAGTGTTTCATGGATTCATTATGTGTACTGAAACAGGCCTTGGATTTGTCAGTGTGTAAATATAAATTCGCTCCCGATTCAATGGAGTGTTTTATTCTAATTTAGCGCTAAGGAAGTCGGCTTTCCTTGCAGTGAAGCGTCGGACAAGTTATTTCCTTCCAGTCTTAAAAGGAAAAAAATGAAAAATGCACAACAAATCAAAGTAAATTTACATATGGTATAATAAAACACTTTCATTATTTTTTTATGAAGATTTCTTGAAGAACTGATTTTTATTTTTTTTTTATTTTTATTTATTGATTTTTTTTATTACAAATTCACCTCATTTTCACTGTTTATTAAGTTTTTGGCAACATTTAAATGGTTTTTCCATTCTGTTTCACAAGATCACTGAGAATTGCAACATTTATGTGATCTATAATCGACCAGGAATGAAAAACACATCTACATGACGTGATAAAAATTATTTCATTGTCATATCCGGAAATGGAGTAACAAGTGCAACGAAGGCGTGACATCATTGACGAAACTCATGAGTATTCAAGTCGCGTACGTATTATCAATATTCTAAATTAATTTTGGTTGCCACTTGTAACTCGTGGCCATGCAAAATCCCACAAACAATATCATCAATTAAAAATTCCAACTTTTATTTTTCTCAAATATTTTCTTTAGTGATAAACCAATAAAATAATAAATTATGTGGTAAATTGTTTTGCTTTTAGTTTGAAATAACATTTAAGAATTTAGCTTTGTTAGTAATATAATACATGTCTTTTGTCATTATTTACAGATCACTCTGAGTCCTAGCACGTTGAGAAGATTATTCACCGATCGAGTTATGAGAAATTCGCTAATTAGTTTGTTTAAACCAGTAAAGAAGTTACCTTCTAACCGCAAAAAAAATTGCTAGAAACCATACGAAAATTATTGGAAATAAATTAAACAATTACTCAAACATAATATTAACTAAATAATTTATACTTTTCACTGTTCTTAAAGGCTAGGGAAATTGCTCAAAATGTGCGAAGTTACAGCACATTTTGTAAACACAACACTGTAACTATAACACTTTAGTCGTCGCGATCGGTCCTATGCTTCTGTCGAAATGTTTGTAAGAACAACATCACTGAAGTCATCTTTACAAGTCTGTTTTACATTTCTGAGAAGTTTATGTAAGAATCTCTCCATTTAGACGTCTCCCACATGGAAAACGCTTTGAGTTTTCGTTTAGAAAGAGGAGGTATGACTTGGCTTCTGGGTCTGTGTGGATGATTTGCAGGGTTGTTTGCGTGTTTCGATATACGATCAAGATCACCACTGCTACCAAAACCCATCCTATTTCGCGACCGTGCGAGATTCTTCAACGAAAGTCCTGTCAGAGCTTCGCAAGACACAGAGCGAGGTAATGGCGCTACAGTCAGTCCATGTAGTTCAAAATCAGAAGCACCATCGCGTAGAGCAAGCAAGTAAGAAGTTACCGCCGTCAGAATCGCCGTCATCCATGCATTTCGCTCCTCCTCGGAAAAACAACACAGCAGATAATTCTTTCCTTCGGAGTGTATTTTTAAACAGTACTTTCGCTTCTTCTCTCCTACCTCTTCAATATGCATAGACATGTCTCTAAATGTTAGGGCTCCAAGTGGCCTACCGGCGCATTCTAAATCACTCTTCTCTTTGTAATAAACGAGACCATTTTTCTGTAGCACGAAATATCTTGCTTTCCAAAGCTTCCAAACATGTCTACTTTGTTTGAAAAGGTATCCCTCTTTGAGGATACCCTTTTCGGAGTTCAGTATAGCCATAATAAACGCCTCAATCTTGGCGGTTTCGTTGAAAACACAATATATATATACAACGATTCTCCTTAAATTTGAGCTGAAACGGACGTGCCAAAACGACAGTCGCTGAAACTCTCCACAAATATCTTTGAATGACTCACTTGAACAATTACCAACGTAGTTTATACTTTGTACTCTAGAAGGACAATAGCTTTCCTGTGTTTTCGACAGAATTGGTTGATCAGTGAAGGATACTGTCTGTGAATACTAGTTATAATTCAATGGTTGAGTAAGTCATTACGTCACGGCACGAGCACTTCCTTTGTGACTGGTCTACGCGCATTGACTCGTTTAGGGTTTCGACACCACCAAGTAAAACTTGCTTACAATCTATGAATTAATTCTTCTTTAAAAGGTAGTAAACGTGAGGTAAATAACGCCTAATGCTTATCACAACATTACTCACCAGATTTGATAGTCAGATGAGCTATAGCCTAAAATGGCTTTGTGTGACACGACTGCGTGACGCACGACACGTGTGGACACAAGCTGTGATATCACGTTCATTTCAACGAAACAAAACAAAGGCGCGTTTCTGGAACAGGCTGTGAACACGTTAAACAACTCTCAATTCGACAAAAAATATATATCTTTTTAATTTCTATCATTTTAATTGAAGATATATGTTACTAACTTATTTGGATATTCGTGACGTGACGCGTTGCAACAGCATGAAGAGCGTGACACTAATGTGACGCTCAGCAAGCTAAGGATTTTTCGAGGCTCGAGTAAAACACGTGTTGATTTCACGATTAAATGTTCTAAAAGTCCGCAAATTGCAATCATATAATCATAAAACTTGTGTTAAAGGAAGGAAAGTATTTTTACTTTTATATATATATTTTTTACTATTGAACAGGATGTTTACAAATTAAAATATAAACAAAGGATAGAAACCTCAAAAACCTCGCGTTTCAGTGTTCACATTCATATCTCACAATACTAAAATTAATTTCTTTTCTTTGAAAATTTGTATGTTGGGTTACAAAGGAAATAGAAAGCAAAATGTTATTTTTCTAGCATTTATATAAGTTAACTAGAATTCTAGGTAATTTGAACAGCCATTTGATGTCAATAGCCAATATAATTAGATTAACTAGATTAAAAGTAATCAATTTGTTAATTGCTACTTGAGAGCCATCTAGATTACAAACCCCCCTCACATCCCCCCAACTGGACCCCCCTAAAGTCTCCTCACATAAACTGAAGGTCAAAAGTTGTAACAATGGAAAGATTGATCAGTTTCATGATAATTCGTGTTTTCTGTTTGGCCGGACATTAAAAGTGTGCTACATAAATATCACTAATGACATCTATTTTATTTTGTTTTACAAACGTTTTTTCTTGCTTTGCAGAAGTTAGTCTTAGGCATGTTTAGCGATAAGTACTACTGTGTGATGTAAAACATATTTTTTTATTTTGAAATTTCTCTGAAAAAAACAATGAAATGTGTTTGATTTGTTAACATTACATAGAAAAAATGTATACATACTAAACTCCATAACCGAGATTTTACAAATATGACTCAAAATTAAAGAGATGTAAGTAAGTATACTTACCATTTAGTGTAAAAATCATGCCATTTTAACTGACATAAAATAAAATGACTGAAAGCATAATTTTTGGGGGTAAGATGATAAGTGTAAATTATTTCTTTAATTTGAAGTTTTATTTGTCAAAATCTTGGTGATGGAGTATGTATATATTCACTTTATGTAAAGCTCACAGATAAACCTGGGTTACCGGTGTCTGTATTAGCCTCATCTACAGGAGTCTCTTTTTACCATTTTTCCAGTCTAATTTTTGGATGGGCTTCCTGTTTTGCAATTGACCATTGGGGATCAGCCTCTCAGTTGAGAGAGCAGCAAAGGAATCCTGAACAAGTAAAAAAGGGCTGAAAAGGGGTTGGCTGTGAAGCAGCCTTTGTCTGCATATGCTTACTGTTTTACATGTAAAGTGTAGCAACTCTACCTGATGGTGCATAGTTAACAGTCTGTACTTGAGTGCAAACACTTAAAGAGTGCAACAGTTGTCACTCATATTAAGCTTTTCCCTTAAGAATGTTGTCGTTTTCTATCAAGCCTCGCGTATTCCCTTATAAGGATTGTGCCACCATATTTGGGAATTGGAGTAAATCGGCAATGTGAAAAAAGTGATTTTTCTCGCAAAATCCCTCAATTTTTTACAGTTTTTTGAAAGCATGCACAACAAGTCAGCCATTTTGGATTTTTGCCGAAAAGAAACTGTTGAACCTAAAACAGGAACCCAGTGTATTTCACCACAGGAAGCCCAAAATCGACAACAAAAGTTTGATGTTTAGTAGTAAATAGCACAAAAGAACACAATAGAGTGCAAACACTTAATGTGTGCAACAGTTGTCAGTAGTAAATAGCATTAATTAAACAAAAGAAAACAATAGAATTAGTATAAAATAGCACTACTTTGTGGCATTAATGTTAGACACGTTTAGTGTTTTCACTTTACTGCATACATTTACATCTAAAAAAGGAGGCACAGAGACAGTAATTCTTTGAAAAAAGTCATTTCTAAAACAATGATTGTAAATTTAATATGTGAATAATTCATTGTCGTCTCCATACACAAAATAGAGAAACGAAGGCAAGCTATACAGCTGTCCGAGTTTATTAACAAGTCATTTTCACTTTGCATCAAATTATTTTGAATTTCTTTTTCAATGTACAGTCTACTTTTGTTGCTCCATCTGTTACCATAGAAACAATGTTTCCATAGAAATGCAGACAAAGTCTCTGACATACCAAGGTACATACACAGACATCATCCATGCATAATATTAATCATTATTTCACATTATTAAACTTTGCTGAATCGAGCATGGGCTGCTTCAAAGGCTTTCAGGACTTGACCAGTGACATTGTCTGGTGGCAATGATGCGTCAATCTTGTAGTGGATTCCTCGTCGTTGATAATAATCAATCAAAGGAGAGGTTTGTTGGTGGTAGGCTTGGAGGCGCTTGGTTAGAGTTGCTTCATTGTCATCTGAACGCCGCTCCAGAGCTTCACCAGTGATCTAGTTGATTTAAATACAACAGTTAAACAACTTTAGTCTCTAACTGATCAGGGTGACAATGTCATGGACGTCACAGCCAGAAGGCTATGGGGGGTGGGGGGAGAGGTTGAGGTATATAGGGTCCAAGTCAGGTAATTGTGATGATCCAGTGCTGGAAATAGGCTAAAAAAATGGCATGCCAAGGTCCGCTCATCCATCTCCATTTTATTATACTAGAAATTCTTTCTTAAAATTGGAATCAAGAGCACAAAGGATTTTGGCATTTGGGCCAAATTTTCACCTGCTATTTTATACATAATGTTCTGGTTATGATCATTTTGGACTAATGAATTTTCAATATGGCCCAATGGACCATCATTTGGCCATTGTGCACTGTTATTTAGAATCCTAATGATCTCATAATACCCATGTTCATTGAAGTGCTGATCCTGACCTTATGGGAATTGCCGTCAAGCACTATGATATCATGGCTTGTTTACATGAATAAAAATGCATCTAATTCTGACGAAATAGTTTTCCTTTAATACATCTGGCATTGTACTTATACTTTTTTTTTTTTTTGGTTCCAATATTAAAAATGAACTATTACTCTATTTTTCATTGATTTTTAGATGTTAAATCCCCTCTTTTGCCCATGATTCTTAGCATTAAAACAATAGATTTGTTTACATGTGACGTCATAGTGCTTGTGGTTAATTATAAGAAACATAGTAAGGCTTCTCTGTTTGTTTCTGGGTTTCCTTTGTTTTGTTAAAAATACAGGAAGCCCATTCAGCTTACATCATCTTTCATATGAACTTTTGGAGGGTTGAATTCGGTATGGTAAGTCCTTCCACTAGCCTTGTGAAGAAGTCTGAAGATTAAGATAATATTCAAAACTTCTCAGAACAGTTAATTTAACAACAAATCAATTATTTGTTGGTTCCATCACTTTTACTTTCAGCTTCAATGTAAATAAGCATCAGCTTTCTGAATTTCTGTGTACAATAGTGTTTATTAAGTTATTATCTTAGATTAACCAAACAATAATCAAGCAATGAATTCTAAAGAACTACAGCAAGGTACTAGTCTCTCAACAAATGAATGATTTAAATGATCTTTTGGTCAATCAAACAACCAAAACAATCCATTAGTTGAAGTGTTGTTTTCTACATGGGAGACATGGTTACGTGAGATACATGTCTAACATTTGGCTATGTACACATAAGTACTTTATTTGTCCAAGCTTTTAGGTTTCAAACCAATCCTCAGGAAAACCTGATATACATCAATTATTAGTTATTCAAATTTTAATTTGTTAATTATTATTGCAGTGAGGACACCAACCGTGAACACTTTGTGCCTTTTTTGACACTTTTTTTAACATGCTTCCTTTGTATTGAGTGAATCAATCTGAAAACGTTTTCTGTTTGATAACTCGGTGTATTTGAGTTTAAGTCTACTTTTTTAGAGGATTTAAAGCAGTAGAAAACTCAGAAAATGAAAAACCAAATAAAGACAAGTTTTCATGGTTCGAGTGTTTTCACTGTAATAAACACAGACACATGTGTAATCATTCATCACACATTTTAAATAGTTACTCTGATAATCGACCAATCAATAAATGACTAATCAATTATAATATAAATGAGTATAATTATGTCCAATCATCTGGTCAATATTCCCATAAGCAAGTACACTTAATAATTGTTTGTGTATGAGTGGAAAACAGTACTGTTACAATGCTGCTACAATTCCGCAGACAATTCAAAAGTTTTCTTCGAAAGTAGGATTACAGTATGATACAGTACTGTTTCCCATCAACTCTACCTTCCAGTAATTCTTTTAACAAGCAAAGAATCCTCAATGTTGAACTCTACCACAGCGTCCAAGTTGCTCTTTCTCTTGTCAAGCAGCCCATCAAGCTGGAAATAGTAATAACTGTCATAAAGTGGTACTAAATTATCAAGATGATTTGATTATCTTTATTTTATGAATATTTACATGTACTTCTCACTTCTTTCTAGTTGAATACTTAAAAAAAAGAACAGCTTTGAACAAAATATTGCTTTACAGTCAAAACGGCTTAAACTTACCCACTAGGATTGAAGAATGGTCGCATTATTCCATTATTCAAATCATTATTGATTTAGAAAATATGTTCAACGAAACCAACATTCGGTAATATTTATAACAGAATGCTTGGAAACTTTCATCTCACAAGCAATTTCAATTTTAGTAGGTTTTTCCTAGCAATAATATCATCCCTTATAGACTTTGAAAGAGGCTTTCCTGGCCCAAACACTCACCCGATGTAAATTCCTAACTGTGGATACCATTTTTGTTCTTTCAAAATTGTAATTTTGGGGCTTTTCTGTTGAAGTTTTTTCCTTATATGGAACACCTCTGAGTTGTTGTCAGTTTTGAATATTAAATGTTTGTTTCTTGGATGTATTCTCAAAATCAACAATGAATTGAATTATGGAATAATGTAATCATTACACGATTCAGGGATGTAAGCTTGAACTGTTTCGACTGTAAATTAAGTTTTGTAGTCATAAGATGACCCAAATCACTAAAATGTACAAGTACATGTACTATAAATCAAATTTTGATTGGTTGCAGAAGGCTTTTTGATGAAAAAAAAACAACAAATCTTCCAGAAAGTACTGTGGCTGTATGTTTCAATCCCCTTATTACATATTGTTTCTGAGGATACCTTTTCAGCTTGAGTAACAGTTCTTGGGAATCCATCCAACAGCCATCCATTTTTACATTCTGGTTTGTTGAGATTGTCATCAATCAACTCCACAACGAGATCGTCGCTAACAAGCTGAAATACATATATCAAAATTGATTACTTCTAAGGGAGCGTTTACACGAAGCCAGCAATTCTTTTAAGCCTACTAAAAAAAGCTGTTTACACAGCATTTTCACATTAACTTTTATCTGGTTTGTTGAGATTGCCATCAGTCAACCCCGCATCATCGCTAACAAGCTGAAATGAAGATATCAAAATTGATTACCGGTACTTCTAAGACATGTTGAAAAAACACTGTAGTCCAGAGAAAGAAAACTTCTTATTCTCATAAACGTTTTGACCATTTTTTAGTCACAGAAATAGAAAAAGAGGAAAAGATTGCAATCTCAACCTCACAACATGTTCTTAACTAACAAACTGTGGCCAGTTGCACAAAGCATAAATAGTGCTGATATCCACCCTGGAGATAAATCCCTATCCAGCAGATAAATTCCTAAGAAATGATGTACAGTGGATAACTTTATTCAGGTTTTGTATAACCGACCCCTGGAATGTCGTAGAACATTGGATTATTTTTTAAAGACTGTGTGAAAGAAAAATTAACATTCATATCTAATCTGTATTTAAGCATTCAAATAATCATAAAGCCCCTTGGAGCTCATCAGTGATAGATAGACAATAGTATCTTGAAATGACCAATGAAAACATTGAATCACATGAATCACATTGTTTTACAGTAATCAAACAGCCATTCAATGTCACTCCTGAAATATTATTTGACTATTGTGCATCTCCCTACAATACTTTTTATAAATATGAATGTATCATATTGATTCAATGGGATATTACCTGTCCAGAGTCCATGACTTGTTTGACTTTCTTACCAAGTGCAGACCCTGAAGCAACAACAGCCCTGAGCATATCACCTGGGTAAAAAAGATAGAACATTGAAATTGAATTAAAATGTGCATTCTCATGAAAGATAATTGTGTCTGAAAAGTATCATATATTATGACAACTCATCAAAAAAATATTGCACTACACCAGAAAACTGTCCCTAACATTAACAACTAGTTTCAAGTTTTCCTCTGCCAATTTCTTCAACAATTCATATATTTGTACATCCATAATAATATCCAATAATTCATATGCAATGTACATTTATTCACCTTTTCATATTCTTAGTCATCCATTTATTCACTGATTAACCAATAATATAACCTTTTATTACTATTCATTAACTTAAGTAAATGATGGCTAAAAAACTAGTATTGACAGCAGCGGTGTTCTTATGAAACAGAGGCATTTTGTAAGTAAATTCACAGTAATGGCTAGAGTGAAAACTGACGTTTTTGACATTAGTCCTTTGTTTTTCTTCAGACATTTTCATTCAATCATCCATTCACTCATTACTCCATACATCCATTCATTCATTCTCCAAACATCCATTCATTCATTACTCCATACATCCATTCATTCATTCTCCAAACATCCATTCATTTATTTATTCCTTAAATCACCCATTTATTCATTCACATATCCATTCATTCATTTATTCCTTAAATCACCCATTTATTCATTCACATATCCATTCATTCATTTATTCCTTAAATCACCCATTTATTCATTCACATATCCATTCATTCATTTATTCCTTAAATCACCCATTTATTCATTCACATATCCATTCATTCATTTATTCCTTAAATCACCCATTTATTCATTCACATATCCATTCATTCATTTATTCCTTAAATCACCCATTTATTCATTCACATATCCATTCATTCATTTATTCCTTAAATCATCCATTTGTTCATTCACATATCCATTCATTCATTTATTCCTTAAATCACCCATTTATTCATTCACATATCCATTCATTCAATTAATGCTCCATACTTAACTTTTGTCTATTTATAAATCAGTGCATCACCCAAAATACATTTTCATCTCACCATAATACGATGTTCTCTGTGGTATTTCTCAAATTATTCAAATAATGTTGCCACGATATTATGGAGATAACACCAAGACAGCTGCTTATAACGCGAGCTTGTAGCAACTGATTTCAAACCAAATGCACTGAGGAATTCTCTCAGCTTTTGTTGTGCACCTCTGCACTGTATTATACAACAGCAATATCAACAGAGCATAATATAGACAATTCCACGAATTAAACACAAAGTTCGAGAAAACAGATGTTTGTGTGCTCTTGACAGATACTCTAACACACAATCAATAAATACTAACAACCATCGCAAACTTGCTTGACCTCCAAATTGTCAGAGCAAGTTGCATTTGGTTGATAAAATTCAAATATAGAAGAATGGCTCTGAATTTCATCCTAAAATTGATCTTTATTCATTACCTGTGGCGAGATGACAAACACAGTATCTTTCCGCTAGTTTAGGAGCCTGGAATCGTACAAATAGCAGAACATATATTTATTAAAACTACAGCAATAAAATTTCAGAAATCTACAAGGGAATATCGAGCTCAAAGGTCAAAATGAACCAGTAAAAAATATAGATGTGCAAAAACAATGAAATATTACGTACAAAGCCGGGATATTGTTCTTGTAGAAAGTCGAATAGTTAGTTTGAATATTGGTGTAGTATTTATAACGATCAGTAAGCTGATTGTTTTGTTTTGTGATGTTTTGTAAACGTTACCTGCGTTCCTTTGCCGGAACCCGGAGGTCCAAGTAAGATTGCTCGCACACCTCGCTCGCACGATTCTGCTTTTTTAACCATCTCGTCAAGCTCAGCTTTAGCTTTGTCATCCTTTCCTGGATCTGTTTTGAATACTGTCCCTCGCTGGCTGATCGGAGGAGCCATTTTTGCCGTGGATTAATCTTAGAGAAGCCGGCTAAACAAGAGACTCTCCAAGTTCTGCTACTCACAGAAGAACACGTTGTGACGCTGCTAATGCGCATGACAACATTGGAAGACTAAACATGGGAAATATGGAATGGTCCAATAAGAACCTGGATAGGGAAAGCGGACTGAAACATAAAATTCCACATTAATTTATTTGCTATATTTTTTATATATTTTTTTTTCTATATATAAAAATAACTTTAAAAGATTTGAAAAAGAGTGTCGCAAACAATGAGCAATTAGATCATAATTGCAGAACGGATGGTGTACCGTTCCTCGCATCTGGGTTAAAAAGTCAAAATCATGTTTTCCTTTTATTCATTTTATCTGAAAATCAAATAATTCTTACTGTGCAGCTAACATAAGCCAAGAGTACAGATAAAACTCAATCCTAATTTATACAAACCCAAACCCTAAGTCAAATAAACAAGTAACGCAAATAAATAGCATGAGTTTCCTCTGGTTTGTGTCGTCACGCAATAATGTAATCACGCCGTACTGTATGGGTGGGAGATTACGCGAAGCGTGACAACCGAAGATGAAGCTTTCTCGGTATTTCCGCCATACCAGCTTTTACTTTACATCTGATGAATTAACTGTAATGAATACATGTAAAATACGTCCTCTTGAGCTCGACCTCGATTAAATGATGCATCAATACTTTTAGACTAGAAGGGCTATATATCATGTGTACAGAATCCAGAATAGAATGTATGGACACTACGGACATTTAGGCTTTACTGGGCTTAGTCCTTGCCAGCGTTGTCTCTCTCTAACCTTGAAATTATAAAACCATGGGACTTTACAGTAAACCAACAACACACGGTAAGAGTTTTCATGCATTTTATTGATTTTATTAAAAGCAGAAAAATGATGTTGGCAGACCATTGAAAATTGTTGCTGCTGTTGAACCACATTGTAGAGTCGGTGCAGCTGTAGCAAATGAAGCTGAAAATATTGGTCAAGAAATGAAATCTCTTCTTGATGACTATCTTGAGAAATACCCTCACCTGAGACCATCGCTTGGTTCTCCTAATGACGATCTGAAGGACTTGAAATCAGCACGTGGTCTGCAACGTAGTGAACTATCTCGATTCCTGGAAGTCGCAGCTCCAGGACGAGATTTCGGTCCTTTGATCTGTACGTATGTTGACAAGTACAATGAATGGCTGTGGCTGTGTGAAGAACACTATCGACAGTACGAAATTGTACAAAGACAATAGACACTAATAAACTGAAACCATTGGAACTTTAGAAACAAATGTATATATAGCAAAACAAAACAGTACATCTCGACTGACTTTCTTTACAATGTAGTGTACACAAACAAGAAATATAGACGTAAAGTAATATCAGCATTTATATATCTAATTTGCAGTAATATCTTTTATATATTGTGTTAAGTCAGTGAAATCCCATGAAGATAGATTATCAATACTCCTTCATTCAAGAAAAAAGAAACAAATTGACAAATGTAGAGAGCAATTACACCTAATTGATGGTTTTCAACCATTCCCAGGAGAGTGAGTGGAACAAAAGGGTCCACCAGTCACGGTGCTGGTTTTCTTTTGAAAAGTCCACCAGCATGGCTGCCATGTCTTTTGTTTTAATTGTCTCCTGCGAATGATTAAAAACTATCTATTCACTATGACGTCACATCAACAATCTTAAGCAAGCGAATATTTAAACGCAAGGGATCTTGGTCGTCGGAGGGGATAAAATCAAAGCATATTCATCGAAAATTGTTCTCAAACCTGTTAATCTAGGAAAAAACACATAATATGCCTTAAAAGCATAGATTTAACTGTTTTCCTATTCTAATTTAATTTTAATTTTGATTTTAAATTTTGTCAAATATTCTATTGGATTTGTAAGCAGTGGCAGTGAATTAGAGCAATTGATGAATACTTTATAGAAGGTAAAAACCACTTTAAACCAGTATCTTATCCAGTCGTATTATTCACTGTTGCTAATGTTCCTTTAGTACAGGCCTGCTTAGACGCCTTTGAAGGACTGGGAAGTATTGGCGGAAGGGGTCGTATGGAATAACAAGGGCATGCAGAACGACCCAATTTACGTTTAGATATATAATTCCTATATGCAAAACGTAAATTATCCATCGGTCGGGATCATAAAAACGTTGATTCAAAGTCAAACGTATCATTACGCAGCGACTAGTTCTGCGTTTAGATCAATACCATCATTGGATAAGATTTCGTATAAAGTATTCTAACTCAAAACAAATACAAGCTATAATTTCTCGTAGAGGAACGCGTCATAGAGTTAAACTTACTATTTGATCACCATCAAACATTATGCACAAAGTTTGATCGCAAATTCTGTAGTGTGATACTACAGTAACAAAATTGTTTATCATGCAAACCTAACTGTAAATAAACTATATCAATCAAATAACGTTTTTCCATGAAAAGGAAAGATCATTTGTTAGAACAAGACAAAATATTATTATGTAACATGTCAAGGCTTGTAAATCCATCAAGATAGACACCAATGATTGCTAGTTTGCTAAAGATAGGATATAGATAGGTTTGATAAAGATACTTAGAGCCGTGTGGAAGAGTACATTTATTTATAAATACGTACCATCTTTAAATAAAGTGAATCGTAGCGTATCGTATCAATAAGTTAGCATTGAGGTTGATGTACAAATACAATAGAACGATGTCTAGCTATTGACCAGGTAGTGAAATAAATAAATAGGTTTTTATTAAATAGATATGAATTATGTTTTTTTTTTGCCTGCCTATTTAAGCCTGGTACTCACTAATGAAATAGTTGCAAGTATAACCAATCAAACGCATACCTATTTCTCTTGTGAAGCCAGGGTCCTCATTTGTGGCGCATGCAGTTGCAAGCATAACGATATCAAATGTTCCCGTTCTCTTTGTGTTAGCACTTATGCTTTTGTCTATTTTACAAATGAGAACTATCCTCTTCACTAGCGACTCCTGCTTTTAAATTTAGTACGTTTGTTGTTGCGATTTAGTTATAACTTGAGTAGCGGTAACCATTGCTTGTACAATGTAATATTTTCAATCAAAACCGCTGAGATTGAGGTAAGAATGAGGCAAGAAAAAGTATCCCCAGACCCTATCAGAAGCTATATTCTTGCCATTTTTAAAAACAACTATTTTTAGCGTGTTACCATGTGTCTTAACTAAGTGCCGCGCCTCCTACGATGTGATTTCGTTTCCGAAATAAATCATAAATGATATGAAAGACCAGTATGGGAAATGTATTGTTCTCTCCTGCTGCTCTTGAGTTCACACATTCTTTTGTCATATGAAACGACTTGGGATCTTGTGTTAGAGAAGAGGGATTATGCACGAGTGTTTTGGAGAAATTAGTAAGACTTATCGGTTTTGTATTGCCTGTTCTGGAAATCTAAATCTGATCGGGAAAGAGAAACCGGTCCATTTGTCTGCTTACCAGTCCTGCTCAGCGAAACTCCAAAAGCCAGAGGAATCCCATAGGAATTGCATGCGGAGTCGCTTCCCGTGACCCATAGAGAACTGACAATTCATATGCCCGTTTTTCAAATACTAGAGAGGCTACTATACAACGATTTCGATCCCCGGGTACGGATATCGACATTTTGAACCATTAACACGAACCGAGAGCTGCACGTGAAATCTACACCAATTTTCCCGGTCTAAGCCCCTTTCTGCCTGGAAGGAATGACATGTAAAGTATGTAAAAACAAGTCAGTATTTACACTTTTTCTTACGATTTTAGTCAAACAAATACAACTTTATTGTTATTTAAAACGTACTTATTTTATTTCCGGATATATATATTTCCTGATAAACCATTTATTATAAGTAATACCATGGCACGAGGGAAATTAGCGATTAAATTTCCCCGAATGGCGAGGGCGCAGCCCGAGGGACTTTAACAAATTTTCCCGAGGTATTCGGGGAAATTTAATCGCTAATTTCCCGAGTGGCATGGTATTACTTTGTAATACCATGATTACCGAGGAAAAAAGTAAAAAAAAGTGCGGTTTTAGTCGTGCGGGTTTGAAGTCAAGGAAGCGTGAACAACAAAATCACTCAAACTAATTTTCAAAAAATATAGAGAGAGGGAGATAAAGAAGAAACATTTAAAGAGACAAATAAACCTTGTCAAACAACTTAAAGTTGTCGATTTCAATTTATTTTGTGGTCGAGCATGCGCAAAGTTGCGAAACACGATGCACAAGAACGGAGAAACGCGTCCCACATTGAAAGCGATCATCAAATTTTATAAGTAGAACGCGTTTTGCTCTAATAAGTGGCAGGGACTTTAGGTATTCCCTGCAAGGAGGACAAGGCATTGTGTTCTAAATTTCCCTCATGCATAGACATGAGGGAAATTTTGAAAACAAAGAAATCCTTTGTCTTTTACTAAATTTCCCTCTGCATAATATATGTATGAGGGAAATTTAGTAAAAGACAAAGGATTTCTTTGTCTTCTAAATTTCCCTCATGTCTATGCATGAGGGAAATTCGGGATTGTAATTCCCGCGGAAGACAAAAGAATCCGAGGTGATCATGGTATTATGTCAATAATATCCCCTTGATGTAATAGTCACGTGACTTGGCACGACTTCAACATTATTTCTGAGGAAATTTGAGCCATAACCACTCTCCTGAAACAAGATGAATCTAACTTAACTAAAGGTAAGATACAATCTTTGGGAAAATGTTGAATAATACTTAAAAACTTAATATAAAAGCGAAAATAAGATTGACAACAACACCAAAACATATAGTAGATAGACAACGAAGATTAACACTGAAGACCTCAACATCTCATGCTAAAGAATTCATCAAGTTTTTTTTTAAGTTTTTAACTGAGGAAGATTCATGTTCATTTGTATAAATAAATTTATTATTTCTATGAAAAAATTAGACCAGTCGTGCAGCTTTCTTAAGTAAATATCTATTACATTCTCTGAAGCAATCTGAGAAACTTGTTGAACGTGCTTCAGTTATTGAAAACAAAGCTTCGACAACACGTTTTTGTCATACTTTGAGATATTGGATGTCTAAATTTCCTAACCATTGTACACGCACAATTCGAACACAATCGTACAAGAGCTAAATGCTTACATGATATCTATCATAAAACTGTTTCAGAAGAATCTATAAGGTAGCCCGAGTAAACCCCTACATGGCGGCTTCTTTCGAAAATGTTTTAGTTTTCTTGACTACCTTTCTTAATCATTATGTCATTAAGGTAAATCACACTAGTAGTAATACAGTGGGGCTCGTGGGTCACTTTCGTCCCATTTTCGTCTCATCCTATTTTCCTGTTCCACCCCATTTTTTCGATCCCTGTCCTTCCCGCTGCGTCCCAAGCCATTCTAGCCGCGCCGCGCCTCTAGCAGGGAGGGGTGGTGCGGGCGACCGTTTTATTGTCCTTATAATATCCAACTGTGGATCCTTGATCACGCATAGTTTAATGTGTTATTTTCTTTACTTACGTTATTTGAGTTTTTGAAGCGTTTCTATCAGAGTCAAAGTATCGTATTTGAATAGCATTGAAACAAGACGATTTTTTTTTCTATTTCTGTATTTTGAAAACATACATCCCATTTTCTCTCTAGCATCATTTTTTGGGCAAAATTATTGGCGAAAAGTCCGACCGTTTGAAAGGCGATTTTGGCTGATCGTGTCCTACCTTTAGTCTTTTAGTGTATGGTAGCCGAATACTATCAAACCCCAACGAAATGAGCTCAAATTCATACATGACACTCTTGAATATATCAGCGACACAAGATAAGAGTTTTATTGAAGTTTATTGATTTTAAAGTAGAAAAAAGTTGACCTAAAAGTACCCATGCAATCCACATCAAATTCTGTCTGTCTAGCTTAGAACACTGCTGCTAAACAACAGTGTTAATAAGCTTGGGCTACCTGTTGTTTGACCTCTGAAGATGGTAAAAATAGCTGTTGATGATATCAATAATATCCCCTTGATGTAATAGTCACATGACTTGACACGACTTCATGACCAAGATTCTTTCTGGGGACATATGGTCATAACCACTTTCATTTATATCACCAAACAAGATCAATCTACTGCGATTAGCTACAGGTAAGAGACAGCCTTTCAGAAAAACAAAGTTTTGAATACTACATTAAAACTAAATACAAAAACGACAACAATACCAACACATATGGTAGATAGACAGTGGCGAAGCTTAACAATGAAGACAAATTACATCTTATTCTGAAGAAAGTTTTCAAACTCAATTAAAATCGCCAGCAAAGTTTTGAAAACAGACAGATTCAAATTACACAACTTTTTGTGCAAAAATTAGATTAATGGTGTGATTTTCTTAAGTAAATACCTATTACAGGCTGGGGTTTAAAGTGTCCTCTGCTTACAGGCCAGAGTTTTTGAAGCAATATGAGAAACTTGTTGAGCGTGTTTTAAAACAATGCTGTTTCTTTTTAAGATAATATACTTATCACTTCGTTTTGAATTTGTGATATAATTCAATTATAAATCCATATGCTACAATGTAGACATTTCTAATCGACCAACGGAAATTGCTTATACAGAATTTGTCGAAATTTGAGGCTCTGTAGTCAGACTAAAACTTAAAACATGAAAAATAGAACTGTGAGTAAGTCAATGTTTTTAACATAAGGAAAATATCAAACGCCAACCGTTTCGGTTCAGGAGATTGTGCATCAAGCTTTTCACTCTAACTTTCAAAAGAATTTGCATATGAAAAATTGTTTACAGTTTCTTGCTGTGTTTTAATATACGTTGTTTTGATATTTATTTTACGGATGGGGTGATTGATGCAAAGGTATTTCTATATAAGTGACCGTTCATTATTTATGGCAGGGGGGGCTGGGTGATTAAATGGGGGGTCTTGAATTTTTTCCAAGTCTGAAAAGGGGGGTATTGAAATAATTTTTTGGCTATCAGGGGGGTCTAGAAATTTCATAAGGTAAATATGAGGGGGATCCCGAAATTTATTTTGTTCCTGCCATAAATAATGAACGGTCCCTAAGGTGCTAAAATGAACACTAGAGTGAAACGCTCCATTTGAAGTTTGAAACTGCTCAACCGAAACTATTTGATTTGAAACTATTTGTCGTTTGATCTTTTTGCTACCGTTTCTAGATAAATTCCCGAGTTATGCTCAAAAATGCAAACAATCACGCTTTTAACGAAATATCTTCACAACGAATGAATATAATAAAAAATGGAGACATCGTTTTTGACATCAAACTTTGCTCTAAATAATCATCAGTATCGTCCTGGCGAACACTACAAACTCTCCTCCTATTAATAACATTTCACATTTTTAGCTTTTTAGTTATTTTTGAAAGATGGTACCCATCTGAATAATTTTTAATTACAAAATGAGCATAAATGTCTCGTAAGAAAATGTGTACAATAATTGTTTTTCTTCTTCTTCGTCTGTGACAACAACATTCTTCAGCGTTGTTCCGCTACTCACCATAACGACTACGATGTTTGAGTCTGCCTGAGATAAGATATTCATTCACTAAGAATTATCTTATATATTTCTAATGTTGAAATAGAAATAGATAATGTGTACTGCAACATCTGTGAATAGACCTGCAACACATCCAAGTACAGAAATCCCAAACCAATAAACTTGTAGTAATTTTAGTTATGCATTTAGTAAAAAGTTTCCTAGAGGCATAAGTAAATCTGTCGCGTCATTAATTCTACAAATACTAATGCTATGATACCCATTGAGCGAGAAATCGCTAATGGTTTACAGTGAAAGTCGGGCTAATATATGCCTGCAATACACTTTAGAGCGCGCTAACTATTATAATGAACTAAGATTACAATAATATAAACTAGACTATAATATCTTCAAGAACTCAGGAATAATTAATGAGCTAATAGACCAATTGGAATATCCAGTTTGATCACGTGCATGAGCTTTTAAAACCGATAAAATACTCTCATTAGTATGCTTTATATACGCATATAGAAAATTTGTTAGAAAAGTTTAGCTCGCGATGATGTTGCATTGTCATCATAGACCTTCACTAGCATTTGAAGATGTTTTGGAAGCTAGCAGTCTTCTACTACACTACTGTTCATAGGTCTTTCAATGTGGGATCAAAAATATGTATATTTTTACTCAACTGCTCATGCTCAATGCATGTTTTCTGACCAAACTTACATTTTTTAACTTTTTTAAGCATTTTCGCATTTGATATTACTTAATATCAGTATTGGCGTTTTTGAAGTAGTTTAATAAACTTTCAGATCGTGTTTTATAAAACACACCTCCTTGTTTGTTAAACAGTACGTAAATAATTTTGTTTAAAACAATTCTGATTTCTTTCATGAATGTTTTATGCTTTTCGTTCGTCTCTTTTCGTGAAGTTGCATCCGTAGTTTCTATATATGAACGTTTGTGTCAGCTACAAACTGAAAAACTTGTTGAATGTGTTCTACAACAATGCTGTTTCTTTTTTTAATAGTATACTTATCACTTTGTTTTGAATTTGTGATATAATTCAGTTATACAACAAGTATATATGCTATAATGTGGACATTCCTGATAATAATTGACCAACGGAAATTGCTTATACAAGTCAGAATTTGTCGACATTTGAGGCTCTGAAAAATAAAACTGCGATTAAGTCGATGTTTTTAACATAAGGAAAAGATCAAACGCAAACCGTTTCGGTTCAGGAGTTTGTGCATCAAGCTTTTCACTCTAACTTTCAAAAGAATTTGCATGTGAAAAATTATTTACAGTTTCTTGCTGTGTTTTGATATACGTTGTTTGGATATTTATTTTACGGATGGAATGGTCGATGCAAATATATTTCCATATATGGTGCTAAAATGAAAACTAAAGTGAAACGCTTCGCTCTTCACCCGAAACTAGTGACATTTCATATCACGTGACATAAGGTATAACATTCTTTCAGTGTTGTTCCGCTACTCACCATAACGACTAAGATGTTGAAGTCTGCCTGAGGTAAGATATGTATTTACTAAGAATTATCTTATATATTTCTAATGTTGAAATAGAAATAGGTTATGTGTACTGCAACATCTGTGAATAGACCTGCAACACATACAAGTACAGAAATCCCAAACCAATAAACTCGTAGTAATTTTAGTTATGCATTTAGTAAAAAGTTTCCTAGAGGCATAAGTAAATCTGTCGCGTCATTAATTCTACTAATACGGCCATGATACCCATTGAGCGAGAAATCGCTTATGATTTACAGTGATAGTCGGGCTAATATATGCCTGCAATACACGTTATAGCGCGCTAACTATTATAATGAAATTTTTTTTTAAAACCAAATGAACACAGATTACGTTAATATAAACTAAACTATAATATCTTCAAGAACTCAGGAATAATTAATGAGCTATTAGACCAATTGGAATATCCAGTTTGATCACGTGCATGAGCTTTTAAAACCGATAAAATACTCTCATTAGTATGATTTATATAAGCATATAGAAAATTTGTTAGAAAATTTTAGCTCGCGGTGATGTTTACATTTTTTTCTAAGACCGGGGAACTTTTGAGCTCCAATCATAATCTTAGTGATCTTCAATTTAGGAAAATATAAATGGATACTTAAAGTCTTTCACTTTGTAAGGTGATGTGACCAAGTCAAGTAAATGTGGAGGATATTGATCTTAAAATATTTTTTAGCAAAAGTCCGCAAAACGAAGAAGAAAAACACAAACCTACTGCATTCGAAATAGCAGAACACGTTTTCCACAGATTAAGAATCAAAGCTCATGGGAATTGTGTCGAACAAAACGATTTCTTAATTAGGATCGATTTTGTTGGGTGATGAGCAGATTATTTGCCCATTTTGCAAGTTTTGGTCAACTTCCTTTTTGATAAGCGGTATGTTTGAGGGGCTGCGCAAAAGCTAAATGTAACTGATGCGAGTCGCCAAACCACATTCTATATCGCAGCATTGTTATTTCTTTCAGAAAGCTTGGCAAAAACGTGATATTGCGATATTTGTTGACGCCATGATTGTGTTTCTCCTCAAGCAATTTCGACTGATTTGAATACCGGACCTGAAATTAGGTTCGAATGATCTTGATTAATCCAAATAATTGTGAAAACACACATGAACCACCAAATTTTGTAAATTTCTGGTCAGACTTTTGTTGATATACTTCAATCTTCACTAAATACAAACTGTAACTCAGGCACGGAGAAGATTTGTCAGTCTTACTCTATGGTCAATTTTTTCGCATAAATTTGAAGAAAAGTTGAGCTTAAATGTTATGCGCCACTAAGTTTTTCCTTGGTATGCTTTCTACCATTAACTTACCAAATGCTCAGACAAATTCTCTATATACTCTTTATATAATGAAGAATACTTATGAGAGTAAAATCTTATATAAAGCATACTACTGAGAAAACCCTTATCGGATGCCTCTAGAAAAGGTCTCAGTTGCATTGTCATCATAGACCTTCACTAGCGTTTGAAGATGTTTTAGAAGCTAGCTGTCTTCTACTAGACTACTGTTCATAGGTATTTCAATATGGGATCAAAAATATGTATATTTTTACTCAACTGCTCATGCTCAATGCATGTTTTCTGATCAAACTTACATTTTTTAACTTTTTTAAGCATTTTCGCATTTGATATTACTTAATATCAGTATTGGCGTTTTTGAAGTAGTTTAATAAACTTTCAGATCGTGTTTTATAAAACACACCTCCTTGTTTGTTAAACAGTACGTAAATAATTTTGTTTAAAACAATTCTGATTTCTTTCATGAATGTTTTATGCTTTTCGTTCGTCTCTTTTCGTGAAGTTGCATCCGTAGTTTCTATATATGAACGTTTGTGTCAGCTACAAACTGAAAAACTTGTTGAATGTGTTCTACAACAATGCTGTTTCTTTTTTTAATAGTATACTTATCACTTTGTTTTGAATTTGTGATATAATTCAATTATACAACAAGTCTATATGCTATCATGTGAACATTCCTGATAATAATTGACCAACGGAAATTGCTTATACAAGTCAGAATTTGTCGACATTTGAGGCTCTGAAAAATAAAACTGCGATTAAGTCGATGTTTTTAACATAAGGAAAAGATCAAACGCAAACCGTTTCGGTTCAGGAGTTTGTGCATCAAGCTTTTCACTCTAACTTTCAAAAGAATTTGCATGTGAAAAATTATTTACAGTTTCTTGCTGTGTTTTGATATACGTTGTTTGGATATTTATTTTACGGATGGAATGGTCGATGCAAATATATTTCCATATATGGTGCTAAAATGAAAACTAAAGTGAAACGCTTCGCTCTTCACCCGAAACTAGTGACATTTCATATCACGTGACATAAGGTATAACATTCTTTCAGTGTTGTTCCGCTACTCACCATAACGACTAAGATGTTGAAGTCTGCCTGAGGTAAGATATGTATTTACTAAGAATTATCTTATATATTTCTAATGTTGAAATAGAAATAGGTTATGTGTACTGCAACATCTGTGAATAGACCTGCAACACATACAAGTACAGAAATCCCAAACCAATAAACTCGTAGTAATTTTAGTTATGCATTTAGTAAAAAGTTTCCTAGAGGCATAAGTAAATCTGTCGCGTCATTAATTCTACTAATACGGCCATGATACCCATTGAGCGAGAAATCGCTTATGATTTACAGTGATAGTCGGGCAAATATATGCCTGCAATACACGTTATAGCGCGCTAACTATTATAATGAAATTTTTTTTTAAAACCAAATGAACACAGATTACGTTAATATAAACTAAACTATAATATCTTCAAGAACTCAGGAATAATTAATGAGCTATTAGACCAATTGGAATATCCAGTTTGATCACGTGCATGAGCTTTTAAAACCGATAAAATACTCTCATTAGTATGATTTATATAAGCATATAGAAAATTTGTTAGAAAATTTTAGCTCGCGGTGATGTTTACATTTTTTTCTAAGACCGGGGAACTTTTGAGCTCCAATCATAATCTTAGTGATCTTCAATTTAGGAAAATATAAATGGATACTTAAAGTCTTTCACTTTGTAAGGTGATGTGACCAAGTCAAGTAAATGTGGAGGATATTGATCTTAAAATATTTTTGAGCAAAAGTCCGCAAAACGAAGAAGAAAAACACAAACCTACTGCATTCGAAATAGCAGAACACGTTTTCCACAGATTAAGAATCAAAGCTCATGGGAATTGTGTCGAACAAAACGATTTCTTAATTAGGATCGATTTTGTTGGGTGATGAGCAGATTATTTGCCCATTTTGCAAGTTTTGGTCAACTTCCTTTTTGATAAGCGGTATGTTTGAGGGGCTGCGCAAAAGCTAAATGTAACTGATGCGAGTCGCCAAACCACATTCTATATCGCAGCATTGTTATTTCTTTCAGAAAGCTTGGCAAAAACGTGATATTGCGATATTTGTTGACGCCATGATTGTGTTTCTCCTCAAGCAATTTCGACTGATTTGAATACCGGACCTGAAATTAGGTTCGAATGATCTTGATTAATCCAAATAATTGTGAAAACACACATGAACCACCAAATTTTGTAAATTTCTGGTCAGACTTTTGTTGATATACTTCAATCTTCACTAAATACAAACTGTAACTCAGGCACGGAGAAGATTTGTCAGTCTTACTCTATGGTCAATTTTTTCGCATAAATTTGAAGAAAAGTTGAGCTTAAATGTTATGCGCCACTAAGTTTTTCCTTGGTATGCTTTCTACCATTAACTTACCAAATGCTCAGACAAATTCTCTATATACTCTTTATATAATGAAGAATACTTATGAGAGTAAAATCTTATATAAAGCATACTACTGAGAAAACCCTTATCGGATGCCTCTAGAAAAGGTCTCAGTTGCATTGTCATCATAGACCTTCACTAGCGTTTGAAGATGTTTTAGAAGCTAGCTGTCTTCTACTAGACTACTGTTCATAGGTATTTCAATATGGGATCAAAAATATGTATATTTTTACTCAACTGCTCATGCTCAATGCATGTTTTCTGATCAAACTTACATTTTTTTACATTTTTAAGCATTTTTGCATTTGATATTACTTAATATATGTAATGGCGTTTTTGAAGCAGTTAAATAAACTTGCAGATCGTGTTTTATAAAACACTCTTCCTCGTTTATAGAACAGTACATAAATAATTTTGTTTAAAACAATTCTGATTTCTTTCATGAATGGTTTATGCTTTTCGTTCGCCTCTTTTCGTGAAGTTGCATCCGTAGTTTCTATATATGAGCGTTTGTGTCAGCTACAAACTGACAAACTTGTTGAACGTGTTCTAAAATAATGCTGTTTCTTTTTTTAATAGTATACTTATCACTTTGTTTTGAATTTGTGATATAATTCAATTATACAACAAGTCTATATGCTATCATGTGAACATTCCTCGTAATAATTGACCAACGGAAATTGCTTATACAATTCAGAATTTGTCGACGTTTGAGGCTCTGAAAAATAAAACTGCGAGTAAGTCAATGTTTTTAACATATGGAAAAGATCAAACGCAAACCGTTTCGGTTCAGGAGTTTGTATATCAAGCTTTTCACTCTAACTTTCAAAAGAAATTGCATATGAAAAAAATTGTTTATAGTTTCTTGCTGTGTTTTGATATACGTTGTCTGGATATTTATTTTCTGGATGGAGTGGTCGATGTAAAGATATTTCAATATAAGGTGCTAAAATGAAAACTAGAGTGAAACGCTTCACTCTTCACCCGAAACTATACGTCCAAAATACACGTTAGAGCGCGCTAATATATAGTAATAGCTACTACTACACGAGAAGACAATTCCTTAAAGCTGAATATACACAGATTGCAATGATACAAATTATAATATTATAAATTATTTTGATTAACTATTGTGATTTCTATCATGCATGTTTTATGCTTTTTGTAACAGCAAAGTCTGCATAGCTGAACTTTTGTATGTCAGCGCGTAGTTTGTAATTAACGTGTTTTTATAAATTCCCGAGTTATGCTGAAAAATGCTAAAAGTGACGCTTGGAAACAATATTTTTACAACGAATGGTTTAATCAAAAAACGGAGGCCTCGTTTTTGAGACCACGCTTTGCTCTATAAATTATTATCATTATCATCCTGGCATAATTAGCTTCCCTCCTACCCAACTAGTGACATTTCACATCACGTGACATAAGGTATAACATTCTTTCAGTGTTGTTCCGCTACTCACCATAACGACTACGATGTTGGAGTCTGCCTGAGGTAAGATATGTATTTACTAAGAATTATCTTATATATTTCTAATGTTGAAATAGAAATATATGTGTACTGCAATTTAGGTCTGTGAATAGACCTGCAACACATACAAGTACAGAAGTTTCAAGCCATTCAATTCTTAGTGATTTTAGTTATGCATTTAGTAAAATGTTTCCTAGAGGCATAAGGAAATCTGCCGCCTCATTAATTCTACTAATACGGCTATAATACTAGTTGATAATGATTTGCAATGATAGTCTTGCGTTTAGAACGGAGGAAAACACATGTTGAATCGCAAGGTATAGTTTAAACCTCTCCACAGCATTTATACAATTTTTTACATTTACAGTTTCTGAGTAGTTTTGTCAAAGACCCACTTCTCCCAATTCAATACGAATTGGTCTGGAAATCTGATGTGAGAGAATCTTATTCACTAACAAAGTCTACAGCAACCAAGATAGAGGTAAACTCAGAAAAATAGTGTTCACAGCACTTGATTGTGTCATGTATGTTGACAGTCCTGTTGTAATAACTATTTATTCTCGTATTACCTATAAATCCTAAGTATGTGAAAGTCAGAATTTGTCAAAATTTGAAGCTCTGCATAGTGAGGCTAAAAAAGGAAGTCCCATTATTTTGTCTCAAATGTATGTTCTCACTGTAGTTTTCAAAAGAATTTGCATAAAAAAATTGTTTATAGTTTCTTGATGTATTTCAGTATACGTTGATTCGATATTTGAGTATTTTACGTATCCTACAAAGGCTGATTGCATGATACATATAATGCATGTGCTAAAATGAAAACTAGCGTGAAACGCTCTCTTTAACAAATCAAACATAGATTTTCATTGTCTGTCTTGTTATTGATCATAGTTGACGTCAAAAAATTTTCAAAACTCAAATGCTTTCACTGCAAAGTTTTGGACATTTTTTGACGTCAACTATGATCAATAACAAGACAGACAATGAAAATCTATCTTCGATTTGTTTTTTACAACAGTCACTGAAACTGATCTAAAACAGTGCAAGTCACGAAACAAACGATTCTCGCCCAACTTCACGACAAGTTGTAAGCTTATATAATATGCAAAAATATCCAATTTAGGCGGGAAAATAAAGAAAACGTTTTGTAATTTTTCATCTTTTAGAAAGCTAGTCCTTTTACAAAGATAATTCAACCAGATCTATTGAATGAATAACAAAGCTGATTAGCTGCCACAAATGAACGGCTTCATGCAAGTCCTCCACAAACAATCTCACAACTGATGCGATACAAATTTTTCTTATTCTAAAATCACTTAGACTTAATAATTTATTTTTAAAATATTACGGAAAACAAAGGTAAATTTCATTCATAAAGCGATACAACGAGGTGCGCTAGCGACCAAAAAACATTTTGAACTTGATGTTTGTCTGAAAAACTACCGACGGCAAGGTTTGAAGTTTTCCGATAAAGTTGAACAAAAACTGCAGGCAAAACACAATTTATAATAACAAAACACAATACATAATGCTAATTTCCATCGATAATTGGTTCATTTACACAACTGCTCCAGCATTTCCGAGGAAATATAGTTGCACACTGACTTAGCGACTTCTCGCATGAAGAAAGTTTGAGCGATTTGTCAATAACGGGTTCTGACGTCATTTGTGTCTGTTGAGTGAACATGGCTCTCGACCAATCCGCGCGAGAATTTACTTTAGTGTTGTAAAATACATGTTTCAAACTGCTCAAGAGAAGCTATTTGTCGTTTGATCTTTTTCGTACGTTTGTAAAGAAATAAAATTCGTATATTTTTTTTACTTGTTCTTTCGGTCAGCTCTAGTACAACGGTCAGCGTGAGCGAACTTCGAGACGGCGCGACCACAGTTGGGATTCCAAAACTTGAGTCTCTATCCTGGCTTTTAACCCGCTCAGCCTTTCGGATGTACCAGAGCTGCCTTTACAACTTATAGGTAAAAAGAGTTAGTAAAGTAAAAGAGCGTAAAAATAAAAAGAGGGTGAGGTAGAGTGTGTTTCAGCTTATATACATCTCATTAGCATTTCACAACTGACGTAAGAGTTGTACTCGTCAAACTAGTTCTGCCTAGTTCTTACCACAGGAAGCCCAATGTCTACAAGTGATATTTATAAGGCTTTATATGTGGTATTAGCCGTTGATCTTTGTCGTGCTTTAACTTTGTAAAAAATAAAGGAAATTAGTTCAAACATTGAAGTGATGTTTGTTGTATTTTGCTCACACTACGGTAGCGATTTCAGCGTATTTCAGCGTTTTTTAGCGTGATTGCATCCCCACCACTAAAGAAAAGACAAGGAAGGAAAGCTCTACTCACGTCAACGGACAAAGCTGCTTAGAAAATCGCGAAATTCTCATACTAAATGGAGCTCCTTTGATTCGATACTCCGTCACACGAAAGTCAGATAGTAAACGTTCACCATTATCAAAAAATATTTCATGAAATATATCCCCTTGATTGATTAATCCAACGAGACTTTCCAATTATCAGCCATTTTGAAAAAGTTCAAATCCGTGGCAGGAACATCCTGTGCAGCACGTGACGGTGAATGCGCGGACAACCCTGGACTCTAGCCAAATTCCTACCAACACGTCATCCCCACGGGAGAATCAGTTGTCATCACTGGCCAATCATATGAGACGAGGACGACTAGACTGCATTCAAAAGGCACAGTGATGACAGTGATGACAATGGATTTTTACAAATGTCACCTTACCGGGGGTGGTTTAGTACGTATAAATTGTTAGACTGATTCTCCCGTGGGGATGACGTGTTGGTAGGAATTTGGCTAGAGTCCAGGGTTGTCCGCGCATTCACCGTCACGTGCTGCACAGGATGTTCCTGCCACGGATTTGAACTTTTTCAAAATGGCTGATAATTGGGAAGTCTCGTTGGATTAATCAACCAAGGGGATATATTTCATGAAATATTTTTTGATAATGGTGAACGTTTACTATCTGACTTTCGTGTGACGGAGTATCGAATCAAAGGAGCTCCATTTAGTATGAGAATTTCGCGATTTTCTAAGCAGCTTTGTCCGTTGACGTGAGTAGAGCTTTCCTTCCTTGTCTTTTCTTTAGTGGTGGGGGTGCAATCACGCTAAAAAACGCTTAAATACGCTGAAATCGCTACCATAGTGTGAGTAAAATTCAAGAAACAACACTTCAATGTTTGAACTAATTTCCTTTATTTTTTACAAAGTTATAGCACGACAAAGATCAACGGCTAATACCCCATATAAAGCCTTATAAATATCACTTGTAGACATTGGGCTTCCTGTGGTTCTTACTAGATGATGTAAGACTTACAAATGATTGTTGATTTAAGGAAAAACTCATGTTGAGCATTGACCGTAAATAATCATCGAAATCTGTCGATGCAGTATCAAAAATCATATTTTAATGTAAATGTTGGTCATAAAATACTAATAAGAAATAATGTCTAAAATAGTGACTAGTTCAAATGAAAGTGCGTAAATGTCGAATGTTTGTTTAGAATAAACAATCTGCTATTTTGAAAGACATAATTGTGCATGCACAAACTAAACAGGTTTGAGGATTTCCTGTGTCAATAAAAACGGGAAGTAATTGTCAGAAAAGCTTTTAACTATTAACTTAGAGTTGTCGGATGACATGACATTTAAAACATATCAAGAATAAACGAATTGTTATCATTTTAAATTGAATACGTGCGATGCATTTAAATTTCTAAAGTATCTCCATTACACGTTAATAATATGAACTTACTCATAGCTTTTTTACCAGCCAAATTATTCGTTGTATCGCCACCCGCAGTTTCAAAACTTTTGTTTGGATTTCGTCTTTTCTCGACCGTCAATCAATTTCAGAGGAGGAGTCTATCTCAAATTAACAAATGACAGAACTTGTTAGTGCAAGCTCCGCCCTATGAAATTGATTGACGATTCAGAAAAGACAAAAATCAATACAAAGTTTTGAAGCGCGTAGCGTTGCAACGATTCTAAGTCAGTAGTTTTAAAAGTCGAAAGCTCGAATAAAGCTTTCCAATTTGAATATACTTGGTGTATCAACAGTTTTTTTTACTTCATTTAACGTGCTGTTTATATTATAGTTAAAAGTGATTTATAGGTGTTTTGATATGTTGGCAGTCAGTTTTCAAACCGTCCTTACTGTAAGTAGATATTTTATCGATTTGCAAACTTTCACACAATTGACCGTCTAAGGTGCATTTTGGTGTAACAGTTTTCCAAATGTTTTTGCATTTGAGTGCACATAAATTACAGTAAACTCGCAGGAGATTGTCGAGATTTAGTGGAGAGAACAGCACGCGTCCCTGAAAACCTTCCCAAAATTCAATGCGTCGCACCCAGTCTCCCAGTCTATTGCGCAACTCCGGAAGGGCTAATATATGTCCGCAATACACGTTATAGCGCGATAACTATTGAAGTTAAAAAAATTCTTAAAACCAAATGAACACAGATTACAATAATATAAATTGGACTATAATATCTTAAATAATATTGATTAAAACAATTCTGATTTCTTTCGCGAATGTTTTATTTTTTCGTTCGCCTCTTTTCGTGAAGTTGCATTATAGTTCATATAGATAAACATTTATGTCAGCTCATAGTTTGTAATTAGTATTTTTGATAACTTGACGAGTCTAAGTTTTGACTTTTTATGCTCAAAAATGCTAAACTAATAACGCTTGGAAACCAATATCTTCACAATGAATGCGTGATTAATCAAAAAACGGAGACATAATTTTTAAGATTATTTGTGCTAAACATCAGTCAGTAAAGTGCAAGTACTGCTTCTTTCACACCCAATTACGCAGTTTTTTCTCAATAAACATAATTTCCAGATTCATAAACATCAATTCGAATTCCTAGGATTTCATTACGTCTTAAAACAAGCAAATAGAAAAAATAAACTTAGAATAATTTGAATGTTGGTTCTCTTGATTTTAAGAGACTGTTCATTATAAACTATAAACATTCAATTCAATGAATATGATATTGATTGACATTCTGCTGCACTAAATGTCGATCAATAACATGAGAGGATAATCATTTTCGTGAAACTGACAACAATTAAAATCTTTGCACTAACCATAGAACGGCATTCGAAATTAATTCATTAAACAAAAATAAAAATACATTCGAATTGAAATAACATAATTCGTACGATGAGGCACGAATCCTTTTTTATAGAGACGTCAAACTTAAAGTGATATGTAATATTTATTGTTTTAAATCAGCAATAAATAGCTATAAAATAAAACATTTTTTTGCACTGAACAATCAATTAGTGTACACTAGGTTTGTTGGTATAGACAATGTCGAATTGAAAACGAACACCACAAGAACAGAGACATATACCTCTTTTTTTCAAACGGCGATGCTATTGAGGGATAATGGAATGTCTTTTTCATTTGAATGTTGACTTTTGTTTTACCTCATATTTTGTATAAGAGCTTTATATGACTAAATGCCTCGGTTCTCGGTATTTCTCGGTTTTACTTCTAAATAACGAACAATTAAGAAAAGGTGGGGAGGGGTCGGGTGGTCACGTGAAACCACTGAAATATAGCCAGGCTAGCTGGTGCTTCACCTAAACCCTATTTCTACAATTTCATAAATAAGATAATTGATATTTTAAATTACTTACTACATAGCGATTGTTGTTTGACTATGACCATTACCTATGGTTATAATATGAGCCAATTAGAACTAGCGCCATTACTGCGATTGCTCTGAGTTTGCACACAACCGTTCTTAATCTGAATAATATTTTCAGTTAAGGTAATTCATACTATAATAGGTTTGTTGCATATTACTGCCTTTTCTTAATAAAGATTTAATTTCCAGGCTTGATGAACTGTAATGGCTGAGCGAGAGATAGTGGATGTTGTTTGTTATGGTGATGAGAGTTATCTGCACAGCCTGGGTTTCTCCCCAGCTCCCTCACGCAGTGGTACAGGTGAACCAGTTTACAAGCATGATATAACCTACGAAGGAATCGATTACACCCTAAGAATATATCACAGTGAAGACGGACACCAAAAGTATACCTTTTGGTCCATAGCAGTCGTATTCTTTGATAGCATAGAAACGCTACTGACTCACTTGACTCGATTACCTGTTGGTTTCTTCAAAAAGTTAGTGTTGGTGCTGGTTACAACTAAAGACTCTGGATCGAATCCATTTTTGCAGGAAAGTATAAGAATTTTAAAACGCTCTGAACGTTTTTATGGGCTAAGATGGCTAGAGTGGAAATTCGACCAAACGATGCGTTCTACGGACTTGACATTCCAGAAAACCTTGTTACAATCAATTCTATCTCTAGAGCTAATGTACAATCCCAACCGCTTATTTTCGTACGATTGTGACGATTATGACTTGTGGGAGTACACATGTAATAATTTAAAGAATCTCTTATCTTCTCATAAGTTTAATTTTGAGAATGTTGCTTTAAATGAAATATTGCTTGGATTTTCTCTTTCAAAACCTTTGCGCTGTCGCTGTGTATGGTGGAGTATTCCTAGTTCTTACAATAGTTCATCTACCAAACCCCCTATCAAGATTAATACTGTTAATACTGCAAAAGAGTTGCATGCAGGCATTGAACACTATGATGGTGATGTGCATTCACTGTTCTTTTACGAGCAAAACTGCAACGATATTGAGGACATCATTACCTTATTGAGTTCTAAGAATGCTTGTATTAAACATTTGGGAATATCAGACTGTATAGGAACACTTTCTCATGGGTTTCTATCATCTATACCTGAAGGATTGGAAAAGCTAATTGTTACAAAAACAAATGTTAATCAAGACGATTTAATCATCCCATCAAAGAATCTGTCTTCTTTAAGATTACTTTCGCTAAAAAGAATGACAGCGTTAGCAGACGAAACACTTTCTGTTATCCAATATTGCAAAAATCTAGAGTATCTTGATATCAGGGGATCCGACATTACAAAACTTCCTAAATCGTTTAGTAATCTTGATCGTCTAAAATATTTATTGTTAGACGACGATGAAATGATTTTCCCACCTAGAGGAATACTGGAACGACCAGCTCAAGAGATAATACAGTATTTAAAAGAGCTTCAACACAAACCAACCACTAAGAATAGAGAAGCAAAGATCATGATCGTTGGACAAGAAGGTGTTGGAAAAAGTACTCTGGTCAAAAGCTTAAAAAGTAAAGATCGCGTAATAGGAAAAAATCAGCCACCAGAAAAGACCGATGGCATTGAAATCTCAGCTTTCACGGTGAACACCAGAGAGTTTCACGTGTATGACCTTGCAGGAGACGTCGACTATCACAATACACACCCATTGTTTTTTTCTCGCAACTGTCTTCATCTTGCAGTTTTTGATCTCAGTAACATCACAATCAATACGAAAAGCCAGTTCTGCCGACTTGAGCTTTGGCTGCGGACCATAGCATCTCAAGATCCCAATTCCTATGTCATCATTGTTGGTACACATCTCGATCACGACATGTTAACTCCTGAAGTGCTAACAGGAATACGCACCACACTGTTTGATGAACTGAAAAAGTATCGCTCTCAACATGTAACGTACGAGAGGTTGACAAAATACGACGAATGCATTGTTTGTAATCCTGAAAAGTTTCCCGAACAGCAAAGCGCAACTCTTGATAGCACCAATGCTGATGGTCAAGGTGAGTCAACTTGCAGTAGCATTCCACATATTCTTGGATATCATGAAGTAAGTGGAATCACCAACAAGAACATCAAAGACCTCAAAAAAAGTATTGACGCTGCAATGAATGGTATACAGAGATACACAGAAACAGACATCATTCCTGAAAGATGGTTTCACTTTAGAAAGAAGATCTTAGACCAGCTGTCCAATGAAGATGATTTGAAAAAACAGCCAGTTGCGACTTTAGCGTATGTTCGACAAAGAGCAACCGAAGAAGTAGAAATTTACACCGAAGAATCATTTGTGGCAATGCTGCGTTTCTACCATTCACAAGGAGATTTCCTCTGGTATGAAGATATTCCTGAAATGAAAGATGTCGTCATTCTGGATCCGCAGTGGCTTGCTAACCAGCTTCGTACACTTATTTCCCATCTTCCAAGTGTAGATGCTATTTGTGAAGGTTTCTTGCATCATTCACATCTTCCAAAGATATGGAGTGACATGTCTGAAGAATATCGCTCACGATTGATGACTGTGTTCAGACGTGTTGGTCTCTGCATCAGCGTTACAGATAACGAGGATCTGTTTCCTAGCAAGCTTCCCATCGGATGGCCTGATCGTGTAAATTGGCCTCCTATTCCAAAATCTGATGAAAACCAAACAAGTCTCTTGTTTGAGTTTAGTTTTGTGCCTGCATCATTCTTTTCAGATTTGATAGTAACCATTAACAAGAAGAAAGATTCCTTTCCGTCGAATGTGAAACCGATTTATCACCGTTTTAATGCAGTATTTATTATCAAACTACAAGACCAATGCCCTATGACCAAAGCAGATCTGGATAATCCTAAACAATACAACACCAAGCGTCAAAAAAGAGGTAGTCTTCATAAAAAGTCACTGCTGAAAGATTGTCCATTGTCACGAGCTTTTGCTGTTTGCAGTGACACAGATGAATTTCACAGAATTCACATCGAAATGATGCCTCATACAAACTCTTTGAAGGTAGGTAGAGTGCATATTTTCTTTACTCTTTAATGTTTTTTGTTCACTGCATTTTGACTTATAAGTCTGGTCATATTTGTTTGTTTGATTTCCCTTGATTGGACGTGTTTAAATCATTGGTTGATTGATTTATGGTGATTTTTTTAATTTACTGATTAAGTGAATGATTGAACTGACTTACTGACTGATTGACGGATTGACTGACTGACTAACTGAATGAATGAATGAATGAATAAATGAATGAATGAATGAATGAATGAATAAATGAATGAATGAATGAATGAATGCATAAATGAATGAATGAATAAATAAATGAATGAATGAATGAATGAATGAATGAATGAATGAATGAATGAATGCATGAATGAATGAATGGAAGAATGAATGAATGAATGAATGAATGAATGGATGAATGAATGGCTTAACAAAGGGATGAATGATTGGTTGTGTGGTTGGTTGGTTGGTTGGTTGGTTGGTTGGTTGGTTGGTTGGTTGGCTGGCTCATTTATTTATTGGTTGATTGATTTCTAGGTCACGATAAGAGGTTTACAGCCATGCTGCCAAGTGTCCGATATCAGATCCATGATTGAAACAGTAAGATCACAACGATACCCTGGTATCACGTACAAAGAGTCACTTATCTGCCCCAAGTGTGAGATAGAAAGACTTCACAAACCGTCGACATTCGATTTCCGAGAAGCCAATGAAGGGTTTTGTTCCAAAAGCCACAAGGTCGGCAGCATAGATGAGATATTGGCTGGCAAGGTAGATACATCTGATGTTGTAGCATCAACTGTTGTTCAAACTGGAAGAGTAATGGGCGAGACTCTTGATGATCATTACTGTCCCAAACTCTTCGTGGTCCTGCCCATCAATCTGGACAGCCTCTCTTTCAAAGATCGCTTTGTTTACTCTTTCATAAGAGATGGTTATGCCGTTCATCTCCTTTGTGAATGTCCTGACCAGTGGCATTTCCTTTCTTCGCCTGGATTTCGTGTTGGTAAACCCAAGGAGTTTTTCAAGAAGTACGGAGGGAGGGTGTGCAAGCTACTTCGTGTCATCTCAGCCCTTGGCAGACCCTTGAAAATCGTTGCTGCCGTTGAACCACATTGTAGAGTCGGTGCAGCTGTAGCAAATGAAGCTGGAAACATTCGTCAAGAAATGAAATCTCTTCTTGATGACTATCTTGAGAAATACCCTCACCTGAGACCATCGCTTTGTTCTCCCAATGACGATCTAAAGGACCTGAAATCATCACGTGGCCTGCAACGTAGTGAACTATCTCGATTCCTGGAAGTCGCAGCTTCAGGACGAGATTTCGGTCCTTTGATCTGTACGTATGTTGACAAGTACAATGAATGGATGTGGCTATGTGAGGAACACTATCAACAGTACGAGATTGTACAAAGACAATAGACACTAATAAACTGAAATCATTGGAACTTTAGAAACAAATGTATATATAGCAGTACATCTTGACTGACTTTCTTTACAATGTGCTGTACACAAACAATGAATATATACATAACGTAATACCAGCATTTATATATCTAATTTCCAGTAACAGCTTTTATATATTGTGGCAAGTCAGTAAAATCCCATAAAGGTCGATTACCTTCATTCAAGAAATAAGAACAAAATTAGTAAATAGAGAGCAATTACCCTAATTCACTATGAAGTCACACCAAAACAATGTTAACAATCGAATTAAAAGCAAGGGTTCTTGGTCGTCGGACGCGGTCAAATTCAGGCAAATTCACCGAAAATTGTTCCATAACCTTTAATCTAGGAAATGAAGTGTAATAACCCCCAAACGCCCTGAATATTATTTAACACATATGAGAACATATTTTATCTGAACACTAGGTCATTTGAAAATGAACTGTTTTGCTAGGAGCAAATTTTGTCAAATATTCTATTGGATTTGCAAGCAATGACGTCATAGTCAATTAGGGTAATTGATGGATACTTTGTTGAAGGTAAAAACCACTTTAAACACGTATGTTATCCAGTCTTATTATTCACTGTTGCCTAAAATGTTCATTTAGTACAGGCCTGCGTAGCGGCCTTTGAGGGACTGGGAAATATTGGGGGTGAGGGGTCGCATGGGATGACAAAGGCCTGTAGAAGGACCCATGGTTTTTATGAATTTACGTTCGTATATACGGAACGTAGATATCTCATCAGATGGGATCGGTAAAACGTTAATCACATGTACATATCAAACGTATCATTACGCAGTGACCAGTTTAGTTTAATACCATAATTTGGTCGGATATAGTGTAAAGTATTTTAACTCAAAACATATTCAAACTATAATTTCTTTTAGAGAAACGCTTCATAGAGTTGAAGTTACAATTTGATCACCATAAATTATTATGCACAAAGTTGGTAAGAGTATTTACATAATTTATGACTTTCTTAAGCCTGATTTAACCGATGCGATTCGTCGTGCGCGATTTATAGTTGTATATATGTATACGACTTGTCGTAACTTCTAAAACTAGTGGCACGTGTTCTAAAACTTGCTCCAGAATACCCTACGAGTTCTATTAGTTGTAGGAACTTTAGAGCCCCGTGGCAAATCGTATACTACAAAATCGCACCAGACAAATCACACCGCGTAAAACAGATCGAACGTTGAATCTGAAAAATTAGCTTAATAAAGTAACTATAATTTTGAAAACAATTTAAACTGGCTTTCACAGAATTAGAAAAATTTGTAGTTTACGTAAAGTGATAGTGTTGATATCACAGTAACAACAACGTTTGACAAGAAAACCCAACTGTAAATAGAACTATATCAATTAAACTAACATATTCCCATGAAAAAGAAAGATAATTTGTTAGAACTAGACAAAATATTATGTAACATGTCATGGTTTCCAAATCCATGAAGACAGAAAAAAAGATAGCTAAAACATAGAGGTAGATGGACAAGTGTAAAAATGCTTACAAAATGTACAAATGTAGTCTTGCTATTTAATGACCAGGTAGTGAAATAAAGGAATATTCATCATTTACCATTACACTTCATTACAATATGTACGAACTATCTTCAAAACTTTGATACTTTTGTCTGCTTGTTCAAGCCTGGTACTCACTAATGAAAAAGACACAAGCATAACCAAGCAAACACATACCAATTTCTCTTGCGCTGATAGGGTCCTCATTTTGGCGCAGGCGAAAGCTTCAGGACCACAATTGCCCTTCCTTTGGTGCTTGCGCTTATCATTATTTCATGCTATTTCACAGTGAGGACATCACTTGCGCTTATGTTTGCGTCTATTTAACAGTGAGGACATCACTTGCGCTTATGCTTGCGTCTATTTCACAGTGAGGACAGAACTTGCGCTTATGCTTGCGTCTATTTCACAGTGAGGACAGCACTTGCACTTATGCTTGCGTCTACGTCACAGTGAGGACAGCACTTACGCTTATGTTTGCGTCTATTTCACAGTGAGGACAGCACTTGCACTTATGCTTGCGTCTACGTCACAGTGAGGACAGCACTTGCGCTTATGTTTGCGTCTATTTTACAGTAAGGACAGCACTTGCACTTATGCTTGCGTCTATTTTACAGTAAGGACAGCACTTGCGCTTATGCTTGTGTCTACTTCACAGTGAGGACAGCACTTGCACTTATACTTGCGTCTATTTCACAGTGAGGACAGCACTTGCACTTATACTTGCGTCTACTTCACAGTGAGGACATCACTTGCACTTATGCTTGCGTCTACTTCACAGTGAGGACAGCACTTGCGCTTATGTCTGCGTCTACTTCACAGTGAGGACATCACTTGCGCTTATGTCTGCGTCTACTTCACAGTGACGACAGCACTTGCGCTTATACTTGCGTCTACTTCACAGTGAGGACAGCACTTGCGCTTATGTCTGCGTCTATTTAACAGTGAGGACAGCACTTGCACTTATGTCTGCGTCTACTTCACAGTGAGGGCAGCACTTGCGCTTATGTTTGCGTCTATTTTACAGTGAAGACCGCAATTACGCTTATGCTTGCGTCTATTTTACAGTGAAGACAGCACTTGCGCTTATGCTTGCGTCTATTTTACAAATAAGAACTGGGTTTTGCACTAACAACTTCTGGATTTCGGTTTTCGCGTGTGTGTTGTTCCGATTTAGTTAGAACTTGAGGGGCGGCCTGATTTGTTTATACAATGTAGTCCTTTCAAGCAAAACCGCCGAGATTATCTCGAGCATTGCAGGGATGTTTGACCGAACGATTCTCACCTGCAACTTGATCGTAGCAATTATCGTGCACACATCGCACACTAGATCTCATCAGTAAAGAATGAGGTAAGAGAACGTATCCCCACATCCTATCAGAAGCCCTATATAGTCTTGCTTTTTTAGGAGCAACTATTTTGAACGTGTTATCAAGTGTCTTGACGATGTGACCGCGCCATCGACGATCTGGACAATCGCGTTTCACTACCAAAATACATATCAAACTTTTGTTGTCGACTTCCTGTGGTGTAATACACATGGGTCCTGTTTTAGGTTTAACAGTCTATTTTCGGCCAGAAATAAAAATGTCAGACTTGTTGTGTATGCTTTCACTAAAAAAACTGTAACAAATGTGAAGGATATTGCGAGAAAATATTGCTTTTTTTTTTGCATTGCCGAAGTACTCCAATGCCCAAATATGGTAAGAACAATCATTATAAGGGAATATGTGAGAAAATGACAACATTTTTAAAGGGAAATGCTTGACATGACTCATAGTCCATTTCTGAAATAACAAAAAATCATATGATGTGTACAAAGCACAGTGTGGGAAATATTTCTCATACCGCATGAATGTAGCTATTTTTGTTTTGTTAAATTATGGATGTTTATTTAAAAAAATATTTGATTTGAGAAGAAAGTTAATTTGAAAAGGACACAAATCCTCTTCCAATATTCAACTGGTCATAAATTCCATGTCTTCTTATCTGGCTAACTTTTGTCAGTTGAAGTAATAAACATTATGTTTTCAAATATACACCGAATCGAAATATGGCGGGCGGCGCGGTTATGTACTGGAGCGATATCACAGAAACGAGGCTAGTCAGTCATCGCACTTCGATTGTGTTTTATGTTGATCCTTATATTGTAGTTTAACTTCACAGAATGTTTTTCATGAGTTTTGTACCATTTTTTCAATAAAAACAACATAGCCGAAGATGAACTGCTCACCAAGACGACTGACTCGTTCTCGAGATCGTCCGCCATTTTCCGATTCGGTGAATGGGGTCACAAAATAAACATATATGAAAAGTCGTCTGAATAACTTGCTTTAAACCCAGTCCATAGGCCTAACGTATATGATACCAGCGGGAATTTATTTTTTTACTCGCGAATGTCTTTGTCTCGATGATACTACACATTCAATCACCGAGACTTTGTTTACGCGTCCGGTCTTTTGGCGGGTTTCATTTCAGAAAAGCTGTAAAAATCCACATCTTATGACGACTGGACACACCAGGTCTTCACACCGGTGACTGATTAACAAAAACACCGTTTGATTTCACCGCACATAGAGAACAGGTGGCTTTATAAATTATCATTTGTAAACCAAGCTAGATACTATGGTATATGCATTCAAGCATCGCGCTTGGACTGCCTGTGGTGATACAGCTGAAGAAATGAATCTTTATTTATTGAATATTCCATTTAAAGTTTATACGGTTTTGTTGTCTGGCGAGTTTTAGTATTTTGTCGGTAGTTTTAAAAAAAAAATCCATTATCGGACAGTTTTATAATTCTTGATTGAGCAAAGTGATAAAATGAGGAAAATCTAATAGTGATGGACGTTTAGATATTAGATAGGGATAGGTTAAGAACCTCCCACCCCCTCCCCCCATGTATTAACAATACCTTTATCTACAAAATATCATCTAAGACAAATCTGGCTAAAAGCTTATCGTGTAAACCATCAAAAGAGATATTGCACCAAATGATTTTTTTAAAATAAATATTGAGCAGCCAAAAATTATATTTTATCCACCGATCCCACTATCAGAAATCGTCACACATCTTCATGGTTTTATTGTTAAGAGAGTTTAAAAATCTGGGTATTTCAAGCGAAATAGAAAACACTTTTATTTTCATATACATTTTGTAATCACTCGAAAAGGAAATACCGGCTAGAAGCAAATAAATTCCCCACCTCTACCCCCAACAGTTTGCTAATGGTTCATTCCTAATGAATACTTTACAGAGTAACGCCACGATATGCAAATCAACTTTAATTTAATTCTGTATTCGTACCGATCTGTCACGTATAAATTTATTTGACAGCACACCAAACAATTCAAGTAGCATAGTCAAAATACCTAAACCTACACCAACCAACTCCATCTACATTAGATTCTAAATCGACAACATACAACATCACACGACGGCCTTCGACAAATCGTTCAAAACCATCTAGCATAATGAGTGGAAGTCATGGTTTAGTAAAAAGACATTCTTTTCCTATTCGAACATATTCGTGGCATGGTGTTCGAAGCAATATTTCATTACAAAATGGCGACGATCCGTTGAGTCCATTCAAAGTACGAAATGCTCCCGTCGTTAGCTCAGAAGGGACGACAGAAGAACGGGAGGCTAGGCTAGAAGAAGCATTACTCTGGGTACGAAAAGAATTGGTAAGTTAAGACTAAAAGGTGGGATTGAATGTGCAGAAAAATGGATGGAAATCGCGCGTCGGTAACGCGAACACATAAAACTGCGCGTCAAAATACAAATTTCAAAACAATTTAAATTCGTCCGCAGCTCATTATTGATATATTCTTTCAAAAATGTATGGCTTGAATTTCGAGAAATATTTTGCTGATTTGATGCCTTTTTAGCTTTTTTCACTCTAATCTTTAGAATTTATGTATACATTTAGAACTAAATTGAGTTATTCAAAGCGTGATCAAGACCTTTGGAGCTTTTATTTTTTGAAATATTCACACGAAAAAAGCTTCTCAATATGTTAAACACATTTATGCATCCTTTTGAAATTTAAAAATTTATTATCATAATAAGGATTTGAGGTTCTTAGATCATTGTTTTTTATGAATGGATTTCTTTTTAATCAAAGCGCAGCTGTCCAACTAGACGCGCTCAATTGACAGCAGATCCTTTCACTACATTTTACTGTTCCGCCTTGAGGAATGAAAACATCAAATTTGCAAACCATTTTTCGCTCTTTTCAAGAGTAATAAAGTATAGTTTGAGTGTAAACTCGACGTTTTTAAGATATCGTTGGGTAATGCACTAAGTCTCTCAACAGATGAAAGCAATAATGGTGATTTTTATCTCATTTAAAACGCATACTTACAGGATTTGAAAACAGTAAAACAATATCGAATCAGCCCGGCATTTCAGAGTTCACTTTCACTATTTTTTTTACCATTTTTCTGTTAACGTTCCCTCTAATAAACAAAGAAAGTATTCTTCTAAAACGTACTAGCAATTCAAACATATAATTTTCATAAACTTTTAAGCATTTTGATAAGTACAAGTTAGTAAATTTTATAAGTGCAAAGTGACTGATCCAGTTTTTTTTAAACCAATAACTCTATCAAAAAGAAAAATAATAAAAAAAACTTATTTACCTGTTATTTTATTTATTTTTTTTTACCATATTTTTTTTTTTACTTTTTGGAATATGAAAACAAATGAAAGTTTTCAATTTGTCCGTCAATTGAACCGATCAAATTTCCGCATCTGTTTTTACGACCAATTGAAGCCGAATCGAAATCACAATACAGTAATTAATTGTGGAAGTATTATGTCTTTTTTGAATGATAATTTTTTACAGTTATGCGATATGAGATATTGAGGGAGAAACGTGAAAAATAAAAAATTCAAAAGATCAGCATCTTGACCACATTTGTTGACTCATTCGCTCTCTGAAATGACGACTTTCTAGTCATTGTTCGTCACGTCGCTTGACGGTATCTTGATAGAAATGGTTATATTTTGATGCATTTTTGTGTTGAATGAAAATGTGGATGACCATATGAATGATACGAATGAACGAATCGGTAGATGGAGGAGCGACTGAAAGAACTGACATCCGAATGAACTTACAAATAGACAGAAAGATGAATGAATAAATGAACGAACGAACGATTAAATGAATGAATGAATGAATGATGAATGAATGAATGAATGAATGAATGAATGAATGAATGAATGAATGAATGAATGAATGAATGAATGAATGGACGTATGAATGAATGAAAGAATGAATGAATGAACGAATGAATGAATGAATGAATGAATGAATGAATGAATGAATGAATGAATGAATGAATGAATGAATGAATGAATGAATGAATGAATGAATGAATGAATGAATGAGGGTGAATGAATGAAAGATTAAATGAATGGACGTATGAATCGAGGAATGGACGGATGAATGAAGGAATGGATGAAGCCTTAATTATTAAAACCATGAAAGATTAGGTCTTTTAAAAACATTACATGTACTTGAAAAAGGGCTACGGCTATAAATGGAAATGTTGTCTTTTGATCATAATTGGGTAGCAAAACTAATTTAAATATCCATGAATGAAACGCTAGTGCATAATACTTTTTAGTTAGTCGTATTGGCAAAAATAGCAGATTTGTGCCATCGAAAATGGCAGGACGGGTTTTTTCCAATATGTATTCCCTTAATCCTATTTCATCGTCTAAACCTAAATGAGAAAACACAAAACTATGTTATGTCGTATAAAAAATATAAATTTCAGATCCATAAGGGAAACGAAATGTTTGTTATTAAAAGCATAATCTAAGACATCTAACTATAACTTATTTTTGTAAAAATGGAAGACCTAAAGAAAACCATATCGTTATTTAAAAAAAACACAAATTACAAATATCTGATAACCTGCCGAGCACTATAGCTAATCAGGGCAGGTTATTATTTGAAAATTCAAAATTATACGTATTAAGTATATGTACACTCTAAACAAATAATAAGGTGAAGAGGGTAGAGTAAAGACTGAAGGAAAAAACGAGTTTTCCAAAGTCTATTTCCGTAAAAAAAAATTATAAATTATTCAAAAATGATCATATATAGCAGAAAAATAGTATAATCAAATACTCTTTAAACTATAAAGGAGAGTTTGGAAAAGCTGCTTGAGTTTTTTTGTTCAAGAAGCATTTTTAATGGTTCGGAATTTTATTTCAGAGAATTGCACCAGTCTGAGAGAAAAATCGATAAAAATGATAAAAAATTTTGAATGATCGTAACGTTGAATTATACCTTTTCAGCGAGTCTGGGCAATATCAAGAGGACGTAATTAATCAAAATATTTTGAGTCAATAACTAGAGCTTTCGCGTCTAGAAGTGGCTTTAAAACACGGCAGATAGTAAACAATAAACTCTAATTCCATTGACATGAGATTTAGGAGGATTTTCATAGGTCAACTTATGGTTAATTAGCTTTCAGTTTGGAGTCAGAGCTGATTTGCGTCATGTTTGACATGTACGTGTGTTTTGGCAAAGTGAAAGCCTCTCTACTAACATGTACTAAAGCTTTTGTATGATGAAGCTTGACGAGAAAATTTTGTTTCATCAATTTCTAAATTCGTTTTAAGTATGGCCATCGTGGAATGAAATGCCTCGAAAGGGGGGAGAGTAATGGGGGAAGGCGAGGATGGGTTTGTCGCCGATAATTTTTGTTGCTTTTAATCTTTACTGCAGCTTTTGCTGTGAACGATATTTTTGGTAGGGGAGGGGTTTGGAGGAAGAAGACGTTTATGCTAGTCCTATCGGTATGATCTGTGACGTTAATGAAAAAAATACGATTTATGATAATACAATAACTTAGAATATTAAAAATTGCGATGAAAGCAAAGATAATGATCATAACGACAAAAACGATAATGATGGAAACATGATCTTGATGACGATGATGATGATGATGATGACAATTATACTAATGAAGATGCAGGCACGGCTTAGGTGATGGTGAGACGTTAGAATGACCTAAATACGATGCGATGAGAGCAATTTGAGAACATGCAGAAAGATAACAAAAATGTTAGCAAAATAAATAATAGGCAATGAACAAAAACACCTACAGTCAAATATCAACCATAGAAGATTTTTAAAGAATGTGTGAAATGAGAAAAATGACAACAAACTCTCAAGAATACAATCGTTAATGTTTTAGTAAACAAATATTTCTGAGCAAACCAGTAAAAGTAATATAAACGTCTAGCCAGCAAGACAAATATGAAAACTAGTGCAAACAAATTAGGTACATAGACCTTTATGAATTTGTTAGCAATTTATCTTAAAGAACGAACACATCATGTCTGGAATCCTGGACAAAGTTCGTCATCCTAAAATGATCATAACTATAAACGAATTATAGAGTCCTTGCAAGTGACGTCAAAGCAGCCCCATCTGAAGGACAAAACAAAATATTTTTCGTCTCTTGAGAGCTGAAATCAATCGTTTTGTCCTCCAGGTCGAGCTGCATTCCAACGAACTGCAGGGAGACATTGCAATACACTCCACTAAATCTTCCATTCATTCATTTGATCCTGTATATGATTTTCTTTTCTTATATATCTCATTCTATTTCATCCTATTCATCATTTCACACTCTGGCGAAGACTGAAGTTCCAATCAAAAATTTAGTTTTTTTTTTTACTTTGTAGTGTTGAGTTTTTTTAACATTATCAGTTATATTTACCACCACAGATGCATTTCCCATCTCATTCCCTTGCTCCTGCAACACGCTCCCGCAACATGCTCCCGGAGCAAAGCTCCCTCGTGTGTACCAACGAAAAATATGTTGCGCAAAAAAGGGAACATAATCCGGGAGCACAAATTTTGTTGCGCAACATATTTTTCGTTGGTACACACGAGGGAGCTTTGCTCCGGGAGCATGTTGCGGGAGCGTGTTGCGGGAGCGTGTTGCAGGAACAAGCTACCTCGTGAGTACCGGCTTTTATATTTATCACTATTCCGCTTTCATCCATGCCTATCCCCTTTCATTTTATTCACCATTTCTTTCTCATCTGTAGACTGACATGCGCCACCAAGACAAGTTCCTCACGCGTCAGTTTATCCAACTTCGTTCAACGATACAACGCATCAAAACGGAAAATGAAACCATGCTGGAAGAGTTTGAAAACGGCGAAACTAATGGCGATGTACTAAGAGACTTGAGCGAGATTTCACCGAGAAAAATAGTTCCACGAGCAAGAGACGGTCGACCATTAGTTAGAAAAAGTTATTCAATGGTTATATGACAGCTTTGAATCGTTAATTCTACCTATTGAAAATCTGCGTTTTGCTACTTTGTGTTTGGTTTTCATCCCCGGCTTTTATGTATCTTTTGTATCAAAAAATTGCCTTTAAAAAGTTGTCCTTGGAACAGTCATTGTTTTATACACAAAATTGTAATAACTTACCTCGTTTGGAAGTATGTTTTGGAAGTCTTTTTGGTTCTTATCTTGGTTTTTAACTCTTAAATCTTCCAAACCTTACAGGAATTGTAGTGAAAACACTACTGAACAGGCCGCCATTTTGTATATGGCCTAAATGCATTATGGGAGCCAGGTACTGAAAAACACAGGATTCCCGCACGAAAGACAACAATTCTTTAAATCCGCTTGCGTTGGCGACGGTTCCCATATTTTTTTTTCTTTGTGCTTGTGCTGGCGTCGCTACTGAAAATCAGGCTTTAAGGTTGTGAAACAGTTGAGTTGTTTTGTCCGTAAAAGTAATATGGAATTTACTGCTATTTCGAAGAATCTGTATAAATGTAACTTTTGTAAATTAAGATTAACTCTAAGATTTACATGTGTAAAAAAATACCAGTTATCCGGCCTATATTAATTTGATGAAGTTGTAAATAATTTATACTCTGTAGTAGTTAGGGGATCAAGGGCATTTACATTTTAACCGTACATACTGTATAAAGCTATCTATAACAAACCCAGAAAGAATGTTTGTTGTCGTATGAGTTGTTTTCTGATATTTTTGATAAACGCAAATTCGCCCAGAATATTACATTGGCAAATACGTACACATTTTTTATTTCAAAACCAGACTATTTTAGATTAAACTGTTTCGATAGGAGCAATTTTTTCGAATTTTCTATCGAGTTTGACGATTTTATCCTACAAGTAAACAAGAGATGAAGTCATAGTGAACTAGGGCAATTAATTACTGGAAGAAGGCAGCGCGCAGTGGGGAAAGCCCTATCTTTTTCTCCTTTCCACCAGTGATTACTCCCTCCCCTTCCCTCCCCGGGTGATTTTACATACACGTTTTCGCTTCTACAGCCTCCGTTACAGACAATATTCCATCGAGAGAAAAAAAAACGTTCAAGCGATCTGCCATGCAGGCGACCACGCCACTGTCTCTGCACCACAAATAGCGTCCAATAAGCCAAGACGTGTACAATCCGATTTCATGCCGAGCAGTTATAACAATCAATTATTTAAGAAACCACAAACAAACCAAAATCAAATAACTAATGAAGAAATATTGGTAGTATATACCTTTTTCGATAAGGGTTGTCCATGGATTTTTCCGACTACCAAATACTGCAATAAAAAAAAACGCATGGAAGGGAAGAGCGCCATATATACGAAAATGGATTCTGAACGTAAATCTTCGCAGCTATATAATTATGAATTTATACATCGTTAACAATGCATTTCGGTCTTGGAATGCTGCATTCGGTATTCAGAACAATCCAATGACAACTTTCTTTGAAATAGCTATATATAACATGTTAATTTAGGATCGATACCGCAACAAAGCTGGACCCAGAATTAATAAATACTGAGGTGATTGATATCTAGTACAGTTATGTTAATTAATTAGTAAGTAACCTCAGACAAACCATAATACTCAAACTGCTGATGAAAAATTATTATTCTCGCATAGTTGATTTGTCGTCGCCGCAAGAAAGCTGGATTCAGAATGAGGGATGAGCCCCGGGTATTAACTAATGTCCTAAACAGCTTTAATAACCACAAAAAAATAAAATCAGTAATAATATTGAAAAACTAATTTAAGAATATAGTCAGTCTGGAACATCATACTTAATGTAGTCTCACCGCTCGATAGCTCAATAGTGGTGCTTTTGAAAAACCCGTGAAAATAATAACTCCGTATTACAATTTATTTCTCTCATTGCCCCTTACAGTTCTTTTGAACGATTTTATGCTTTGAATTCTTGGTTATTCTAGTTTTGTGCTTATGGTTCCAAATCTAAGAAGAAAAAACTTTGCGATAAAAAAATGGAGATGATGAGCGGACCTTTTGGCTTTTCTTTGGGGGGGGGGGGAGGGGGTGCACGTGCAAACTGTGTACCCCCCTTCGTTACAGCCCTGCGTAGGGAAGATAATGGTAATTAAGTTTGTCCTATATTACTTTTTTCTTTTGCAACTTTGGCCTCGTCTGTGCCATCCGTTTTTTAATACAAATGTTTAGTAAGGGACTGGACAAGCTTAAAAACATAGCCTCTTGGGATCATATAAAGATCAGATTAAAGAACATTATATGGAAATTAGGTTTTTATTTCTATCATAAAATAAATATCATTTATAATAAATCAATTTAAAAAATATCTCTTCTTAATACAATATCTTTTTGGACAATATTATTAATCTATAGAATTGAAATAACTGGAACATACATTTTGATCAATTCTGAATAAATAATTTTAATAATAATAATAATAATAATTTTCGGTACGACCCTATCGACAATTAACGATCAACGTTATCGAGGAAATCAATTTTAAAATCTATAAATTTACATGGTAATTTTTTATTTTTATTTTTATTTTGAGCTTCCGAGTTTGTAACGAAACTAGAAAAATCCATTTCATGTATATGAGAAGAATGTCTACAAAGACCTAATCGGCTAACGCATTACTGTTTCCAACAGTTCCATTGTTCCCTGTATTTCGATTTCAGAGTTGAACCCTTAGAGACAAAAGTTTTCATTTTGAATTAGGAGGTAATACAGATGACCACACTTTAGCCATGCAATAGAGCAATTCAAGAAACTTAGATGCCGAAGTAATTTTTAATCAAACCGAGCGAAGCATCCAATGACCAACCAACTACCAACTTAGGGGCTGTTTATATGGAGTGAGCCAGCCCGGTTTCTTTTGTGTTCAAGCTCTCAGAGCGTAAAAACAAGACTGGCTTACTCCATATCAATTGACCCTTATTTAATTTTACGTTTTTTTCACGTAAAACGCTGCGATATTCTTGGTACCAGTGGTATCAACTGTCTTTCGTTTAGTTTTTAATCGGATAAGTAAGTCCTTAGTGACCTTTTTATGACACGGTACGCAGAGAGTTCGTAGGTTTTCGATGCCACACTCACCGCCACCTTCTGCTACTGCAACAATGTGATCTGCTTCCCAGAACTGAAAGATAGTGAAATAGGGCGATCTGCATTATCATTTACTACAACTACCAGGATTGCTTTGCTCACTTTCGTTTGTAGCGCAATTAGCACTGTCTAATTGTTCTGTTAATCTCCAAAGTGATTAAAAATTTGAATATGAAAGAGAATTCGCAAAGAATTCTGGTAGTCGCAGTAAAATGACGCCGTAATATAAATCGCCTATTGAAACTCAAACTCTTGACCAATAGAGAATTCGCATGATGACGTAGAATACTGCCATTACCAGAATGCTTTGCCGACTTTCTTTTGTATCGCAATCAAGAGAGTATGAAATAAGAGAGCTTATCCCGGACCCCATCAGGGGCTCTCCTCGTGCTATTTTTAGAAACTTTTAACAATCTCCGCACTTTTGTCTTGAGATGCGACCTCGCCTTCTGCAATCTGGCTAATCACGTTCCGTTCCCGAAATAGAATTCAGCTTAAAAATAGAATGAAAAGATCCCCTGATGCAAATGACATGTAATAGAGTCAAACTTGAACAGAATGAATGATGTAAATCTTCAGACTCACCATCCCTTCTTTGGGATCCAATATCATACGATTCAGTAACTGTGGGGGGAGATCTGCGTAGATACTCTTCTCCAGGAACTCGCGTCGATCTTTCTTACGTAGAGCATTAACGTTACAGTAGAACGCATGCGCGTCGAAGTGGCACAGCTGACATATGCCATGTTCGGCGTCGAAGAGCTTTCGTCGTGTCGCAGTTCCGCTGATTCTTATCTGACATGAAGAAAGTCGTTTTTTTTAATGATTGGAAAACTGTGCTGTATCGCATGATAATCGCAGCAACAAGGAAAACATTCGAATCTTCTGTCGTATTTTAGCCGTATCGTATCGTATCGCATCGCCATCATCATCACCTCCACCACCATCACCAGCATCGCCATTATCATCACCACCAACACCATCATTATCACCAATATCATTATCATCACCATCATCATCACCACCAACACCATCATTATCACCAATATCATTATCATCATCATCACCATCATCATCACCACCAACACCATCATTATCACCAATATCATTATCATCACCATCATCATCACCACCAACACCATCATTATCACCAATATCATTATCATCATCATCACCATCATCATCACCACCAACACCATCATTATCACCAATATCATTATCATCATCATCACCATCATCATCACCACCAACACCATCATTATCACCAATATCATTATCATCATCATCACCATCATCATCACCACCAACACCATCATTATCACCAATATCATTATCATCATCATCACCATCATCATCACCACCAACACCATCATTATCACCAATATCATTATCATCATCATCACCATCATCATCACCACCAACACCATCATTATCACCAATATCATTATCATCATCATCACCATCATCATCACCACCAACACCATCATTATCACCAATATCATTATCATCATCATCGTCATCACCGTCATCACCATCATCATCACCATCGCCATTATAATCACCACCATCATCATCATCATCACCATCATCACTACCTGATAATTCTCTTTGCAATCAAACGAGCAAAATCTATAGTCCCAATCGTTGGCCAAGGACCCATAATCTACAGGTGCTCTACAGAACAGACATAAAGGCGTCTCATCGGGACCAAATGCTTGCATACACGAAATCTCCTCCGTCTCTGAGCTTGTCGTGCAGTGTTTGGAAGGTTTTCGTGAAGCAATCGGCGACGTATTCTTCTTCGTTCGTTTACGATCGTGTGGTTTGACGATCTTTCGGACGTTACCACCCACTCTTTCTGCTGCGTTCTTTACTTGTTGAAGACACAACTCCTAATAAAGACATTAAATAGTTACGAAAAACAAATATAATCTACAGTCTTTAGCCAGTGAAATTGGGTGTTCAGATTTTTTTTGAATATGCGGCCTTCGAATCGGGTTCTAAAGTGGCTTGCGATTACTTACAGGGACTGGCATCACGTTAGAACTACATGGACTTCTCTATTTCCGTTCTCTTCAGTGTTGCTTGAATTAGCTTTAAAAAGCCAGCCCGCAATCCCAGCACTGATGGACGCTCTATCGACGCTCGATTCTCTCTTAGATAATTTGCTTTTACGAGTTAGAATCAAATAAAACCACGTCTCTATACTTCCGAAAGACAGGATTAAAGCGTTACAGAGCATTATAGTGGAGCAGCGTTTTTAAAAATATTATCTCTAGTAGTCTTGAGGCTTTCGTGCTCGGTCATATCAAATCGTTGAAGTCGGCTTTTCGGATTGAGACACGTGGAGTAATGTTTTGGTCAAAGTTACCTTTGTCCAGTGACGTATTGTAGATGGCTCTTTTTTAATCTGGTGAGAAAAACAAATGAATGATTGATTGATTACTAAATTTGATTGATTTGATCAATTGATTAATTTGATCAACTGATTGATTGATTGATTGATTGATTGACTGACTGACTGACTGACTGACTGACTGACTGACTGACTGACTGACTGACTGACTGACTGACTGACTGATCGATTGATTGATTGATTGATTGACTAACAAACTAACTGATTAACTAAGTTATCGACCGATTGATAAATTCAAAAAGCGGAAAAAAAAACAATTATAAAGCAAACAGTTCTTACATTTCTCGATAGTTGATAGGCCTCTAACGGATCCTTGAAGATAACCCTTGATTTGACCACGATACGCTGCATTTGAGACCCAAGCCTAGACGTTGACAGACAAAATTATCAGGAGTCCATATGAAATGCCATTGCAGCAGAGAAGCGGGGTTAATACCTCAACTAAGGTCCTATGAATTGCCCTAATTGACGTCACATCAAAAGGTTCTTCGACAATCTATTGTTTAAACGCAAAGAATTATAGTCGTCGGACAGGGTCAAATCAACGCAAATTCACCAAACATAGCTCTAAAACACGTATTAATCCAGGGAAAGAATTAGAATAGCCCCCCAAGTGCCCTGAATGTTATTAAAAACATATCAACACATATTGTATCTGAATTTTACTTAAAACTGTTCCGCTGGGAGCAATTTTGTCGAATTTTCTATTAGATTTTGCGCTTCTATCCCCCTCGTAAACAAGCAGTGACGTCATTATGAATTAGGGCATTTGACATCAATGCTATAGTGGCAGATAATCTCCGAATGAATCACATTTGCGCTCAGCTCTATGGTTAGGGTTTGGTGGAATCTCACTGACCTTTTCCACAGATATGTCATAGTTTTAGCTTGCTTGTAGTTGTGCTCGTTTTGCAGAATGTACGGCAAGTCTTCCTTGCTGTTGTCCTTGATGTCATTCATTTGGAAGTTACACTTAAGAAACGTACCATCCTATAAATATCATTAAAACAAGTTGAATTTTGATTGATATCAAAGCAAATGTTCACTGAGTGCAAAACGTGAATGCTGGGTTAGCCAAAGCCACCTTGGGCGCAGAGAGTACAGTGTTAGTGACGTAACAATAACCCTAACACTGAACTTTCTGCACCAGCGGGATTGTTTTCCCCTTGGGTGGACTGGAAGCACCAATGACGATCCAAAGGGATGGTTGGCACGCGATGCAGAACAATCACTGGAGGGCTTCAAATATACAAAAATGTAAACAAACAAAGAGAACTCGTCAAAACAAACATACAAATATCAAATTTAACAAGGCTATAGAATAGAAAAAAAATTGAAAAAAAATTATTTCGACGATGAAAAAACTCACTGAAATTTTCCCTAAATTTTAGTTCAAAATTGTAAGAAGTCGCTAAAACAGAATACACCAACACTAATAAGGTTATAAGATTACGAAACTATGGTTGTTATGGATGAAAATGACTATTTTTTAGATGAAAGTTTGATATCGCACCCGATTAACATCTACCAGGAAACTCACCTCATCGTACAGAAAAACACGGTCAGTGTATAGACTCCTCGAAAACCTCAACGATAATGGCGGCGGTGGCTCCTTCGGCTCCTTCTTCTTCTTCTCTTTTTTACCATTCTCTCCAGAACACACACTTCCCATGGCTACCAAGTCATCCATCGTTTCACTGTCTTGGCCAAAAACCTCTTCAGCTGCTTCTTGAAGTTCTTCTAGGCTTTCTGTCAGCTGTGTTTTTTCTTTGTTTTCGCTTTCTTCGACCAAAGGCCTGATAACATGTTCTGCATTTTTCTCAGCTTTTGTCTCTGTTTCTTCGTCTTTTGGATTGACGTCTTGTTTGCTTTCGCCATGCAGAGTGTTATCTTGGCTTACGCTATGAAGTCCTGAACACTTACCACAATATTCATCATTTTTCGAAACTGTTTCTTCTCCAGATTGTTTGTTGTGTAGTATGGTTTCATTTCGAGAGCCTGGAATCGCATGTCTTTCGTCGACTAAATTGTTAACGAAAAGTTTTTTCTTCTTTGCAACTCTTTCTGTTTTTTCTTCGAGTAGTTTGTTTTCTTGTTCGATGTTAACTTTCGTTTCCTTATTTTCTCCAACAATGACATTTCCATCTTCTTCTTCAAGCTCAACACAGTTATCTTTATCAACGTTTGCTGCAATTTCTGCAGTTCCGTGGACACAAATACTTTGTTGCAACATTTCTTGCGATTTTTTCTGTGAATTATTCTCTAAAACTTCGCTTCTTGTCGTCTTTGTTTCAACGTCTTCTAAGTTCTTGCATGTATTTGTTGAGTCTTCTATGGTTTCCAGCGCGAGAGCAATGCGTTCTTGCAAGATTTCCTGCGAGTTATTTTGCAGTTTTACTTGTAGATTCTCGTTCATACGAGCTTGTTTTTCTTTTTCGCTTGCCTCGTCATCTGTACCATCTGAATCGGAAAAATGAAGCATGAATTCAGTGTTAGCAGTCATTTCAGTTTCCGTAATTTGATTTGTTTTTTCGTCGGAATCACATTCAATTCGCACGTTTAACTCTTCGCTTTGAGATTTATTTATCTTTTCTCTGTTATTTTCGTCGTCTTTTTTTGTTTCAACTGTCGTCTCTAGAGCTTTTTCGTTTGAAGTTTCATCTGCGTTTTCCAGTCTTAACCGTTTCCTCCTGTTTTGTAAGCAATGTTGTTGTTCGTCGATTAAAGAAATTGAAATATCTTTGATTTCCATATCCTTCTCTTTTTCGTTGATTTGTTTGTCTTTTTCTTCGTCAACTGTCGCTTGAGAACTATTCGTTGCTACAATTTCATCTACGTTTTCAAGTCGAAGCCTTTTACGACTAGTTTGTTTGATGTATTGTTGTTTAGTCGATGATGGCGTCTCTTCCAACAAAACATCACTCACGCTCGAATTTTCGCTTATCTCCTCAGAAACCAAGTTTCGATCACAAGTCTTTTTTCTACTTGACTCGCTAACTCTTTTTCTTTTCTGCCAGCGTTTTTCGCAGCTTGTAGTTGACCAATGACTTGGTGTTCTGCGCTGACTGCGTCTTCTTGGTGTCATGCAAACTGAACATTCAATCAACATGGCGTCGTTCAAGAGAGTGCAAGCAGAACACGACCATTGAGACCATTGACATAAAGGCTCCTTGAAATCGTCGTCATCATTAGGACTATAATTTTGTCTCAAAGCTGAACTACTTTTAGTATTCATTACTGTATTCTCTGTTGAACAACAAGCGGCCGAAGTTGCTGTACTTTGACAGCTTGGCACCACTTTTCGTCTTTTATTTGCTTGATATTCGTTGCATATTTCTTCCACTGCAACAGTTCCGGTCGACATGTCTTTCTGCCGGTTTGGTCTTGAGGTAAAGCACAGTGAACATTCAATCATTTGTGGGTCGTTGAGTAAAGTACAAGCGCTACACGGCCATGAGCAACTTTCGTCTTGTTGACTTTGTTGTATTTCGTCTGCTTCTTGTTGACCTTCTTCGACTTCCTGCCTGCAACTTTCGTCATTGTGAACAGACGTTCCCACCTGTCCTAACGGCTTTGAACTTCCATCTTTTTCGCCTGCAGCTAAATCACATTGGGTGCCATCGACACACTGTGTTTCATCTTCTTTCAGTTCAACTGTTCTTTCGTTTCTGACAAATGTTTTACTACTTTCGACTGTATTTGTTTCTGAGTAATATTGCACTTCTAGAGTCAAAGTAATTGACTCAACGTTTTCGACTACTTCTTCTTTTTTAGCGTCAGTAGCTTCATGTTCTTTTCCTTGTGAACTATTTTTGTTCTCTTGAAGATGTACGTTTGTTCCTGAAGCACTTGAAGGCCAATTTAGCTTCTCCTGAAGATTTGCGTGTGTAGCAGTGGCATTCTGTGCTTCCAAAATCGATGAGCCGGCATCTTTGATTGCATTAGCATCATTAACGGCTTTAGCGCTAGGAAGTTTTGGCATTGGAGTCTGAAAATCTTCGTCATCTGAATCTCTTTCCACTATTCCTTGATTAAAGTTTATTTTCTCAATTCTTTGTCTTTTTAAGGGTGACTTTGAGCCTTTATGTTTTAAAGAAAACGGGTTACGCTGGAGAGATTTAACAAACACATCGTCCTTATGCTCTTTCGTCTCCAAAACATCACGTCTTTCCAAAGAATTATCATGTGCAGAAACTGAATTGTCAACTATAGAAAGGCAGTCATTGGTTTTGGGCAAGTTGATAAACGTTTTAGAGTCGTACTGTTCACTTTCGTCGATTGAACTTAGAGACAAAGTCGAAGTCGAACCGCTTGCTTCATCATTACCATCGTCCATCTCTTCTTCTTCATCGTTATCACTTTTGATGTATGAATTGAAAATGTCTTCACTATCTGTGTACTCGCTGAATTCGTAAAGATGATTTGAAGTGTTTGGTGATTGCTTTTTTGGCTTTTTAAATTGCGTCTTCGTCTCGGTAGATTCGTGAGGGGGAGGGGTGGATTGATTTGTCGTTAGTACAGTGTCTTGGGAGTTATCTTCGTCTTCAGCTAGCATACCAGCTAAAACATCTGAAATGAGAATGAATCAGAGTTAAAGTTCATGTATGGATTTTTCTACGTTGTTTTAATGATTTGTTCAAGCGAGTTTTTGTGTCGAGTCGGTACTGAAATTCCTAAAAGGTCGTTACCGGGGAAACGACTTGTTGCGTGTATCTGCAACAGTAATCAAGTAATCAATCACGCTTCATTTTCACATACATTCTTTAACAAGTTCATCGCTGACAACTCCACCATCACCACTGAGGTAATCATCATCACCATCATATTTACTATCATCATCACAACCATCCAATCATCATCGTTATCATCGTCAGCATCATTACCGTCATTTTCAACAGCAATACAGAGACCTTCGCTCCACAATGCTTTTTTACATTACCTTCGTTGCAACCTCATTGACACCATCGCCACCACCATCAACAGTAACATCATCATTACAGACATCTTCGACAGCAATACAGAGACCTTCGCTCCACAATGCTTTTTAAATTACCTTCATTGCAAACTTCCTCAATGACACCATCACCACCACCATCAACAGCAACATCATCATTACTATCATCTTCGACAGCAATTAATGGGCTTTCACTGCACGATGACGCAGAATAAGCTTTCTCAAAAGACATAGACACTTCCATTAGTTCGTCGTCTGATTCAACACTGGTTAGGTCACACTGTGACTTGGTTGGCGGTTTGAAGAACGAACGGAGATCTCTCTGCCCCTCAATCTGCTTGGAACCTTTCTTTTTGCTCTGAAAATACACATGCGTAAAATGTTCTCAAATTCAGTAATTTCCATGTTATATATACTATACTGTGTACACAATGAATATATGAAGAAGGAAAGCACGTAAATAAACAAGCACACAAACTGCAGACAGAAGTACCAGGTTCTTTCATGCTCTTTCTCAGTGTTTAAACGACACTGAAAAAACAATGCGTATTTATCAAATCGAAGAGGTTTTAGCACGCTTTGTTCAGTAATAGAACACGATGGAAAGTGAAGAGAGCACTCAAGCACTCTTTTTACACTCGTTCTTCTCTCAACACTTCTTGAGTGCTCTCGTCACTTTCCATCGTACTGAGCAATGCACGCTATAGCCCATCCTATTTGATAAATATAAAATTCAACCGACTATACATTTAAAAAACAGCATTACATTATCGGCCCCCAGGATTCGGGGAACCGGGATATCCACTGAATGGCAACTACAATACCTGAGAGAACAAATAGTTATTTCCGTCTTCGTCATCTGTTTCTTCATTGAGCCAAGCAGCGCAGATAGACAGCTGTTTACTTATTTCTTCATCTCCATCTTCAGCGTGTAATTCAGCCAGTTTACCATCAAGAGTACTACTAGTAACATAAATCTACAAACAATACAAACGTACTCTCAATTAAAGGCCTATGGCAGACCAGGATGCTTTGCACGCTTTGCGATAGTTGAGCATGTCGATTAGACTGTCCAGCGGCAGATCAAAAATAAAGAGCAAAGCGAGGAGATCAGAAAATGAGGTTTAGTTTTATTAATGTAACGTAGTGCTTATATACATAGCGCATTTCTCCTAATGTCTCAATGCGCTTTACAATCTCTATTATTTATAGTAGGTAATCTGGTTTTAAAAGCATGAGGTTGAGTTGTAGTTAGTATGTATTAGTGTAGGCCTATCACTGAGGATGGTCGTGACATGCGTCCTCAGTCGATCTTTTATAAAAAATCCCGAAATTAACTATCCTCACCTTTCGTTTAATCATCCCCCATAAGATCTCATCCATCGTTCCTCGCCCAACAAGATAGTGGATATTGACAGCATTGACTTGGCCAATTCTGTGTGCTCTATCTTCAGCCTGCAACATGACTCCCGGTGTATAGTGAAGCTCAGCAAAGACCACGTGATCAGCTGCAGTAAGGGTCAAACCCTGTATAAAATAATAACAGCAAACAGTGAAAATTCCGCTTTCTGCCGGGATCCTCATGGTTGCGTCATACATTATTTACCGGGTTCGTTGCTAGAGTGGTTGGTGCTTGTAATGTTAAGCGTGGTTTTCACTAGCGACGCAAGCGCACATGCAAGCGCAATGAAAACATGTGAAGAACATTCGCCAACGCAAGCGCATTTTAATCTTTGTGCTTATGTTGGTGAAGGTTCTTATTATTTTTCGTTGCATTTGCGTCTGTGCTTGTGTCACTAGTGAAAACTATAGCTTAACGGTTAACACATCGGACTGGGATACCCAACCGTCATCTAACCATTCCACAGGAAGCCCAATATTCGTTCATGCGCTTGAAACAGGCAACCCAAGAGAGAAAAGAAGATTTTACGCGCGCTTAAATATTTATTTATTCAATATTTTTGATGGTATTGAATAATGGATTAGGGGTCCCTGTGTGTGAATTGAGACTGAAATTTTGCAGCTGTTACTTACAAAAGATGCAGCTTCAATAGCTAGAACTGCAACACGGTAGAGAGGATTGTTCTGAAATTGATTCACCAACGACTGAAAGCAAACCATCATTATTAGTATTACTGGGGATCATTTGACTTCCACAGGTACCCCGCATTTTCTTCACAAGTTTGATCTACATCAAACTATACTTCATACAAATATACAATGCATATTTGTAAAACATAGCTGAGGTCCTTTGTAGGCCAAACAGAGTTTGAAACATAAACTTTCCGAAAACCACTTCAAAGGTATGAAAACTGCAAATCTACTAGTCCAGGAGCTGTGACCCACAAAGTGTTAAAATACCCAACCTACTAATACACTGGTTTTAGGATAAAGTGGTAAAGCCTCTCGCTTCTCACCACTATGGCTCTGTTCAAGTCCCAGCTCGGTAGCTGGATTATCTGTGAGTGGAGTTTGTTATAAGAGTTCTTTCTCTCTCCTACAGTATGCCAGGAGGTTTTTTTTCTCGTTTTTTGTTGTTTTCTCTCGTGTCAAAACTCAACTGAATGAAATGGTGTATGTAGAGTATATCGAGTGTAGGGGTAGTGAGTGTGGATGAGTCTCGGAGAAACTAACACATACATGCTAAAATGTAAATAAACTAAACATATCTTTTTCAGTGTATGTGTGTTTTCATGCTAAATTTCTTACTTCGTTTTTGTTTTACGTTCTTTTGATTTTGATAACAAAAATATGAAATGAGAAATCAGGGAGAAAACACATGAGCACAGATAACAACTCTTGCACTAAAACTGCCTTATACTTTACCCCTCTGACAGCAGGAGGGACGCTACCATCAATACAAATATATCGAACATTCTTCTTCACCAATTGCTGTATCACAGCAGTAACAACTTGCTTGTGTCGACAAAACACTATAAACTTGTTATCCATACCGTCTAGTAAATCTGAAATGTACTGTTGTACTGGACCAGCCTAAAGTAAAAAAACATAATTAAGAAAAAAATATTAAAAGCAAATTATATAACATATATTATAAAACTATGTTTCATTAAATTACATGTACAATCACTGCATGGTTCACAGTTGAGCACGTCCAACCATGACCAGCTTTTTTGCATCTTTTTAACATATTTTTTTTAAGCTAGAGTGCAAACACTAAAAGTGTGCAACATAAATACATGTACCACTAAATACTGCTATTTTATGCTAATTCTATTGTGTTCTTTTGGTTAAATGGTGTAAATTACTGCTAAATAGTGATAACTATTGCACACATTTAGTGTTTGTACATGTGCTCTATCTTATGACTTCCGATAGTAATAAATAAATAATTATACAATTTTTTTTACCCTGAGTTTTAAGGTAACACAAGTCATACTGTTCCTAACTAAACTTTGAGTTAAAGTTGTCAAAAGCCTTCATTGAATTGAAAAAGTTAGCCTCCTCCAATGGAATCACTGTTACAGGGAACAGGTTTCCATTCTCTCTCACTTCTGATTCCCACAGGAAACCCAAACCCATAGCAAATGATGCTATGATAAGGTCAGACACACAAAGCTGCAAGCATACAATATACATGTACCTTGGCAAGACCTGTGTAATGGTACAGTACAGTAACAAGCCGATTAATTTCAAAAACAGCCTCTCTCTTCTGGGCTGGTGTTGCTTCTTTACTTTTAAGAGTTTCATGATATTGTTTGAATTCTTGTTTGGACTGTAGCAAATCCTACATTATAGACAAAACAAATAAATGAATAGATAAATGATTGAATGAATAAATGAAAGAGTGAATGAATAAAAGTATCAATTAATAAATGAATGAATGAATGAGAGAATTAATGAATAAACAGATGACTGAATGAATGGAAGAAGCAATGAATAAATACATGTAGATGAATGAGTAAATGAATGAATTAATAAATAAATTCACTCATTCATACATTACATAATCAATGAATGAATGAATGGATGGATGGATGGATGGATGGATAATAAATGATTAAAATCAATAACAAAAATGTATGAAACTTGATCATTCACATTTGTTTGTTAATTTTTGTTTACCTTCTTATAATCGGAGTCAGGAATTTCAAATGTGATTTTCTGTCTTCTTTTGGGAGGCAGTTGAGTAAGAACCTTTGGAAATCAAACAACATCAGTTAGTGTACATAAATCATTGGAGTCCAATTTTTAATGTAAGTTGTCAGTTTCAAAATAATAATTGAATAGTATCGGGACATGTGTTTGCACAGTATTACTCACATTTTTCTTCAGTCTTCGTATCATTATGCCATTGTGTAGACGTTGATGCAGCTTATCCAAATTGCAAGCACCCCTGAAAATACAATTTACAAATTATACAGGAAATAACAATATTCATTTCTTTGCTATTTGAGAACAAAAAAGGATGAAACCAATACTATCTTGAGAGTATGGTTTATGTCCAAAAACATTTTTTACAGCTTTATATGATAGATGAGATACTGTAGTGTTCTTTGAGCTGTGTCTTATTACACTTTTTGATGTTCAATAACTGCACTGAAACATTAATTCAATCAAAATAGCTTTGTCATTAGCTTGATGAAGCATTCAATATTGCAAATAAACAATTAATAAGAGTAATAACAATGGTTGCAAACAATGTATTTCGAAAGTACCACTAATAATTGTTACTGAGTATTTATTTTTGATAACATTAAGCTTGGTTCACACAAACAACAAAAGGCAAAAGCAATGCAAAATTAGTAAAAATTAAATTGCAAAATTAAGTACAAACGATAGTGTATTTCTTGCATTTTCATTGCTTGTGTGAACGTTCTTTTGCTTGAATGTTCCAATGCAGTTAATGAACAGCAAAATGTTTGTACATTGCAGATACACAGGTGATACCACAAAAGTCATTTCAAACGTATAGCAATTAATTCTTAATCCAAGAAAATAGATTGCTACTTTACTGTATGTCTGTTCTCTCTTGGTGATTTATTACACCAAGTCATTACCTAAAAAATTAAATGAAAATAAACTTTTTTGATAACATATATTTGTACCTTGTGTTCCACTTGCGAATTTTCCCAATAAATTCATAGTGCGCATCACAATAGAGGTCAGCAAAGTTAGAGAAAGAACCAAATCCACCTGGACAAACTATGTCTAGCTGTGCATAAAGCTGTAAATAAACAGTACTACATGATCGACACAGTACTGATAGAGTACAAACATTAAAATGTAACGTTAACACAAGAAAAAATAATTGAAAACCAAACATGATTTTAGTGTTTTCTTTTATCTGGTTTATCTGAAATCCACATACAAAAAAATAACTGTCTGGAAATAATGCAACTTATTGCATGTTTGGTTTTTCTTTGAAATCCAAATAAAAACAGCTAAAAACAACTAAATCCTGTGAAATAGAGTTCAAACAATAAAGGATTCAGATCTAGTAATTACCTATTTAGAGAATTTTGTTAATAATACTATTATTATTATTAGTTATCAATTGGCATTAAACAGCTTATTTTCCTATCGTTGTTATCAAATGTGATCATGCACTATCACAATCACCACTACCTAAGAACTACAACCATCTCACCTCTTCTGGTCTGGCTAAAGAAGGAGTCCCTGTCAGTAAAATAGTCCGTTTTGCTGATCTCACTAACGGGTGAAGTAGTTTTGTGCGTCCTGTCATCCTATTCTTTAAGTAATGGCTCTCATCAAGTATGACAACTTTAAAAGCTTGTTCTTTTAATGCTTTCACAAGGAGCTGAGAACTTTTTCTTTCAATGCAGAGGCCATATCCCATGATAGAAATCTTGCAAGTTGAGATATTACTGCAAAAACAAGTAAAACGTTTATTATATTCATTTATATAATAATTCATTATCCTGGAACAATATTCAACTGTAAAATCAAAATACAACTGACAATGAAACTTAACATGGAGAGATGAAGGTAAATATTTCTGAAATGAATCAGACATTAAGTCTATTGAATGATACATGTAAGTGTACTGATTCATATCCTCGGAAACCCACGCACTATACTCAGTCACTCAAAACTTACTTCCAGAGAATTTTTTTTTTCTGGGAGCGAGTTTCAAGCGACAGTCAGACAGTATAATGCCTGACTTTCTGAGGATGACTGATGGATGAATTGATTGATTGATGGATCAATAATAACTATTGATTTAATAATAATTTAATAAATAATTTGAGAGCATTAAATGCCATCTCAATTCTCTTACAAAATGTAATTTACATAATTGATTGATTAATAGAATATTGATCACATTTATGCTTACATACCTAATGTCAGTACCAGATCGTATCAGATTGATGTCACCAGGTTGTAAATCCACTATCCATTTTTCTATCTCCTCTATCCAAGGGTATTTCATTGAAGACGGTACAACTATCAATAGCGGCCATTCATCCTTGTAATAGTATGCTATACTTAAAGCTTGAAGAGTTTTACCAAGGCCCATCTAAACAACAAGCAAATATATAAAATCAGGAGTGGCAGAGCCAAGAGGCAAAGGGGTGCTCTAGCCCACCTCCCAGGGATGGCGAAACAGTTTTTCAATTGGGTTGGGGGGGGAGGGGGTAGTTAAGTTCAATTTCTAATCCACCCTCCCTAACCGTATCATTTGTCTAAAAAAAAATTAAAATTATTATCAATCACTTTTAGAAAATTACACAAGTATGTGATGTTGTCAAGAGATGTAAGAAAGCATATTCTGAATTCACTATTTATCAACACCATACCTCATCGCCAACCAAACATCTGAAACAAAAATAAAACAATGAATATACATGTTTACACTTGACAGAACAAACGGTTTCTCTGACAAATCAACTCAGTATATTACATAACATAACATACAAAACATCAACATCGCTTTTGACAAAGATCAAGGAGAAATATACCGCTTCAGACAGATCACATGTGAAGAGCGAGTTTGACAGCCTTTGAGATTATCTAAAACTTGGCCAACTTATTGCAAGAAAATGAATACTTAACACGACAGAAATCGCTACATACCTTCCTTTATTTCGTATCCCAAACTTGACGCCTTGTTTTTGAAAATCAAGCAAAGAATCCCGAAGATTTTCAGGCAAAAAGTTCAAACTTTCCACCTCACTTTCATCGTCGTCCATCATGTAAACAGATGGTGGCGGGAACCTTGAACCAGTCACGTGGCTAATCATTTATTCGCTACCAGGCACAGCCAAACTACACAGGAACCCCAATATCAAAGTAAAGAAATGTCAAAAGATGAAGAAAGAAAAACAAACATAGTTGATTTATCGTGTAAAGTATAATTTATATTTCTGATAAGAGATGACGTTGCATTATGTAAACTCAAAGACTGCTAAGGGATGATCAAAATAATTCTTAGCACCCCTAGGCTTGAAGTTATCAAAAATAACCACGCGCCTAGACAGAACTAAAAATAACATGCTCCCCAATTTTTATGATAAAAATTCAGTGCCAATCCCGTAGTTAATGGACAAAATTTCATCGTCCCCCCTCAATTTCAGTTATCTCTCCGCTAGAACACAACGCCGTCTCTGGCTATCAGAAGAAGGGCAGTTAGTCCCCGGCCAGGTTCAGAAAACATGCTCATGGTGAACGTCACTGACATATACTGACATTATTCTAATACGCTTAAAAGCGTGTTTAGTTGCCAAATAAACGCACTCAATTAAAAAAAAACATTTCTTTATTTGTTCTCAAATTATATAAACTTTTCTTTCATTCCTTGGCTATGTTATTCATGCATGTCAAGTTTTAACCATTACATCATTTATTTAGTTCACAGTGCGTATCTTCTTGAACTGCGCAGTCCATTCAGGCATGACATAATGAGCTCACCACGGTAAATGGTAAATGAGCCGACATCAAAACACGGGACCCCTGTGGTGAAGTTTCTCCGAGGTCAATGGAGGGAAGCCGGGCACCAGTCAAAACTTGAGCAGCATCAGTCAGTGGAGGACTGCTGTTCAGGTCTTAGCACGTCAAATGATCAAACAGAAAAATAATGACAGCTCAATTTTAACTGAATTGATAGTGTCAATTCCGACACCTTGAACACAAGGAGTTGCTCTTTACATTATAAAGACATCATAACGTTATCACTTGAGGAAAAGCACGTCAGACTCGGGGATCAATATCTACTTTGATGCCCTTCTAACTGACAACAGAAAATTCAGCTGTGTCCGCGGACAAAAATAAGAACTTAATTTTGAATTACTGAAAATATGAGTAAAGTTAAGTTTGGAAGTGTGAAGTAGTGTCTATTGCAGAACAAACTTTGTTTTTTGCTAAGTACTTCATTATTTTTGTCACAGTTTTTAAAAAACAATTTTTAGATAATTAGCACCCAAACACATAAAAAAATGTTAAAAACTTGAACTGAAATTCATCTAAAATATCAGTTTTTTGTGCCGGTAATTTTGTTTGGGCGCTGCATTTGCTTCCACGCTTCAGATCTAAGACTGATTTAGCGATTTTCGCGCGCTTTCAATCCTTCAAGGCGTTTACCATTCCTGACTTGTACCTCGTAAAAAATCACATTTTAGTTAAAAATACATCGGATAGCAAAAAGCTACGTAAATACTATAGAATGTAAAGTATTTTAATGCTTGATTTTGAACGCTTCAATGCAGTTCCTCCCAACGTAATTTCTGCGGAAAAGCGCATCAAAAAATGTTTTTTTTTTTCATTTTCACCATGAATGTTCGCCATGTTTATAAATTGTACAATATGTTGACATGTTCTTGTTGTTATTACATGAAATTAAGTGTGAAAGTTTATTTTCAAACGTGTTGAAAGGCACACAACACAAAAGTACAAAGAAGCCGGCAATTGAAAAGAACTATTGAACCTACACATGTTTCCACCAAAAAGTTTTGAAATAGTTATTTAAGAAAATTACACGGGCAAATTCACAGCACTGCCTCCGCAGTACATAAACTCACACGTATACGCGCGCTTTTCATCCTACACTCTAGCCGAGTCTAGTCACTTTTAATAAGACAGTATGATTTTGTCTTCAGTCAATAGACAATCGTCTCCGTCAATAGATGCGCGCCTTGGATAACTTTATGTCTATACTTATTAAAAGATAATACAGCTGTAAGGGTGCTAAGGTTTATGCCCTCCAGTGGACAGAGTGACCACGGTATATACAACAAAGCATTTTACGAGAATCAATGATAAAGTCGTTAGATCATCACCACACCCATTTTTCATGGTCAAAGGTTTTTAATTGGTACGAAATCAAGATAAAAAGAGGTTACTTTAAAGCCGGACAGTCGACGAGTAGTCGTGGGAGTAAAGAGAGATGCATTGAAGCTGTTGGAACTCAAGTGAAAGTTTATCACCGAACGCGTCAAAGTGTGTTGGTACAAGAGGAGTTATTGAGCTGTCAAAGCGTCAAGATTGTTTATACTAAAGAAACATTTCAGCCACTAACGATCTCGACTGGTGGCTCAAGTGATGATTAATTCATGAAATTGACTTTGTCTTGACTGAAACTCCTCAATGCGTTTGTTTTCGTGATTAACACATCTATCTCCTTCTTAACCAAATCCGTTTCTTGATGCGTACGGCCATCAATCAAACAAACGAACACTGACAACAGCTTAAATGGCCACTTCCCCGTTACACACGAGTTTATCCGTCGGTCATCTCCCTGCAATCGGGAAACGAGAAGACGGCGAAGGCTTGGAAGCCTGCGAGAAAGGAATTATCGAAGAATACGGTACAGACTTTCACTCAGGTGTTGACAGTATACTCAGAGACACGATCAGTGACTTGCAAAAAGCTCTCGTGGAATCAATGCGTTTACTAGCTGAGAGAGATAGCGAAATATTATCTCTCAGAAGTGAAGTGGACGAGATAAGACGCAACACAGAGCAAACTTCACCGTGCGCGAGTGTAGCCATCGAAGAAGAGTTTAAAAGATCACAGCATAAAGTCATCGAGCTTGAAAAGACGATTCAGCAGCTACAAATAGACATCTCAATTCAAAGATCTCATAAAAATGATATTTTAAAACAGTCGAAAGAAACCGAAGCGAAACAAAATGGCGGACACACTTGTTACTGTGGATCAATGTGTATTGCTATGAAGGAAGTTGTGGACTTGAAACGTAAACTACATCAAACGGAACAAAAATATGTCCATTTGAAGAGAAACATGAGGACATTGGAAAGAAATCGCGTTAAAGTTGGTGTAGCACAGAGGGATAGCCCGTGCTCAGTAAGTTGAGTTACTCATTCATTGACCATTAAACGTATCCACTTCACAGTAGGTGGTTTATATAGCTATTCCTCCTGTGGATTAGAGAGTTTAAGAATATTCTCTTTAATCCTCATTGAAATTCAACAACTCTTTCTGTGAAAGAATTAAAGGGATCAATCAAAATTATATCGCAAATCCATAGAAGCATTAGCATAATTGGGCTATAATTATACTATTAAGATTTTTGTTTTGCGAAATTACGAAATCTGAATTATAAACAACGTTGATTAAGATACTTATTTATCAATTACTAAATCTAAACTATCCGTAATCTAGTTAACGTACGATCTTATCTTTGATTGCATCTTTGATTTTGACTTTGCAAGATCATCTTAAATACCTAGCAAGCGACACCCTAGAATCAAAGCAATCGAGAAAAGTAAAGTTATATATTTACAAAATTACCAAAAAACATCGTTTCATAACAAAAATGTTTGTATATTTTACCAGTATTAAACAAAACAAGATACGTACTAAGAGAACGTCTCTTTGGAATGGGATAAAGGATTTTATTTACAAGGACGCATAGAGAGCTAATGAAGTAGATAAATGCACTTGTCCACGCCCACACCTGTCCTTTGGCGTGTGGTTATAATCAACTTTGTCAAGAACTGCAATATCAAGATTACTAGAAAAGTAACAGGTTCGATAGGTTGTTTTTTAGAGTAAAATTGACGTGGAAGTTGCGAGAATTACAGAGAGAAAGTAAGAGAAGGAACTCGGAAAATAATATATTTGTAACTTGTGATATTGCACTTTTTTTCGTAAAAAAAATCAAGAAGTAGTACCACCTTAATTTTACACTTTGATGATACGACAAACATACCTTAAAAGTTAGAACCATAGGTGCTTTATTACAGTTTGATATCGTTTTGCCATTTTAAAAATACTTCAAAGCTACTAATTTAAATTTTTGTTTATTCTTTGTTAGCTGATACAGTCTAAAATTATATTTTAATACAAAGGTGTCCCTACAGAATTGGCAACTATATTTCATTCCAAATTACTGCAAGGTTACTAAATATGTATACAGCAATTATTCTAAGGATGTAAGTTTAGATAGGTGTAGATACATTTAGACTGAGATAAAATATTTCACCTAGGAACCACGTACGATAAGTAGTAGTTTTGTAGTGTTAATATTAGAGTGTAATGTATCAAACACTAGAAATTAGGGTGAACTACGCCAGTGTTTCTAAGGAAACAATCGAAGTATACAAAGAACATGAACACAATAGAAAGAACGTGTCACTCACTGACATTTCTTACTAAACAATACGATTCAAAATCTGAAGATGACAAAGGAGTGTTTCGTCAAGCTTATACGTTTGCTGGTTCGAGGGCAAGCGAAACGATAAACATATCAAAATAGTTTCAAAACAAACCATCAAGCCATCAAACGCTTGAGTAAATCAACCCTCTCTCTATCAATTACTTCAAAACAGTTACCAGTTTCATTGATGAATTTTCGCTTTAGAAATGCCGACAAGACTTACTTTATAAGTATTTCAGTTGCATTTTTGTTCAAAAGTGGTACTGGAATTCCTCAGAATAAAGTCGTGTCACAACATTTGGTATCAAAAGTTTGGTATTGCAAGTCGCTTTCTTCCTCTAGTAATATTATACATGTATAACTATGGTCGATTTGTTCGAAACAGTTCAAATCACCAAAAAAATATCTACATTATTTAGGATTTGCGGGCTCTTTTTACTGGTTGTTCCTCAAGTGACAGTCCTCGGCCCTTCTTAATCCATAAAATTTTTTATTACACGGTCTACAAAGCTGACTTAGAGACAAAAAACGTGTCACTACAAAAATAATTAGTCAAATACTAAACTAAGACAAAACTTGTGTACCAAAAGTGTGTACCAAATTGTAGATAAATGTAAATGTTGTTCAAAAAAAGATTTATCCATCCTTCTAGGGATACACTACAGTACACGCCTCGATCACATGATCGAGACAAGTCATTATTTGTGTGTGGAAATTGTAGATAAAGTAGATAGAGGTGAAATGATTGGTCGCTGCAACGTCCACACAAGACGAGTTTATTCCAGACAGCCATGGCTCATACAAGATATTATTAACCCTTCTAAACTTACAAGCCTAGACCAAGCGGTGCCAGTCATTAACTATGTAAAAAAATGTTTACTTCATGTAGATACCTTACATGTATTACATGGAACTGAAAGTTTTTAATTTCCAACAAATAAAACAAAATTATTGTCCAGCTGGTTGGAAATAAGTACAAACGGTTTGTTGCCATAAATCGGCCATTATGAAGAATCCATCTTAATTCGAAAAATCAATTTTCTAAAATATATCGAATATAAATCAAAGAATACTACATTCAGATGAAATTGAATCGAATGTGTTAATTTACCATATTTTATCCAATAATTCGTTTTGAGATATGTTATCTGCAAGCACTAGTTACATGTTACGCATAACTGGTTAGTAGTAGTTTCCAAGACAACTGTTACCTTGGTAATATGCTAGGCTGCTTTGACAAACTGACATGTATCACCTGGACAACAGGTTTTAGTTACCATGGAGAAAAATGTATATGTATGTAAGTAAACGCTACTATGGTAACGATTTGTTGTTGTCATGGTGACAATAGAAAGTCTTGGTAAAACTGGCTTATTTCATAACAACACTTTTCTTCGTTTGTTGTTATGAGTTTCTGTTAAAAAAAATTAACGATAGTGCCGCCGGATTAGCACTTAAAAAAATTATCTATTATCGATTAATAACGATTAATAATAATAACAATATATATTTATTTATATCGACATTTCTGTAACAAATCCCTATTTATAAAACTTTAAATCTAAATTGCCTGTTGCTATTGCAACGGTTCTACAAATTAAGATGAGTGAATCAATATATTGAAATATACATTGATAAATTGTAAATAACTCAAAATATTTATTTATGTAAAAATTTAAATGAAAGTCTACTATGAAGATACAGTAGTTTGTGTTATTTTGTATGAATCTCCAAATCGCACAAAGCTCCTTCATTTTGTTTTCATCTTTTCGTTCTTCTTTTGTTTGGAAATGATTCATTCATTCATTTATTCATTCATTCGTTCATTCATTTGTTAACTATTCATTCATATTGATCCATCTATCCATTCATTTATTAATAAACTCATTCCTTCATTTAATTCATAAATTCATTCACACAATTTCATTTATTCCTTCATGCATTTATTCATTCACTCATTCATTCATGCATTTATTTATTTATTTATTTATTTGCTCATTCATTCATTCATTTATTCATATATCGTTCATCTGTCAAACTCGTACTCTAGGATATATTGTTTACGTCAAAACGTTTCCCCAAAAACACACACGAAAATTGAGATATTTCTATTTTCGTCGGAACCTGCTGAATACCTGCCGAGTTTGACCTTTCACCAACCACAAAAATATGGTTCGTTCTCAGTTCCTCATAGCCTTTCCCCCTCCCCCAAAAAAAAACTCAGTTCAGAAAATGAAATAACAAAGAACTCAGTGTTTCAAGACAAAAAAACACAAGACTTTTCCGCTTAAAACTAAGCAAACGGAAAATGAACCAAGATAGATGGATAAAAAAGGGGACAAAATCAGTTTTGATTTTATGTTTATTTCCACTTGATTACATTTCAGGCAAAGCCACAAGTGCTAAAAATAAATGACAATGAAGAACTGGTGTTTTTAGAGAATTTGACGCTGCTTTATTTGTTATAAAAATGTAATTTTTTAATTTAAGGGTCCAGTGTCTTTTTACTTTAGATAGACAAGTTTTGCGAAAATGTAGAACAAAGTACGGGTAAAATTTGCAATTGTTCGGGCTACCAGCGCAAAACGCAACTGACAATAAACAATTTTCAGATGAAGACATTTTTATTCTATTATTATTATAAAACGTCGATGTACTTCTCATTAAAGCTCTCCCTTTTAACTTAAAAACAAACTCTTGATGAAAAGGATGTTTTGAGATTAGAATACAACATACTTTGTATTTGGCACCTGTGTTCAATTTCCCAAGTAAGTTACTGCTTTTTTATGGTTGGCCATTTTTTATTTAATTTGTTATCTTTCTTTGAAGCACACTTCACAAGCCAACCTCTATTTCCGTCATGTATTACCAATAAAAAGCGCTCTATAGCTTTTGAGCGCCGCAGGTTTCTATCCAGGAGTGTTTTCTGCGTTGTTCTCAACAAACGTGTAACCTGCAATTTCAAACAATTGAATACTCTTTCAAACCTTTTATTTAAATAAATCAAGCTAAAATACGAGAAAACGTAGTGCAATTAGTCTGAGAAACATCAGTTCTTTTTTATTATTAAACGTTTCTAGTTGGCAAATGAACAAAACCTTTTGTTACAAGGAACAGAAATAGCGAAATAGCGTTACGTGCTCAGACGCAAATCCCCGAGCTGATTTTCAGCGCGCATGCGTTCGGTATCCTTTGTTCTGTTCTAAAATTCAGTACTAATGCATTCCGTCACAGAAGCTATTAATAAGCCATGTGAGGGAAAAACGCAAGATCAGAAACCACAACTGCTGTTTTCACTATGTCTTCAGAGGCTTTAAGTCTGGAGGACGAAATAGAAAAAGAGATTGAGAATTTCAAGCTTGATTCTGACGACGAGATGAGGGATAAGTTAGATGATGATTTTGTAGGCGATTCGATCAATGTTACTACGAACTCTTTGCTTAGAGCGACGATTTGCGAGCTAGAAAGAGCGCTCAAGGACACGCGGAGATTGCTGTTCGACAGGGATAAGGATAATGGAAATCTTAGGCAAGATTTGGAGAGAACGAGGAAGGAATTACGAAAAGAACAATCTCAACGTAAAAAGCTCAACGAGGAGACAGAACAAAAGCTGAAATCTTACAACGACATAGTGAAAATAAATGAACAAATGAAGAAGGAAATTGAGGAATTGAAAACGCAGTTAGAAAACAAAGATACAAAGAAAGACGAGACAGAAGATTTAGATGAAATTGTGCCTTGCTGTTCCTCCATGAACGAATTGATTCAAATGAAACAGAAAGTCAAAGCAATGGAAAAGGAATTTGAAGATTTCAAATCAAACAATCAAATCCAAGAAGGTTATTCCTTATCTACTTTCAAAAATAAAGTAAATTTAGTTTCAAATCCCGTGGATTCAAGTCTGCAGGCACAAAAAGAACTTCAGACGCAACTAAGGATTAAATTCCTGAGGGACGCTTTTTTCTATTATATGATAGACTTTCATCCAGACGAACAAATGAAGGCGATATTAGCAATTCTAGATTACGACGATAAAAGACACGACATAATTATTGAGTCTCATAAATTGAAAAGGCAAGGCAAGAAATTTATTGTAAGCGAGGTCTCGAGCCGCTCTCTTACATTCGTTCAAGAACAAACTATATGAACTTCATAATCAAAACTGGTGGCAACGAAATTCAGAAAGGCAAAATGTAGCTTATTGTTTTTTTTTTTTTTTTTTGTAATCCTCAATCAGCTTTTATTGCAATGCCTGAAGTAACAGTAAGCCGGTTTACAAAAATTATGTTTATTAGAAGTATTCACCATAAAATGTGGAAGAGATAAAATAGGTTTTTCCATTATAAAATACCAGGAGATAAAAAAATAACAAAAATAAAACTGCCTGGCTAAGTTTTTTTGATTGACTTAAGTCAGAAAAAATGGCAGCTTATATAAATCGAAAATTCAGAATAAAATTGGCTCGCAGCATATTTCTTAATTTGCGTTTTTGCAAGCAGAAATAATAAATTTGTTCCGTATAGTTCAGTTTGCAGATCTGAGCGAAGGAACACATGTACAAACTTGCGCATCCCAACAAATTATTCTCATTTGAAAATAAACACGCATAATAAAAAGTGGCTTCTTCAGCAGCTCAAAATATCGTACCGATGTGTAAAACGTTGCACATATATACAATGGATATGACTTGCAAGTTGAACTCAGTGCTCTAACTCATGTTTTGGGCAATCTTCAAATCTGCAAAAACGTGCAGTTCCAAAAAAAAGATCTTTCATATACAAAAGCTTTACACAATTTGAAATCATTTTGAAGTAAGGCCTTCAGCAAAAAATATTGATGATTTGGACATTTTCTATTTTGTTGCAAAATTAGATCTTGTAATTATGAAATGCCCAACCAACATCGAAACATATTATTACAAGAACGTGAACAATATCAATCAAGATACATACTAAATCAAACATCGTAAAATGTTGTAGGCTTTAACGTGTGATTGAACTATGCTTATTAGTAAATATTTTAGTGAGAGAATAACATTGACACCACGAATTTAAGCTATGACATTTATGTTTCATATTCGACTGGCAAATATAGTGCTAGTCGGAACACAAATGCAAGAAATTAATATTCTTTTTAAAAGACAGTTTTACGCGTTACTCTAAATACAAATATAACGGAGACAGTCACTCAAATGGTGGAGAGCAAATTGACTGATGATATGAAGTGTCGCATCGTAGTTTAAACATCTACAAATACTCAGTGACAAATTGTCTACAAAACCAGGAATATTTTCTACATTAAAAAAATCGTTTTGATGTTTTTTAATGAAAATTTCAAATAAAATTTCACAAAAAAAAATTGTTAGGGATTTTTTTATTAATTAATTCTTCTGGGTATATTTGTAAGTAAATATATTTTATTTTCAAAACGTTTTTTTAGGTATTCAGAGAACATATGGTCATATTAAAATGAGCTTGTTCTTCATTAAAAAGTAATCGTATTCTATGGTCAAGAATATATTAACTAAAATCACCTCAATAACATCTGCAGATTACATTACATTATTTTGTGGAAGATGAAGCTTTTGATTTTATAATTCTTAATTACTACTAACGATCTATTACTAAATAATAAAAACAATTAATAATTGTCCTTGGATAATGATAGTAAATGTCAATGATAACAATCAATGTTATTATAATAATGACAACATGTCAATAAGGATAATGGTGATGATGTTGATGACAATGAGTATAATGATGATGGTGATGACAATCATGATGATGATTGCTGATGATGGTAGTGATGATTATGATGATGGTGATGTTTAAAATGATGGTGATGACAATGATGATGACAGTGATGATGACAGCGATGATAATGATGGCTATGATGATGGTGGTGATAATGATGATGATTAGAATGATGGTGATGTTTATAATAATGATGGTGATGACAATGATGTTGACAGTGATGATGACAGCAATGATAATGATGGCTGAGATGATGGTGGTGATAATGATGATGATTATGATAGTGATGTTTATAATGATGATGGTGATGACAATGGTTATAATGATGACAACAATGATTATAATGATGGTGATGACAATGTTGATGACAGGGATGATAATGGTGGCTGTCATGATGTGGTGATAATGATGATGATTATAATGATAGTGATGTTTATAATGATGATGGTGATGACAATGGTTATAATGATGACAACAATGATTAAAATGATGGTGATGACAATGTTGATGACAGGAATGATAATGGTGGCTATGATAATGGTGGCTATGATGATGGTGGTGATAATGATGATGATTATAATGATAGTGATGTTTATAATAATGATGGTGATGACAATGATTATAATGATGGTGATGACATTGATGATGACAGGGATGATAATGGTGGCTATGATGATGGTGGTGATAATGATGGTGATTATAATGATAGTGATGTTTATAATAATGATGGTGATGACAATGATTATAATGATGGTGATGACATTGATGATGACAGGGATGATAGTGATGGCTGTGATGATGGTGGTGGTGGTGATGATGATAATTATAATGATGGTGATGATGACAATAATGATAATGATAGCGATGATGACAATGATGGTGATTACCTACAAAAGCTCTAAATGGTCTCAATGGTCCATTATGATGATGGTGTTAGTTCAGAACGGTTACAAATGTACTTGACTTATGAAGGCTACTAAGCTGTAGTGGTCCATAAGTGTTAGAGTAGTAAGAGTCCACTTATCGATGTGTCCCTTTCACATGTCTCAATGGTTCATTATAATGATGGCACTTGATTGGTCCTACTATTGATGTACCTGAATTATGAAGTCCATAATTGTTACAGGTCTTCGAGAGAATTTATAGTTTTGCTATAAAATTTACATGAATGTCTCAATGGTCCATTATAATGATGGTGCTAAATTAAGTATACTATTGATACACCTTCAATTTTATCTTCCTATTTAAATACAAAATATAGTTTGCTATTATGGTCCTTCTTTGAAAGGTGCAAGACATTGTCTTTCCTACAATGGTCCATTATCATGATGGTTTCAATGCTATCATTGTATTTATGTCCCATATCATTGTTCTAAGAGTTGTCATTAGTTCTTGGATTTTGGCATTTTTCTCTCTAAGAGTCTGTAAACAGACAAAATACCGAAATTAGAAAAAAAAATCAATACAATTAGAATTCAAATAAAATGTACATTAAAAAAAATGGTATGTCAAACGTGGTCTCTAAAGAAAAAAAATGAAAAAAGAAAATAGAAAAACAAACAAACAAACAAAGAAGTAAATTATAAACAAAGATGCTGACAAAGAAGTAAACATAAAAGTAGATGTAATTTGATTCTGAATGATTTCATTACCTTTTGAAGTTGTTGATGTTCTTTAATCAGCGAATCATCAATATTAGTTTCCATTTTAACTTCTTTTTCTTCACTTTTGAAGGGGATTATATCCTAGAATATTACGAATATTATAGATAAAACTTTACCATCATAATTGGATCACATCGGGCAAGATCGCAACGTACCCAAAACTAACCTTCACACCGTCTTCGGTTTTCAAACCAAGTCGACTATTTGTCTCATCATAGACCTTTCTTAGTTTAGCAAACAGTAATTTCATGGTATTCAAAGCATCTCGAATTTCTCGTGAAATGTGCATTTGACTTTGTCTTGAAGAAGTCGAGTCAGTCGTTAATCTAAAACTCTGCAATCGACGAAAAAGCTCTGAAGCTTTATCAACAATATCTTGAACAGCTCTCTGTCCTTGGATTGTTAAAGTTATTTCATTTTCAACGTTTGCAGTTGATGATTTGCTTTGTAAAGAAGCTTTTTCGTCTTCTCTTTGCGAATGACTTTGCATTTGTCGGGCATCCATGATTGAACCTGCAATACTTTTAGTTTGCGGAGTCTCACATTATATATACCACAGGGATCCCTGATCCTCACTGAAGAGTACAGGCTTCTTTTCTTTGTAAAATAAATCCCAGGGGCCGCGGACAGGGAGGGGCTGGGGGGATTTAGCCCCCCCCCCCCCCCCCCCCCCCCCCACACACACACACACACACACACACTTTTTTCCCGAATTTTTTTTATGTGTTGATAAAATAAAAAAAATGAATAAGAGATACTGTAGAGAATTAGAGATGACATCTGATTGTTATAATATGCCAACTGCTACTTGTAAATCCGTCAACCACTGCATCAGGAGAGAGGTCGTTCTCTGCAGCCCGACGTTTAAAGACATGGCTAAGAACGTCAATGACACAGAAACGGTTCAGTAATTTCTCACTTCTACACATCCATAAGTTGAGAACGGACTCTTTGAACAACAGCTGTCACGATCAATTTTATTGAAAAGAATGACTATCGCAAAAGAAACTTTGGAACATTCAACCAACCCAGTGAATAAATGATATTTTCAATACAAAGTGAAATAGTTATTTTAGTTGTTTTTTAATAATGTACATTACTATGTTGAAATTTGAAGATCATCAGTAAAGTAATTTCTTGCAACACTTTTGTTGAAAACTGACTGTCGATTTCTAAGCTAAAATGCCTCTCAGAAAGCTGGAAAACGCATCTGGGAAGCTCAAAATAGCAAAAAAAAAACCTAGTTTGCAACCGCCTTCGGTGGTTGTTAGCCCCCCCCCCCCCCCCCCCCCCACTTTGTGGGCTGCTCCGCGGCCCCTGAATCCTAAATCAAAATTGGTCACAGGTCGGCCCTCTCACTGCTATGCCATAATGGATAGCAAGTTGTTCATGTGTTAGGAAAATAACTTAATAGTACATACCAAAAAGAAAAAAAAAACATTTTGAAACAAAACCTATCAATCTTGTTGGTTTACCGGAGCCCAGTTACAATTACTGAGTCCCCTTTAAAGAAAGAGCGTGGCTTCACAAGTTTTTCATCACTAAAAGATACCAAAATCCTGAGATTCAGTGGCTTTCAACCCATAATACCCGAAAAGATACCCCCATAGATACCAAAAAGTGAGAATTTGGCAAATTTAATATTTTTAAACCCTAAAAGATACCAAATCGTCGATTTTTAACTCTAAAAGATACGACGAGCATCCCCGAACGTTCACCCTCAGAGTCCCCCCCCCTCCTCCCCCGGGTACTGAGTATTTTATGATGCACTTTGATAATCAGCGTTTAAACCGTTTCTTTCTCGTTGGTATTTGAAAACAAACGCCGGATATACACGCAGGCCTCGTTGTGCAGTAAATGCAAGCATACAAACAGTCTTGCACTTTGGGCCTGTCTGCCCCCATCAATTGTTTCTCAATGTTCCAACAGGTCATGAGTGTCGGGTATTTAAGAGGCTTTTCAGAAACGAACTTTCAATCGAAAAGGTTTTCCATTGTCTTTTCACAGGTGTTCAAAATTTCAAATCTCATGCAGAGATTGAGAGAATTTTGGTAATTTTGTCACATAACGTGACGTTTTGACATCCGAGAGATTTTTCACCAGTTACTTCTCCAATTGTTAAACAGCTCGGACTCGCCCTCAATAATTTCCAGCAACAATATATTGCAATGGGTCTTTCTGTAATAGCTACATCAGCTCTGATCATTATTTTGGTGCTTCTCTCGTTCGTTAGTCTTGCATTTGCTATATATTTATATTATATACGTTATATCGTCTTTCAATGATCAAACTGATACAAATAACGAAAAGGAGAGACGGAAGTAAATGTCTTTGTGATGTGGAGATGTGCAGGTCTCAATGACTCTTATCAGGGTTTATCTATACGACTATTCCATTGGTTGCTAATGGCTGGGGCAAGTATGGCGAAGGATGTCTTTAAACTGCTATGTAACGCAAATCAAGAAAGCTTTTAAATACGACGTTATTATGAGAAAGGTGTATATTGGCCTGAAATATCAGTTTTGGCGATTGTACTTTTAGCAGAGTGTATAAACACGCAAGAAAGACTTACTCGTAAAACGGATTATGATTATCAATCTAGCATTTCGCCGTGGTGAAAAATCTTAATAATTTGTTTGATCCGGTTTGATTATTTGTTTATATCTACAAGCACTCGTAGCAACGCCTATCTGGACAACCTTGAAAGCACTGGCTTGCATGGAGACAGCATACCATTGAAGAAAAGGCGGGACGATCAGTGTGCTCTGTTTGTTCCACTGAAATTATAGTAATGATATAAAATTTAGCAAATGAAGACTTACGGGTTTGCTTCCTAAAGTACAAAGATTACACAGAAAAATTGATTATACCAGAAATAACAGACCATTTGTGTTACCAATACAAAAGACAAATCGTTTGAAAAATACCGTTTAATATACAGCTATTCTTGAAATGGTTGTCCAGTTGAAATAATCTTGATTTAACGCCAATAGCAAAGTCATTTGCATATTCTTATCGTTTTCACTATTTTTTAAGAAACGGTGAGTCAAAATGTACAAAATAACGTCATCGCATAATTATAATAAACTATGAAACTTTATAATATATGAAGCTTTGTATTTAAAACAAGAAAACTGAAAACTTGATATATGCAAATGACATCCGTTATTCGCTAACTCAGAATTTCAACTGGACAACGTTTTCAAGAATAGCTGTATCAAGAAAGTCAGACCTAGCAATAACATAAATTTCTATGTATAATTTTGCGTAAGTCATCCTTGTGGACTGCAATGTAAAAAATCAATAAAACTATTTACTAGTATCTAACTATGTACATATCATATCAAGATTAATATCTTTCAGGTTCGGGAAGTGCTGTTCCAGCTGTACATGACGCACAGGAACTCCAAACATAAAATCCCTATTCTTTTGGGCTCCCTGTGTGTCATCTTCAAAATGGCTGCTTGAATGAACAAAAACTCAGTCGTTGCCAAAAATCCCAGAGAAAATCCACTATCTTCACCATGTCACTTTTTGTATTAGCGACGTACGCTTTTATATTTATTTTACTACTTCTCTCGTTTGCTTTTGTCACTTTTGTGGTATATTTACGACACATTCGTCAAAAATATGCTCATCTTCCAAGCCCGCCCTTCGACAACTGGTTGTTGGCTCATCTTCCAATAGTCAAACGAAAACGCCAAGAAGGAAAAATCTTTCATGAAATTATACATGATTGGGCATTGCAGTATGGAAATGTGTATGTACTATGGTTTTTCTATATTCCAATGGTGATTGCGACGGGATCGGAGCAAGTAAAGAAAATGTTTATAACTCTAAACTTACCAAAGTCACAGCAAGAATACGACGTATTGAGAAACGTTTACAATAAAAGATTATTAGGTGATGGCATTTTAACAGAGTGTAATACACACGTATGGTTACGTAAAAGAATGGTTCTCAACCCAGCATTTCACAGGAAATATCTACAGAAATTCATCTCAGATTTTAACTCGATTTGTGACAAGTTTATCAGGAAAATTGGGAAGTTTGCTGACAAGGGTGTCGAAGTAAACTTCTGTGATGAATTTGCAAGGGTCACAATGGAAATTATTTCCAAGGTAATTACTCTGGTACAACTATTGGATACCCTGCAATTATATGATTTTTTACTTCACTTTACTTCACTGTAGCTGGATGCACGTCTAGACATTACTAGACACATACTTAAATGAGAAATTTATTGTCTTCAAATAACCATGGCAGTAAAAAGATTGTGGTCACAGGGAGCCTGTATAGTCTTTAGGCATGTATCCACTCGAAAATGAAATTTTTTGTTTTCAAAATGGCATTACAGCTTGGGACAATCTGGCACTAAGACACTTATTTTCCAAATAGGATTTTTCTGTTGCAGGGTATTTGATAGATACTAATTAAACCATTCCCATTTGCTATGAATAATCTGCCATGGAAGACACTACTTCATTTGTGGAGAGAGTACAATGTTAGCTGGGTTAGGGTTATGGTTACATCACTAACACTGTACTCTCTTTCTATTCCTCTGGGGATACCACCAAACCAATTAATGTCTTGCTGTTTTAAGGTAGCATTTAATATGGACATAGATGCTATAGACAATGAGAACTGTCCTTTCCTATTGGCCAACTATTTAGTTACAAAGGGAACACAAGAATGTTTCAAAGATTTCTTCTGGAGATTCAATATCTTTACATACCCATACCAATGGAAGGTGATCAATGCTGTCAAGTTTGTACGAGAATATGGCAGGAAGGTAATCACAGGCAGACTTGCTGACATCACTCAAGGAAAAGAGACTCCTGATGATCTGTTACAGCACATTATTCAACTCAAGACAAACAATCCATCCATTGATATGGAAGAGTTGATTGACAACTTCGTAACTTTCTTCTTGGCTGGTAAGGATGGTGACGATGATAGTTTGCAGTAGCAATTATGATGGCCATGATGATGATGGTTGTAATGAGGATGGCTATAGTGATAAAATAGATGACGATGATTATTGATGATGTTGAAGACGATGATAATATGACATTGGAGTGAAATATTGAAATAATAGAAGATTCAACCTAATGAACCAACTTAGTTTTCTTGCTGTCACTCTCTTTGTAAATCAGGTGACACTAGTGCTTGTCATTGTTACTAATCAGATGTAGGAGACTAATTGTGTGAAAATGAATTAAGGGTCCTGATTACTTAAGCAAATAGTCATCACGATTTTTTCTTAGAAAGATATTTTATAGAGAATTTATCAATTGATCGAAAAATGGATAGAAATCTATATGGTCCCGAGCCTGTTTTTGAGATAAAATTTTTTGAACGGAACCATGTTTTGACATTTTTGAAGAACAAATGACGAAAAATGCATTGTTAACAAAAAAAATTATTACTCAAAAACTAATAAAGCTATTGACGTAGTTTTTACAGGCAATCTCAACCAGACGTTATTTTACACAAATATGGGAAAATAAATTATATATGTTTTAAAATTTTGTCAAAATGTACAGTTTTGTTGTCGTCTTTGACTTAAAATCGCTTTGAAAAGTGAAACCCTAAACTACTTACCATCGCGTGAAATGTTGAAAAGTCATCAGGATTTTTTCAAATCTTGCCAAAAGAAAGATTTTTACAAAATCTTTCAGAAAAAATGAAGAAAAGTATAGAGTCCCGCGCAAAAAATGAGGGTTTTGGCTGGTTGAAGTATAATTTTCGAAGGCTCCTTGTGTTATTCTTATGTTGTCTTTTGGCGGGATTTGGCGCGCGCGCGGCGTTCTCAGCGGTAAATTGCTCGCGGGCACAGGTTTCAAGCATCGTTGTTGTTCTAAAGTAGTCAGGACCCTTAATCGGCATATTTTGCAGGCATATTTTGTCAAAGCATATGTTCAGTTGAACAAAATGTCACAAAACATTTTATGTGAACCTTTTTATATGGTCCTCAATTTTGCAAATTTTTAAAAATCGTGAAAACTGACAAAAATTAACTTAAAGGCTTGCTAAAATATGTAGCAATAAGGTAAATTCATGATTGTCTTTGGATGTTTTACAGGACAGGAGACCACTTCAACGCACTTGGCATTCTCTTTGTATGAAATTACAAAGCATCCTGATATAGAACAAAGGTATATGTTGTTTTTTAAAATGGCTAGATGAGAATTCCATCAAACCTTTTACTTGTAAAATATCCCTGCCTCTCTAGAAACATCAGTTGTGCAAATAAGACATTTTGAAAAGTACCAGGAAGAGATCTTAGAAGCTTTTTTAAGAGAGGACATAAAAGTATAAAAAATGTCAACTTAAAGACACCAATGAAAATTTCCCAAATTAAAGTAATTCAATGCAAGAAAATTGAGAAACTCTTTCAAACCATTATGATAATATTATTCTAGCTATCACAGTATTTAGATGTTAATTCTATTCTAATGACTGTGTTACAGTTTTGACCAAAAATGCAAAAATACACTTTTGTTTCCTTTTTGTCTTAGGATTGTACAAGAAGTGACATCTTTGTTAGAAGCAAGGCGTCATGTTAGTTATGAGGACATCTCTAAGCTGGAATACCTTGGTCAAACACTCAAAGAAAGCCTTCGCCGACATCCCTCTGTACCAGGCTTGACAAGGTTTACTTTCAATGAAATTCAACTAGATGGACACAAAATCCCTGCTGGAACTCGGGTTGGGATGAGCATTATCAATGCGCATTTATCTGATACAGATTGGCCAAACCCAAAAGGATTTGATACAGACCGGTTTGCCTCAGCAAGCACAATTCCCGGTGAAAGTTATTTGCCATTTTCAATTGGTCCCAGATCATGCATTGGGAAAAACATGGCTCAGTTTGAATCAAAGGTCATAATGGCACGATTGTATCAAGAGTTTGAGTTTGAGCTTGTTTCACCAGATGAACCCCTGATTTATGAAGAGGCCATCACTATTAGGCCCAAAGGAGGTCTATGGTGCAAGGTTAAAAGAAGAAAATAAATTAAATGAAATAAATTAATCTGTCATTTGAGCCAAAGGTTCCCCCGTTCTACTCAGACGTTTAGGCACACAAACTTCACCCACTCGAGATATGAAATGTAAAGTGTAATGTGCACAATACAAATAAATTAAAGAAGAAAATAAATTAAATGAAAATAAATGAATTAATCTGCCATTGGAGCCAAAAGTTCCCCCATTCTAGTCAGATATTAGGCATATAAACTTCACCCATTCAAGATATGAAATATATAACACGATGTGCACAATACAAATAAAACAAATAATTTTAACTATTAATGCCATGCTGCATACATTCTCTTTATTTTAAGTTCATAAATACACAGTGTGCGTTACCTGTGGTGTCAGTCACCCTGTGAAATGCATATAATTTCTTAGGTTTTTCATAGCATTGCATTTGAAAGCTTTTCCAAAAGCTAGTATGTAATTAAATATACATTTTAATTCTTTTATTTTTTATTTTATGAAAACTCTGAAAAACCTAAAAAAGTGTCTCGTCTTTTCATAGCGTTTCATAGGTATTTCAGACATAGTAATGTTGCGAGACTCTCTGATCAAAGTTTAATCTGATAAATTGTGTTACAGTTTTAAAGTCCATTAAACATGTTTGGTTTCAAAATGTTTTCTTTTTGCTATGTATTCTCACACGCCTTTAACATTTTCATAGTCAGAGCAGTGCGAGAGCTGCCCTGTGAAGTGACCAATTTCAATTTGTGGATTTATTTTGTAAGGAAAAGAAAAGGTGATTTCTATGGGACATGGACTTGCAGTGATGCCAATAAGCCACAGGTCAGCCTGTGCTCTGATGATCAGGGATCCCTGTGGTATGTGTAATGTGACACTCAGCAAACTACAAGTATTGCAGGTTCAGTCATGAATACCCGACAACCTTTCACTAATCTATGGTCTAAATTTTAGATTTGTTGGGTTAAAGAATTGTATTCTTCATTTATTTCATTAACATTGAAATGATTTTTATAAATATTGGCAGATAATGAGCTTGGACTGCCTGTAGTAACAACTGGGTAAGAATCTAGGACTATCAATATAATGTCCACATAGAGTTCTTTTTCTCATGACCTGCAAGTGGTGCAGGATAATGCTAATATTTTCTTAAAAACTACGGCTACAATATAGTACAGTATTGTAATCCCACTCATACAAAAAAAAGACTCTATAAAGACTACTAAATTTCAATAAATCAGCAATGAAACATTACCAAAAGAATGCCCAAGAGTCATACTAATCATTTTGAAGACTAATTTTCAAAAATGTGTATGAGAAGTATTTCATTTTTCAGCTTTTTTACAAATATTGATGACGTCATAAGCACAACATAGGCCGTGATCACATACATTTCTTTGTAACTATGAAGTAAGAAATTGTCAACATAATCAATCCTAAGAAAGGAAAATTGATCATAATATGAATCTTTTGAAAACACTTCACAAAACACTGTGTTTATAAAATTTGTAGTGCAATCAGAAAAGAATAATTTACAAAACAAAATGTATGGACCATGTGTGTGAATTGTGTGTCGACGTCATCAAAATGTAATGCATGAATAAACACATACATTACGTCCAAGTACCCCTTTAAAAAAACCCTGAAATTATGATACTGTAATTTAGACTCTATAGTGACTACTGCTACATTGAGGTGAAATAAAACCAGACATTATGCTACAGTTATTTTACTAGTGCATGTGGATGTGAGTATTTGCTACAATTGAATGTACGTATGGTGTGCCCTGGTGTGTCATTGAGTATAACAAGGCCATAGATAAGTTTGGCTGAATATGGAAAATTGTTGTATTCTCGACACTGTTCCACCACAGGAAATCCATGTTTTTTCTTCTGACTTTTTTCCTTCATATTTTTAATCAATTTTGTAATTTGAAAGAACCTGTTTATATATGAAATGCCAATAAATTTTTAAAAGGTGCTTCCTGTGGTGCAAAAGTGTAAGGAAAATATCTTGTCTATTCTGTTAAATCGGTTAATGTCTTATAAAGTATCAAAAATGATGCATATCATCCGACTTTCTAATACAACAATTTTAAACACTGCTTGAGCCAGCTTGTGCCTTCAACATCCAGTTCCTTACAAATGGCACAAGAACACCACCTAGCAAAATCTGCGTTGGATGATAAATAAGAAGAGGGATGGAAATCAATGAAAGATACTTATATCCTTGAAATACTATCTTCAACATTGGAATGCCGAGTGTCAATGACTTATGAGTTGAGCAGAACATTATAGCAACAGTGTCGGCTGGCTTAAACGGGGATCCCTCTAGGGTTGTTACCCAAAAAGTGAATAGCAGTAAGGTTGATTGCAACAGGAATATAATTATGACAATGACTAAAAGACTTCCTTTACTGATGTCGCCGACATCACTAGAGAAAGTGTCACAGAAGGTTGTGTATATTATAAGAAGGAGTACACAGCTTCCTATGGTTCCAAAAGGTGGCTTGTAATACTCCATAGCCTTTTTAACTCTGTCATTGTACCTAAATATCTGTCCTACTATTATGGGAAATACTACTGTCATCGACAAAGTCACGAAGATCGACGAATATGGGACTGATGACGACGAACCAACGAGAATCAAAAGCAGTAAAGGAGTTACGAATATGCCAAGAAAGCTACCAAACGCTGAGTTGAAAATTGCAGCTGCTTCGTTGCCACCGACTGCTTTGGTGAGGATGACAGCAGACGAAACTGGTGGAGGCATACAGCTGACGACCAGTAAACCCTTCAGTAACCATTCATTGATTCCCGTATTAGACAACATTGACACGAGTTGAGAGATCAACGTCGGTATAAAACACAACGTGAAGGTCTGCACAAAAGCGTGTAGTTTCACTTGTGTGATAGCATTCTTTAAATCCTCAGTTCGAAGTGAAAGTCCACTATTGAAAAAGATTATGGAAACGGCGCCATATTTGACCGTATATTCGGGTCGCAAAATTCCTCCTTTGGCACCAATATAGGGCGCAAACTTTGCTAGACAGATGACTACTACTATTCCTATGAGGAACCAGTTCTTACGAATAAAAGGAACCATGCTGAAGTTGTTTAAACTTTCGAGAATCAGGCCACCATGTTGTTTCGACTGTAGTTCGATCAGTTTAACCGGTGCCACGTTTAAAACAACAGGAAGCCCGCAGTTAGCTGTTATATTTGTGTTCCACCTGAACAAACTGAATGATGAAAATGAAAAATAGAAAAATAAACAGACATTAGGATATAAAAAAAAATAAAGAAAACAAAACTAATTGAAAAAAGGATTAGTCGTGTCTGAAAAATTGCGAATGAACAATTTTAAAATTGCAATTTAAAAAATGAGGTTTATGAATTTTGATCTGATCTGATGTCAATTCACATTAGCAATCTAATTAAAGTGTAAATAAACTTTGAAATTCGCTATGGACGACAGGAAAAAATGTACTTTTCTTAATTTTTATTTGTTTGATTTTTTCAATGGAACTTCCACGTCGAAACACTCCCATAATGCCTAGTGGTCTCAGAGCAAACATGGCGGCTGTCGAGCGAGTGGCGTTCTTGGTTCTAGCTTTAATTTTGAGCATATTTCTCGTTTCTGGGGCATCTTACAAAGACAAAGAAAAGGTATGTTATTGAATTGTATAGTTTCACTATTCAATGTTGAATTTTCATGATATTTCTTGTACCTTTTTGTTGTTAGATTGCAATGTTTGTAAATAAAGTTGGACCGTACTTCAACCCACAAGAAACATACCATTTTTACTCATTGCCAGTTTGCAGACCTGAAAAAGTAAGTTCTTCGCTTCAATTCAGCCATATGAACACTCCAATAAGATTAAAGTCCCATGAGAACTATAGCTCTTTACATGATTAATCTGTAAGCGTCTTCGATCTGACAGTGACCAAATGCTAAACGACAAATTCTGTTGTCCGGGTTCTTTATAGCGTAAATTAATATTGTAGTGGTTAAAAAATTTATTTTAGGTCGAACATCGAAGTCTTACACTTGGAGAAGTCCTTAAAGGTGACAGAATGGCGGTTGCTATGTATGACATTCGCTTTGCAGGTAAGATGCGAAATGAACTTTAGAATTAACATTTAAGTTTACCAACTACATGTATTAGATTTAGTTAACATGCATGTGCAAAGAACTAGTAATCCTATATAATATTTTTTTAAGCTGTAGAGAATTATTTTTTTCGTCTTTTTTATAATACATCACGTTTTCGCTCAACCGTTATAAAACTGTAATGCCAGTGATCTATGTGCTTAATTTCTAAAGTGGTCTGGTTTGTAAACTGAAAGGGTTTACATTTTTTAAATATTTGAATTTGAATTACTCATGCATAGCTGTGAATGGTTACTTTGTATAACTATGTTTTGAAAAGCATCATCCAACAATATTGCCAGGACTGAATCCAGAATATTTGGAAGGGAGGGGGGGGGGGATTGTTGCTCCTATGGTACTAATTGCTTTAATTTAAGGACGGACCATTAGATATTTGAGGAGGGGGGGGGGGGGGGGTGGGCAAATATGAAAAAAATATATAGAGCAAAGTCTTAAACAGAGAAAAAAAATCATGCACGGCAGATGTGCCAATATAAAAAATTGTGCAGGGTGGAAGAAAATATCCTGCACAACCATAACAAAATAAAAATAAAAAATTGCTCAATACCTTCCCTCAAATATCTAATGGTCCGTCCCTTAGAAAATTATGTTATATCTCTGTGAATTTCAAAGTACATGTACTTTGGGACTACAAGATAGTCAGATTTTATCCAGAGTAATAATTATTATTATTCGACAGTTGTTTGTTCAGTCGATCAAGGTCCAACTTTGGCAAGGGGGCATGTGCATAAAAATTAGCATGCTTCAAATCTATATCAATAACCAATTAAAATGTTTGAAATCACTTTTCTGAGAGTCAGACTAAATTTTGAAAGTGAATTATGTTATAATTTTATCATGATAGAAAATATAGACAACAGATTATTGTGTGATGTTACTATGAATAAAGAAGAGCTGGAAAAGATGCGAACTGCAATAGAAGACCTGTATTACTTTGAGTTTGTCTTTGGTAAGTGGAAAAATCTGCAGACGTTAGTAAAAATTAGTTCACTTTATTTAGCTTTGTTTGAATCAGGATTCCCATATTATCTTGATGTGATTGATCATCACCTTATCATCAAAACAATCATCATCATCGATTTCCACCACTGTCATCATCATCATCACCACAATAGTCAATATTACAATCACATTATTGTTATCATCACCAAAACAGTCATCATCATCACCACCACTGTCATCATCATCATACATTTTTTGTATTAAGTATTACTCAATACTTAATACTAGTATTACTTAATGCAAAAATGTATGATGATGATAATTGTGGTCCGTGATGATGAAATTTTGCTATGTCCATTTTTCAAAAACAGAATTTATTGATCGAAACATTTGGGTTTCAAACTTCAAGGAAAACGGATGTAGAATAATTATTATTGATAATTAATAAATTATTATTACAATGATGATTTTCAGATGATCTTCCAATACGAGGCTTCATTGGCCACTTAGAAGAGGGTCAAATACTGCCACATCGACACAAGATCTACTTATGGACTCATTTGCATTTTAATGTTCTGTTTAATGGTGATCAGGTATGCTCACAGCATTCCATTCTGTCAATAGCAGATTTGATTTGGCCGATACCTGAGATACCCAGAAAAGAAAATGCATTAAGTGGAAATGATTGAAAACAAAGTGTATTAAGTGCAAGAAGCATGCATTTAATCTATAACGTTGAATTATTAACTTGAACAATTCTATCAGTTATTGACAATTATTTAATCTCATATTTTTTTTTACATTTATATATATCAAATCATATATGTTCGTTACTTTTTTAAAAAAAATTACAGAAATATCCAATCTGATACTTTAATGATATATTTTTATTCATATAACTTTACACCTACTTATTTTGAAATTTTGTATTTTTATATATTTTGTATATATTTGTATATATTTTATTCATTGTAAAGCGCAGCAGAATATTTTTTATATGATGCGCTATATAAGTTATTAAATTATTATTATTATAAAAAGGAAACTCAAAGAAAAAAGCTGGTTCAACTAAGGAAAAAATATACTGTTTACTAGGAAGAGAGAAACCTTTCTAATGATGTGAGGTTGTCTTTGATGTTACAATCATTCCCCACCCACTACTCCCATAACTTTTCTAATTGTCATTCTCTTATGCCAGGTAATCTCTGTTAGTGTTACAATCATTCCCCACCCACTACACCCATAACGTTTATAATGGCTATTCTCTTATGTCAGGTAATCTCTGCTAATGTTACAATCATTCCCCACCCACTACACCCATAACGTTTATAATGGCTATTCTCTTATGTCAGGTAATCTCTGTTAATGTTACAATCATTCCCCACCCACTACACCCATAACGTTTATAATGGCTATTCTCTTATGTCAGGTAATCTCTGCTAATGTTACAACCCATGGTCATGAGCCTGTTAGTTTAGATGATGTTGATGTACCATTCAAAGTACAGCACACTTATAGTGTATCTTGGAACCCTACAAGGTAAATCAAAATATTGTCTGTCTGTCTGTCTGTCTGTCTGTCTGTCTGTCTGTCTGTCTGTCTGTCTGTCTGTCTGTCCATCTATCTGACTGTTCAACTGTTTCACTATCTGTTTAACTATGTGTCTCTCTGTCTATACATATTTCTGTGGTATTATAATGATTCAAAACATTTAGTTATTTTTGTCACTAGTGTCAAGTATTCAGAACGCAACAAGATGAGAGGTGGAAGATTTTTCCAGAAGAATTTAGAGGTACCTTATATTTTCATCAAAAGTGACTGGTAAAAAACTTCAGCTGTATGTCAAATGTTGTGAAATGAATTGTCAATCCTAAATATGAAACTAAATTAATAAAGTTCTCTAAACATTGTAAGAAACACGACAAATATATGAGCTCAATTTTTCTGCTGTAGCTTTTCAAGTAAACTTTACTTGGATGAGAATCTGTTACTCAAGCATATATTTCATGATTCCATTGTTCTCCTAGATCCATTGGTTGTCCATCATAAATTCAGTGGTTCTTGTGTTCCTCTTAATGGGATTTGTAATCATCATTATGGTAAGGAAACACAATTATTATATACAGTTGATCTCATTTACTTTGTTCAAGAAAAAAGAAGTTTACAAGTTAACAAATCACATTTTGACGTGAAGTAATTGTATTCCATAATTAGGGCTTTTGTCTTATCAAATCGTAAACTTCTAAACTTCTTTTCTTTTTGAACAAAGTTAATGGGATCGACTGTATGTGATCATTTATGAGTACAATCACGACAGTCTTGACATCACCCTTTATTTATGAGAGATGAGGAGTAACCAGCTCTTAGCACATTAGCACATTAATTAATTTATCTGTTTATTGTTAACATGATTATTATATGGCAATAATAACTCAATTCAACAATGTGACTGTTTTCAGATGAGAATTCTCAAGAATGACTTTGCAAAGTACAACATGAACGATGATGAAGAAATTGAAGATTTAGGTGAGATGGAATAAAATGCTTATTCTCATCTCAGAGATTTCATTTGTTTCATTAATATGTAAAGCTATATGTATTTTTCATGTTTTGTGTGGTTTAATTATTAGCTAGTATATAATGAGGGTCTGAAAACCTCAAGGGAATTAGAGATTAGTTTAAATACACTCTAGTGAAATATTATAAGCAACATGATCATGACTTGAACTAAAAGTCGAAATATTGTTGAAAGAACTCCTCCTTTCTTAATCCAAAACTTGGATTTAATGTTGTTCTCCATACTCGGAATAGCTTTCGTACTAATGTATAATTTATGAAACTGCCAATCAACATGGCTTCTTAGCTAGTATCAATTAACTATTTATGATCATGGTGTTGATTGTTTCCAATGTAAACTGAAAGTTTGTAGTTTTTTTTCCGTTTAGATTCAGATGATTGTGGCTGGAAGATAATTCACACTGACGTGTTCAGATTCCCACCTTACAAGGGGACACTTTGTGCTATTCTAGGTGCGTTGTTATTTTGTTGATTATCCATTAATTCTATTTTTTCACTTATTCTGAAGGAATAGAAAACGAGGCAGCGTGCTCTATCGAGTTATAGAGCACGCTGAATTTTAAGAGAACGAGAGAAGCGTTAGGAGAAGCACGACGCGTAGCGGAGTGCTTCTCCCGCTTCTCGAGTTCTCTTCAAATTCCCAAGTGCTCTATAACTCGATAGAGCACTGCTGCAGAGTTTTCTATTCCTTTTATAAAATATTCAGACACGAAAAATGAAAGAAATGAAGCATTAACGTAAGTCCTATCATAAAACTAAATGAAATTTCGACAAAAACGATGTAAGTGATAAATCGAGTACGCTGTTGAGAATTTCTCTCTCATTGAAGCATTAAAATTTTCAAAAGATTTATAAGTTCTTTGGTTAAGCAGGAAGCAGTAAAACTGACTAGTTGTTGAAATAAATTAAAAGGCAATTCAAACTACAAAGCCGTCACAAACAAGTCACTGGAAAACAAAACAACAAGTTTTTGAAACGAAACTATTAACCACTTTCTTACCTTTTAATACTTTATTAAGCATTCTTAGAAATGTAAATTCCATAATTCTTTAAACCAGAGAAGTATAGAAAAGCAAATAAATTTGAAAAGGTAGTTTTAGCGTCCATAATCAATCGACGGATGAGTTTGATCATGAGTTCACAGAACAGCTCAAACAGTCTTGTGCAATTCAGCTAGCGAAGTACTTCAATTGTTTTTAGCAATAAGGCAGCTTCAAATCATCTCAATACTGTCCTGGCTGCTTGTAAAAATAGCCGATATCAAAAATCACCATTGAGTCCTCTACTTGCAGGTTTGATAAGGTTGAAAATCATTACAATCGATTTGAGCGAACCTGGAAGCACATGTTTTTGTCTGACAAAATGTCCTTTCAAATTCTCGGCTTTTTGACGATGTCAAACGTTAAAATCCACTTTCATCTGTTTCTAAACTCCCTTATTTACTTATCTAGCTTTAGTCTTGAAAATTTGATGCAAATATTGACAAATTTTCCATCGAAACAAGTATATTTTTCTCAACTTTCACTGAACAAGGAAATTTTTGCCAAAGCCATCGATGAACTTGCCCAATGTTTCCAAGGCAACGGTCCGTGCTCTGTTGTGTTATAGAGAACGCGTCTCAGCCAATCAGAGCGCGCGTTGTATCTCAAATATTTTATAATAACTTTTAATCAATCATTCATCCATTTATCTATTCATTCATTCATTTATTCATCCATTCATCCATTCATTCATTCATTCTTTCATTCATTCACTCATTCACACATTCACTCATTCACTCATTCACTCATTCACTCATTCACTCATTCACTCATTCACTCATCCATTCATTTTCCAATTATCTGCTATCTCTTTGTTCATACATTCATTTATTCCTCCTACATAACCATTCTTTCACTGACTAATTCATCCATCCATCCATTCATTCATTTGTTTATTCATGTTTCCATCCATCTTGGTATCCTTTTGTTCACATAGCCACTTATTTGTCTGTTCACTCATTTATTTGTTATTTTTTTATCCAAGGTGTTGGTTCCCAGTTTCTTGCTCTGTGTTTTGGTATCATCATCATGGCCATTTTAGGAATGTTCAATGTTCACAGGTACAAAACAAAATTGGTAAAAACACACATTGCATTTCTGTCTTTAATCACATTAGCTATTGCAAACACATAAACAATTGAACAAACAAACAATGAAACAAACATCTGATAAACAGACAAAGATGCAACGAAACAAACATCTGATAAACAGACAAAGATGCAATCAAATGAACAAACAAACATCTGATAAACAGACAAAGACGCAACCAAACAAACTAACAAACAAACAAACATCTGAGAAACAGACAAATAAACATTTGTTAAACAGACAAAGATGCAACTAACCAAACTAACAAACATTTGTTAAACAGACAAAGATGCAACTAACCAAACTAACAAACATTTGTTAAACAGACAACGATGTAACCAACAAGCAAATTTAATAACAACAAAAATAATTAAACAAAAAGACAATAAATACATAAGCGCTCTGACATGGAGGTAATTGCAAGAGTGAAGACTAACAGAGGTGATTCTAATTATTCAATTTTCTTTATTATCAGACACGGATCAATGAATACTGCTGCTGTTCTGCTGTATGCGCTGACATGTTGTAAGTACCAGAAGTTTTCAGACTTTCAGTTAATTCAAAACAATCCAATTTCAGTTTAAGATCAAAATTACAGACAAGACAGTGTTACAGGGCGTTACAGCACTGAAAATGTGAGCCCTGTTTCAAGAGACTTCATGGTGACCCCATACATTTGAGCATTGTGTTGTAGAAGAGTGTGCTTGATTATATAAAGAGTTACTGTTAGTAGTAAATTAGTAAAAGAAGACTACATTGGTGTTCTATAGCTGAAATAGTTGTAGAAAGTGATTTAACTTAAACACCACAAAGATGTACAGAGACACTGACATTTCTGATGTTAGTCCTTTGTCAGTCAGAGTTGTAATGTTTATTCTCAATTGTATACAATCATTTATTTTAAATTCAAAGTTAAATTTTTTTTTTTGTTGCCAATGTAGGTATCTCTGGTTTTGTGGCCAGCTCATTCTACAGGAAAATAGGTGGAACAAAGTGGGTTTGGATTATCATACTGACTGCTAGCTTGTTTTCTGGTAGGTTGTTACCATTATATCACTGAAAATTGTCCTACTGGTATTGTTTTCACAAACACGGGACATTTTCAACATAATTTTTCATCATTTGTACTGTAAAGTATTTCCCACTCCTGTGAAAATGCCTCTGTTATGCATGCTAATGCAGTGTGGTTATCTTTTTGTTATCTCAGTTCCATTCTTTCTAATATGGAGTCTTACCAATTCTATTGCATGGAGTTACCACTCAACACAAGCACTACCCTACACTACTATAATTCTACTGATGCTGATATGGTTGATAGGTAAGTGTATTAGAACTATCCTGTCTCTCTCCTTTTCTTTTCATGAAATACTTGTGTGGGCTACATCTGTAAAGTGATAATTTCGATAATCACTTATTTACAAAAGAAAAAATTTCTTTCACCTCATCTGGGCAATCAAGGCAGATGAGGTGATTGTAATGTTAATAAAAATAAAGAAGTTTCAAATTATAATACTTAACTATGTACTGACATTTCCAACAATTATAGTTTTTGTGAGGGATTGATCTTGAGGGTGTTGTGGGGTTTGTCACCCTCCCTATGGTTACCGTAGCGATTGGTTTGAAATTTCATTGATGCTCAATGCAACAACTCTCTCTTTGAAAATATCCTAGAACTGTTCTTGATTGTCTTATTTTCTGTGCTAGTTGTTTTTATTCTATTTATTGTAATCTCTGAAAGAAAATTGTTTTCTATCCTCCTTACAGTCTACCTGGACTCATTCATTGTTTCCCCTTTTTCCTTTAATTCCCTTTGTTTACCTTGTTTTCATTTGTTCCTTATCATTTTTCCTTCCTTTTTTCCTTAATCATAGTTTCAACCTTCCTCTCTCTTTCTCTCTTACTGGAATGTCTTTTATCTAGTTGGTTTTCCATTGACTGTGATTGGAGGAATCTTTGGGAAGAACTGGGCAACAAGCTTTGATGCTCCTTGTAGAACCAAAAACATACCTCGTGAAATACCACCTGTAATCTGGTAAGCTACACACGTCTGCAAGGACCTAATTAAGTGCTTATTTGCTGGTCTATTCATTGAACAACTTACTCAATTTATCACTCACTCACGCGTGTCCTTGCTCACTTAATTGATCACTCACTGACTTTGTCACTCACTCACTGACTAAAACCTATTTGATATCAATGTTCATGCTTTAGGTATCGTCGTCCCATATCTCACATGCTAGTTGGAGGATTTCTTCCATTCAGGTAACAGAAAATAATGATGATGACAATGATGATGATGATGATGACAATGTGATAATTTTGATGATGATGACAATGTGATAATTTTGATGATGATGACAATGATAGTGATGATGATGACAATGTGATAATTTTGATGATGATGACAATGTGATAATTTTGATGATGATGACAATGATAGTGATGATAATAATGGTGAAAGTGAATGTGATGATGGCAATAATGCTAATGATTATACGAGCCAGCGATGTTGAATAATAACAATGGTGGTAGTGATACACAAGACATAGTAGTAATAATCAGCATGTATGATTGTCAAGAATAGCCATTTGACTTCTTGGTATTATTCATCCATTCCTAAAATGTAATTTTGTTTCTTTGATTATTTCAGTGCGATCTCTGTGGAGCTGTATTATATCTTTACTACACTATGGGGCCGTGAACAGTACACCTTATATGGCATTCTGCTGATTGTGTTCATCATCTTATTGAGTGTGACGGCATGTATTTCTATTGCACTGACATACTTCCAACTGTCGGCAGAGGACTATCGATGGTGGTGGAGATCAATTCTTAGTGCTGGGTGAGTTCAAAATGTTGTCTTTATCAGAGAAAAGTACTGTCAAGTGGTACCCCTCTGTTTTGGACATTTATTTACTGGATAATGGCTGGTTTGAAGAGGGTTTCAGTTTCCTGAGGTTAATTTTTACTTATTTCAATTATGGACCAAAAACAAATTGTTCGGTTTGAAGAGAATTTTGGTTTATTGAGGGTTTGGCATAAATTTGTACAATCTGTACAATCATGTGTTTGTAAGAATCAAGTAGTATCACTGTCTAGCAGATAAAATATAAAATTACAGTACAGAAGGCTAATGCATATAATGTTGTATCTACACTTGTTTAATTGTTTATGTGTTTTGGTCTCTGATGTTTGCTATAATATTTATTAATTCATTCATACATATAATTAATTACCAATTATTTATTTATTCATTTTTTTTACTCTGTTTGTTTGAGTAATTTATTGAATTGTCTAATTGTCTGTCGATTCACTTGTGAATTCATTTTTTCCATTAATTAATTAGCACATCAATGCCCTCAATCATCTATTTACTTATCCATCCATCCATCCATTCACTCATTTGCACATGCATTCATTCAATTACCTATTTACTTATCCATCCATCCATCCATTCACTTATTTGCACATGCATTCATTCAATTACCTATTTACTTATCCATCCATCCAATCATTCACTCATTTCCACATCCAATCATTCAATAACCTATTTACTTATCCATCCATCCAATCATTCACTCATTTGCACATCCATTCATTCAATTACCTATTTACTTATCCATCCATCCATCCATCCAATCATTCACTCATTTGCACATCCATTCATTCAATTACCTATTTACTTATCCATCCATTCATTTATTCATTTGGTCATTTCCCCATCAATCCATGCATGCATTCATCATTCACTAACCCGACTTTCCTCTTTTTCACAGATCAACTGGTTTCTTTGTTTTCGGCTATGCTCTATTCTACTACTTCAAGAGATCTAACATGTCAGGATTTCTGCAAACTGTTCAATTCTTTGGTTACACTCTTCTGGTCTGTTATATATTTTTCCTGATGCTAGGAACTGTTTCGTTCTTTGCTTCATTGCGTTTTATAAGATATATTTATAGAAATTTAAAGATGGACTAATAATAAAACCTTACAGAGTGAGGCACTTCACCATAAACACTTGTCTTTTAAGGAGCTTTCTACTGCTTTGAATTCTCCAAAAAAATTAGGACTGAACTCAAATGCACTGAGTTATCAAAATGAAAATATTTTCAAATTGATTCACTCAAAGGATTTACGTTCAAAAAAGTGTCAATAAAGCACAAAGTGTTCATGGTTCATTTTGTCCTCACTGTAATGTAACATGCAACCCAGATTCGTCTCTGTTTCCTAATGGAGAAGGATTTGGGTTAATAAATCAATCACAATACTATTTGTTGTGTAAAGATAGTTAATTCCATAGTTTTCCATCCAACAAATGGCCATCTCAGTAAATATGGTATCTTTAACAAAGCATGTCAATAAGTTAAGATTTATAATTTACAGCAAATTGAATTGGGTCATGTTTAATGGGTAACTTTTTTCGATTTGTCATTGGTTTCTTTAAATTTGACTTTGAAAAAGGATGCATTGGGAAAACCAGGTTGAACTGGGTTTTGGCAAGAGCTGGTAATTAACAATAATTTTTATATCAGATATCTGACAAAACGTATATTCTTACTTTTTGTCTTATATTTTGCTATTACATATAGGGTAGTAAGCTGCAGTTTTTATGTGTAAGCCTAGGGCTTACTAAAAGTATCCATGGTATTTCTATTTTTTTTTTGTTTTTTGTTAAAATAGTGCTATTTACTACAGTAGAATGCAAACAATATATCAGTGAAACACAAATTACTAAATAGTTACAAAATAGTGCTAATTAAACAATAGAATTTGCATAAAATAGCACTATTTAGTATTACTAAAGTTTCATGGATTAATTTTTTGCACTCTAGAGTGATTTTCATATGACCGTGATAGAAAATAAACCATTTAGTTTGTAGTAGTTGATAAACAACAAAAGGAAACAAGGGCATTAGTGTTAACTATTAGTTGTCTAGTATTCTTTCATGGTCATATGAAAATAACTCTAAATAATTTAGTGTTTGCAATGTTCAAACATGTTGTAAACATGTCTGAACCTCACTACCAATAATATTGTATACTACAAATTCAATTGCACACTACAATATTCATACCTTGTAAATCTGCTTTAAGAAAACAAACCCTTTGAAAAGGACATACAGAGCAAATAAAAAATAAATAAAAAACTGTGGGCATAAATGTTTTCTTACCGAATTAGTCAGAATAATTTACTTTTTGGATAGAGACAATTAGTATGTTGTCTTTGATTCAATAGCCAAGGACTTTCATGAAATAGGAAATCTGCCCACGGTTTTCAGAAAATGTATGTAACAGAATTAAAGTAGGAATACCCAATTTATGTTTATTTTTTGGCAGCAGTAGATTAGAGTGCACGTACTAAAAGTGTGCAACAGTTGTTGTAGTAGTAAATAGCACTTATTAAACAAAAGAAAACAAATAGAATTAGCATAAAATAGCACTATTTCGTGGTATTTATGCTGCACACATAAAGTGTTTGGAGTCTAATACACACTAAATTTGTTTATTAATAAATAGCACTAATTCATATCAAAAGAAAACAACAGAATTAGCATAAAATAGCAGTATTTAGTGATATTTATATTGCACACTTCTAATGCGTGCACTCTAGTACAAAACTATAATCTTATGTGGGGTTGGGATTAGCAATAATTAACTTTAGAGATTTTGTAGTGTTTTGTAATTATCATTATCAGTGGTGGATCAAGGGGGGAGGGGTGGAGTAGGTGCACTCCTCCTGTCAAGTCTTTGTTTTCTTAAATATTTTTTTGCAAAATGGCCTCAGTACTTCATGTTTACTGGGTGGTGCACCCCCTCCTGAAGATAATGCACCCCCTCCTGAAAACAATCCTCGATCAACCCCTGCTTCTAAGGAATCCAAACAAAAAAGTATATTGTTTTTTGTGGTTGTACTATTTTTGTACAAACTATTGGATAAAGTATTTTCCATCAGACAATAAAATAATTCACAGTATAAGGCGAAACCCACTTTATTTGTTGTAGAAAAGTCAGAATAAAATAATTAACTAAACTTTATGTATTGACTGTGACTTTGCCTTGCCCCGTAATAATACACTATTTGTTCACAAATGCATTTATATTAGTATTACATATTATTCATTAATTTAAACAAATGTTATAATTATTATCGTTTTACCAATGTGTTGACTTTTAATTCAAAGTCTCCAAGGATGTTATTGTTCAATCAGGTCCAGTATTTGGTTGTAAAATGGGTATTATTCTATTGCTCCATTTCATACAAATTTCATACCAATCATCAAAAGAGTCACATAACTATGAATGACAACCTCAGATAGGGACAATAAACCAGAGGTCCCAGGGCCCACTGTAATTGGTGAAAGCTGTTGTGGTGTCCCTGCCTTCCTTTCAAAGGAAAATCTTATAAACTAAACTAAATTTAGCCTCAAACTTTACAAAATAATAATGACAGTTTTGGGTACGCATTTTGCGAAGCCTCAATGCATTTACATAGAGCAAATACTATAAATAGATATTTTAAAAATACATGATTAATTATCTATTTACATATTAATCTTTAGAGAATTTATCACAACATTTTGTGTTGAATGAATGAAATCAGAGTGAGATACGAGTATTCAAATATGCAAAGAAATGTATGAAACCCAGATGTTTTGTCCAGTTTCCATACATTTCTTTATAAATTTTGGACTTTTTGATGGCTTCTATCTTATCCAAAACTTTGACACTCTATCAACACCAAACTTTGTCATTATGTGAGCTTTAATTGCATTGAACAGCTCACTGCTTTTATTAGTAATATGTTTTGTTTTGTAACATGCTTTGTTTTATAAGTTAAGGAACAAAGATAGTTGTCTTGTTATTATTGATGTCTGTCTATTTATTATTGAAAATACAAGAGAATCTGGAAATTTGATACATGCACAAATTCCCCAGTCCTCTTCTTTAGGATCAAGGATGGCACAGTTGGTTAGTGTGCAGCCTTCAGAGTGAGCGGCCAAAAGTTCGATTCACAGTAGCTTCACATCCTTGTTTCAACTTATTTCTATTCTGACGTCTGTGTAGCTTGCAGTAGAAAAAGAAACGTTGATAGAAAGGCGGAAGGGTGCACTGTCGGCTTCCTGTCAGCTTCAAGCTGAAGAAACTACTGATGTTACATATAGTTGCCTTCCCGTTGTTTTTATAGCAGAGATCGATTGATAGATTGACTATAATCTGTGTTTTCTATTAATATGGGCATTCAAGTTATCCTTTCTTGTAAATTTCTTTTTACAATAATGACATTCAAAGTTTTTCTTTCCAGTGTGGACTGAGGCATGTCTCTTCAGCAAATACTTTGCATCAAAGACTTTGTTGCAAACAGGACATTTGTGATGCCTCCTTCCCATTGCACTCTTATTGTCCTGCTGAGCAATGTTTTGTGATTTGTCATTGATTATTTGAAAACTACTTTGCGAATCATCATTTTCTGCAACATGATCGATTTCCTCTTGAATTTTTTTGCCAAGGTGTTGGGATGTATCTTGAAAGGTAGCCGTACCCTCATTTGAACCGTTGTCATCATTTACACTTACACTGTTCTCATTGAAGTTGTTTTGGCCAGTTGTCTCCGTTCCTAAGAATTGAGGAAATTGCTCTTGTTCCACTAATGTCACTTTATGCTCCCTGGCAGTTTCCAATTCACTACAACTTGAGGAATTTTCTTCGTTATCAGCACTTGATTGTTGTGATATCAATGCATCTTTGTTGTTTGAAGAATATGGATCTGAGTGTTTTCTAACTAGATGTTTACTCAAGTTTTCATTTCTTGTAAATCTCTGTTTGCAATAAGTACATTCAAAGTTTTTCTTTCTGATGTGGACAAACATATGTCTATTCAATGTACACTTTGCTTTGAATTCTTTTTTGCAAACAGGGCATTTGTGTTGCTTTTGTAATGTACTCAATTGAACTGGTTCACGTTTTAAGTGTTTTGTTTTGAAATGAGCATTCAAGTTATCCTTTCGTGTAAATTTCTTTTTACAATAATGACATTCAAAGTTTTTCTTTCCAGTGTGGACCGAGGCATGTCTCTTCAGCAAATACCTTGCATCGAAAACTTTTTTGCAAACAGGACATTCGTGATATTTTCCCAATGCAATCCTTTTGTCGTTTAGAGTTTTTTCTGATGAACTTTCATCAGCACCTTTCATAACATCTTGTGCATTATTATAATTTAAGTTGTCATTTTCCGTTTCCTCTTGGATGATTTTAGTTGTGTCTTGGGATGCATCTTCACGTGTATTCTTACTTGGCTCAATGTCATCACTACTGACACTGTTCTGTACTAAGTTGCTTTGCTCGGATTTTACAACAGCCAAGTGTAGATCTCTTTGTTCTACACAAGTCTCAACACTTGACCTACTTTTGGCAAGATCTGAAGGGTTGGACACATGACATGGGTCTGTATTGATGTACATGGACATACATCCATTGTTACAGCCATTATCATCTGTCTGTGAAGCAGTAGTAGAGTATTGTTTGTATGTCTCTGCATAGCCAGAAATACTTCTGCATTCTGCTCCCTGCAATCATGCCAAAATAGAACAATTTTTAGACAAGTACTTAAAATGATGATTAAACCGTAAATATTTCAATTTCTATTTGGATTCAGTACTGTCAATAATTAGGACTCAGCCCTCCACTTTTTGAGGTAAAATTTCAATATATCAATAATTACATTTGTATGCTAGATCTGTTTTAATTTGTGTTTATTTTGAATAGTCCTTCAAATACAGACACATTTGATATTGTCTAATATTGGTTGGTGTGTTTGTACCATACAATTTTTGTTTCTTCAATATGTTTTAATTTCAAAAAGACCCAACTTTATATGTACATATTCTGACAGGAGACAGAAAGTCAATATTACAAATTTGTTTCATTATTCTATTGTTATAAAGACACATTTATCTATGCCCTGAAGATACACAGATGATTCAAAAAGCTGGACCAATTTTAAAAGACCTGGCTATACACCAGTCGTTGCCAATGCACACAAAAGTGAGTCAAGGTGCACAGTTGTCATTATTGTGAATAATTATTTAAGACTTACCTCTCTTAACTCTTGAGGACACTTTTGTTCTCCTGTTACTTTGTTGTATAAAAACAAAGTCTTTCCAGAATTACATTTGTATTCTACCCAGTCTTCTTCCATTCTATCAAATGAATAAAAAAATACCTTTTTTGCAGTTGGACATAATGATCTGGCTAAACAACGATTATCATATCAATTATGGTATATTATAGCTGAACATTTGAATTTTAGTGCCCATTTAATAGTGACAATGTTCAAACAAAACATTGCCCCTCATGTTTTTGCTTAAATTATTATATGAAATAAATAGATTCCATTTTTTTTCAATTTATCTGACAGGTACTCTTATAGATGCACTGACAATGTCAAAACATGTTAGATAAAAAACAAGTATACAACTTTTACGTCATTTTACCATATATGGTCAAAGTGAGGTGCAAATACCTAGCCAAATTACACTTTCAAAAGCTTTATTACATGGAAGAGAAACCATGCCTTCTAAAAAAACATTTGCTCTTTTATAAACGTCTGCTATCTATTTGTATCTTGAAAATATAAAGCTTTCTTTTCATACAATAAATAACGCATTAGATTATTTTTCGTGTAATACATTTGCAACTCGCAAAATATCTACCCTTTACAATCTAATAAGACATATGTTGGTATTCTAACAACAACATGACTTGTGCATCATCACATTTATTTTATTTGTGTATTTATTTAGTCATTATCTTGATCATAATTAAAGTTTCCTTCGAAAGTGAAACTTAGGAAGTAAAACTTTATACTTCATTGAATTGTTGGATGTACGTGGAAGACTGGCCATGGACGATCAAAACCAGGGCTGTCAACCCCCGACCGTTTCTGATTTTGAGATCGCCCTGATTTCCGCCATTTTGTTTTCCCTTTGAAATTTTTGAAAAAAAAAAGGTTGTACGCACTTTGTTTACATAATCTAGAGATTCCAGTTTCTATCTAGCTTTAATCCAAATAAATTACGCTTAAAACACAGGAAAATCAATATTTCGCATTTATCAGGGAGATTTGACACTGAAATCTTAAAACCGGGAAATTGGTCCCAAAATCTTGACTCTCCCGGATTATCCGGGAGGGTTCCATGTTGACAGTCCTGCAAAACATTTTGAGCAAAGTTACTTATTTACAATGAAACAGTTTGTATTATTCAAAGTACTAGCTGCCGTGTTTTTGAATGTTATCCAACGACTTCTTCACAATGAACTTAACATAAAAGACAAACTCACCTCTAGTGTTTGGGTAGAATGAAGAAAAATCCGTTTAACCCTATTCTTGCCAATATTTTTGAGGGGGGTCCTCCTGACTTGCCAAGGCAAAATACAGGAAAAAAGACATTAACGTTTAAAAAATTATTTCTCAAGGAAGTGTTATCAATACCTAAAAGTTGACATACCAATTTGAAGCTTATAATGTCAGCTTCAATTTGGAGTGTCTATGATGGTGCAATACACATGTTACCATGGTTACGAAGACAAATGTTCCAAAAATATCAGAATACAGAAATTGTACTAATAAAAACAAAAAGAAATGCAGGACTACAAATGGGTATCATTTTACAGGTAAAATGAAATAATTTAATCTTTATCTCAATATAAATAAATATAAATAGGAAAAATTTGTAATAAATAAGTTTAAATTGAAAAATTTTACAATATTTTAAGATTTAGCAAATGGCTAAAATATCAAAAATTACATATGCTTGTTGTAAAAATATTTATAAATGTCTTTTACATAGATTCTCTTTAACAAAATGTTGTTTGTCTCAATTCTTTAGATTCAAAGTGTTCATCAATAATAATTTCCATGTCGGTGCAAGCTTGTTGCTATGGAAACAACTTGTCAAAGTATAAAAAAATATACCAAGCGGCAAAGTATAAAAACTGACCAATGTCAATAAATTGATCAATCAAGCCACAAAACAAAGAAAAAGAAGGCACAATAGCAATTTTAATTTTTTATGTCTTCCTTTTCTTTGTTTTGTGATCAAGACCATTAAAACAGGCTAGATGAACACCAACACCACAGCCCTGGCACACGGTGCAATTTCTCCTTCGCCCTCCTCTCACATCACGCCTTGAACACACAACACAGTCCTTCTCCTTTCTGCCGTCAAGTTGGCTGATCTTGTGTTGGGGGGTTGGTTGTTGTTCCTGCTGGGTCTGGTTGCCACACAGCTCTTGAACTACAGCACACATAAACTTATATCTGGTCAGGGGGGGTCGGTCAGAAGTGTTGGCCTCGTAGAGAATGTACGCACATACCAACATTCGGTCAATAAGAGCAAAGAAACATTTCTTCCAGTACTTGTGGAAAGCCCTTTCCCCAGCATAAAAATCTACTTTCTGATCTAGTGTGTCAACTCCTCCCATATGCTTGTTGTACTGAGAAACAATAATGGGTTTGGTCTTAGTACCACCACGGCTGACCCGGTGCTCTACCATGCCAGATGGGAGACCGGTTGACAACATAATACAGGGATTCTTTTGAGAGGCTTTTTCCTTCCAACTCAGCACAAGAGTATCCTTGTTTTTGGCATAAATACATTCCTGGATCTTGGGTTTGGCCTCTTTAATCATCTTGGGTATCCCCTTCCTGTTCGATCTCATTGTGCCAGTCAACATCACTCCTTTCTCGTACAAGTGCTCAGCTAGTGTAATGCTTGTATAAAAATTATCAACAAAAAGATGGTAGCCTTTGTGGGTTAGACCTGAAGCATTGATAAGTTTGTCTACCACATCATATGAGTGTCCTTTATCAGAGGGAGGACCTTCACCCCTTTTTCCACAATAAACTATGGTATGAAGAGGGAACCCAGTTGATGACTCAGTTACTGAGTACAGCTTGACACCCCACTTGTGATGGTGTTTATTGGGGATATACTGTATCAACTGGGTTCTATTCTTCATCCCTATCAGACTCTCATCAATTGAAATGAACTGATTAGGGACATAGTACCTCTTACAGCCAGAATTTAAAGAATCAAGTAGTAGACGGAACTTGTAAAGAGGATCATAGTCAGGGGAATCATGGTTTGCACGGTCAGAGGTGTTATCACTACAGTGTAGAAATCTGGAAATCAGTTGAAAAGTGTTTCTTGACATGATAGATGAAAAATAAGGTGTAGAAGTATTACAATATTGTGTGTCCCAGTACATAACTAAGTCCTTTTTACCTACAAGTCCCATATTTATGACCAGTCCGAGGAATTTCTTAAGTAAACAAGAATCAAAGTTCAACTTTCTCCATTTCATCATGCGAACAGATAAGGGTTTACCCTGAGTGATCGTTGAAGATATTTGTTGATCTGCATATTTTCGTGTCTCATTCACAATGCATCTGAGCACTTCTGGTGTCAAAAACAAGCCTAAATAGGTACCTGGAAGTGAATCAGGAGGTGGAATATTTCTAGGACCAACATTTCTAGCAGTAAAATCCAACGGTGTCTTGTCTAATGGTGGATAAACACGAGTCCATATCTTCGGTAATAAATCAGCCGGATCTTCGTCTTGAGAGCTCGATTCTTCATCTTCGGAGTCTGAATTTTCGCTAAAAATATCACTAGTTTCATCACCGCTATCAAATTCTGAATTAGACATTTTAAACACATTTATTTCAAGTTATGAAGCCAACAACAATCGTGCGTAAATCCGCCATCTTTATTTACAAATTCGCACGAAGCTCTTGCAAACTTACCACAAAATATCAGCGATTGATTTGGATTTTGGCTTAGATTTCACTTCGAAAGACACTGCCTCGCTTCCAAGATATTATATTCATATAACAAAACTTTTGATTCGTCGACACAAGTGAATTTAGGCCAATCAAATACGCTGTAATAACGTGGGCCGATCAAATCGGCCCTTGGCAAGACTAGGTATGTTCCGTGGGCCGATTTAATCGGCCCTTGGCAAGAATAGGGTTAAAATCATAAATCCCAAATATATAAAGAGGAAAATAAGAGACATGGACCTCAAATCGTGAACCCACAAAACAAAGCAGGCACTTTCCTGACGTTTATTGTAATGGCCTGGTTCTGAGTACACACAGGACACCCATGTTTTAACTATTTATTTTTCCTTTTCAGTGACGAAATGAAATTGGCTTCTGTGAAAATACAAAAAACTGGGATCTGTTTTAAAGAAGATTTCTCCCAAACAACTGCAGAGTACAGAATTGTTTCTGTTTTTCTGCCAAAGAACGAGGTTCGGCCCAATCCTCACCCTCGAACGGACAACTAGTAACGCCTTGCATATAAACTAACTTGTGATCGTTACGTTGTTGATACATCGCTGATATGATTTAAAATTCTCTATCTATTGTTCAAATAAACGAAGCTTTTAGCATATTTTTGAAACTGGAAGAGGTAAGTTTAGTTGTTTTGTGGAAAAGTCGTTTCAACATTGACATACATCGTCTACAAAGATTTTAAAAAAGTCAGTCAGAAGTCAACACCAACTTTTATAAGCATTTTGATTACTCCTGAACATTTACCAGTTTATGTATTCCTTTTTTATAATCAGTTTTCATTCTTTAATGTATTTGAAACTTTCCATTTATCAATCGTTTTTTTACCAACCTTAACATCTACAACTATCAAAATTATTATAAACGTTTATCAAATGATACATCCCATAATCCATCAACACTAAATCTTTAATAGAGAAACTGATTACAGTATTTAAATAATATAATTACTTGATAAGTGAAATAGAAAGCAATTAACATTAACTCAACTTTTACAGGATGGAGAAAGACTGGGTAGAATACAAATGTAATTCTGGAAAGACTTTGTTTCTATACAACAAAGTTACAGGGGAACACAAGTTTACTTGTGAATTAGGCCAGGTAAGCTGCAGCACTAAAATATAACTACAGTTGTACAAAGTGAGTAATTTTTAACATTGTAAAGATATGAACTCAAGAGAAACTGAAGTTTTGGACGTTAGTCCTTTGTTGGAGTTTTCCAAAATATAAGATGACTATACAGGTTGTTGAAACTTTCCACTACACTCGTCTAGAGCATCCATATTTAAATATATATATATATATATATTCCCTTTTCATTTCAGGGTTTTCAATACAGAATTATGCATGGTCATCCAGCAATGTACAAAGAATTTCGTACTGTTGCTACACAGACAGATGATAATGGCTGTAACAATGGATGTATGTCCATGTACATCAACACATGCCAGAGCCGTGTCAATCCTTCAGAAGTCACGCTTCCTCCACTACCACAAAGTATTTCAAATGAAGGAAAAAGCTTCAGTAGCGAATCTGGCCTTGAGAATGCTTTGACATTTGAACACAGAGACAAACAAGAGAAAGGTCAAAGCTTAAAAATTGTGACAGCTAATAAAGGGATCTTAGTGGAAAACAGCTGTGATAATAATGACAACAGTAAAAATGACAGTGAGACGATCTTCAGAGATACCAAACGACATCTTGAGAAGGTTTTGGAGGTACTGGGTGTTCAAGTAGAAACAGAATGTTCTTCTGCAAATGCAATGATCCAGAAAGATTCTGATAAGCATAAAAGTGATGATATTGAATCCAATGATGATAACGACACCAATGAGCCTGCCATTGATGATGTTGCTGATTCACCAGAAAAGAGGCAACAGAACATTATAGCAGGGCAATATCATGAATGTTTTGATTGTCACAAAGTGTTCAAATCAAGGTCTATGCTCGAAAGACATTTTATTGTGCACACTGGAGAGAGAAATTTTGAATGTGTCTACTGCAAGAAGAAATACGGATACCGAAGTCACTTAAAATCCCATCTTCGAACACACACTGGAAAGAATCTGCTTGAATGTTCTTATTGCAAAAAACAGTGTATAGACAAGAGTACTCTTGAGAAGCATATCTTAGTACACACTAAGGAAAAGCCATTTGAATGTTCTTATTGTGACAAGAAATACACACGCAAATCTTGCTTGAACATACATATTAGAAACCACACTGGATTCAGGCCACATCAGTGTTCTCATTGTGAAAAGAAATTCACCTCCAAAGTGGCCTTGAGATCTCATGCTATGGTCCACTCAGATGTGAAAGCATTTGAATGTTCTGTTTGTGTGAAGAAATTTGCTCAAAGATCCAGTCTTTACACGCATATGAAAACCCACACTGGAGCAAAACCAAATTAAATGTTATGTTTGTGAGAAAATGTTTTATTACAAACAAAGATTGCAAGAAAATCTGAGAATACACAAAATTATAAAGAAAAAGCAAAATCCTAGAAGCTGGAGCTGGGTACTACTGGTTGAAATTGATTACATAATAAATATTATATTTTCAAAATGATTGTTGAGAAGTCTGTAATGAATGTCAGTCAATCAACAGTTAGAAAACAGTTACAAAAACAGCTGTAAACCATTTTCATTGTTGCAATCTCCACTCATTGTCTCAGCAGGTTTAAAATATGGGGAGCACGACTTGCCAAGGCAAATTGTGGGATGCCAAAGAGTTATAAACTCACAGTAAAGTCCCCAGGGACCTAGAGGTGCGTTATGATTGGTTATAAATAAAAAAAAGGTGGCCTTGCCCAGCCACACGACCATATTTCGTGTATATTGCAACAATGAGAATACCCTACTTTTCTTTTGTATCTCAATTAGAGAAAATTGTTTCATTAATTAAATTTTTTTTATTTGGATAAATAACTCAAATGCAAACAAAATCAGTGAAATTGCAACAAAACCGAATCTTGGAATCTTGATTTTGGGTATCATTTGTTTTTTTCCAAATCAAGTTTGGGTTTCCTGTGTTGTATGAACCAGTTTCACAGCACGTGGATCGGGTAGGTTGTACATAATATTTTGTTTATTGTAGAAGCTAGGGATATGCCACCGGTTAAGTATATAATGGATAGGACAAAAGTTAAAGCGTTTAAATGCTGGTGCTTATAATACTTTAATGAAAGTAAGCACCTGCGTTCTCCTTGTGTTCAAACTTCGACCTGCACTCACACCGAATCAAAGATGGCGGCAGACGAAATAGCTACCCGTTGTCCCTGGCCAAAATTAATTCTTTTTGGAGATTCTTTGACGCAAGTAAGTGTGATATCTTTAGCCAAACTAATCTAAAAATAGAAATATTACTTAAAATTATGTTAGATTATTTTGCAAAAGTTTATAAGAAAAAGATTGTAAAAAGTCGTTAAAAAATGCTTTAAATCTTCTAAAATACTATTATTTTACCATTAAAGAAGAAAAGCATTTCTATACTGTGTTTACCGTTTTTGTGTTGTTGTTGTCAATGTATATAAGGGAATGCTTCTAAGCTTCTACCAAAATGGACAGTAAAATAATAACGTCCATTAAATTTGAAGTCTTTTAATTTTGTTTCCATTAAGCGGAACATCTAATTGACTTTGTTGTTTATGTGCTTAGAATTCATTCCAAGAAGGCGGTTGGGGCAGTTATGTTGCAGATAAATGTCAAAGGTATATCTTTTAATCAAGCAGTCAGTAGTTTTGTTCTATAACATCTTTAGTCATTCATTCATTCATTCATCTATTCATTTTTTTTCATTTACTCATTAATGTATTTGCTTATTAATCCAGCCTTTTGATCGTTTGATTTCTTGTTTGTTTGTTTAAAGTTGTTTGTTGATTCAATCAATTGTCCATCCATGTATTCATTTTTTATTCATTCACTTATTCCTGATCATTCATTCATTCATCTATCCATTCGTTCATCCACTTATTCCTCCACTATTCATTTGTTTGGTCATTCATACTTCCATTCATTCGTGCATTCAATCATCCATTAATTCATTAATTTGAACATATTTCCTTTTATTTATTCATTCATTTCTATTTTAGAAAATGTGATGTTCTTAACCGAGGCTTCAGTGGCTATACATCAGCAAGTAACAAAATGATCCTTCCTCATCTAATCAAGAATGACTTTACACCAATCCACTCCATCATTGCTGTTATAATACTTCTTGGTTCAAATGATGCTGTTCTGCCAGGAACAGATGTCAGAGCTACAACAATAGAGGCTTACCAAGACTCCTTGAAAAATATTATACAGCAGTTTGTCAAGGCTGGAGTGTCAAAAGATAAGATTATTGTGATGACGCCACCTCCTGTGGTAGAGGAAGAATGGTTGAAGGAGCTTCTTTCTAAAGGTGAGACAAGAACATGCCATTGCAATGTTGTTATGGTAATTTGATAACAATGCTAATCATATCATCAATAATAACTCATTTCTTTTAAAGACATTCCAAAATTACATTTCATTGCTCTTTTTAATAAAATATTATTTAATGTGAAACTGCATTGAAATAATTTGATATTACGCTCAGTTGAAAGCTCATCACTTGGATCTCAATTCTAGAACACATTAGGCCAGAAATGAAAAAAGACCAACTGTCAAGCTCATACTGAAGCAATTTATAGGTTTTTAAACAATCAGCAGAGGTGTATATATTTGTCAGTTATCTCCACATTATTGTGTGTATGATACAGCGGCATATCAAAAAGGGAAGGCCAAAAGTGCTTTATGTGATCTCCCATTACAAAGCCAAAGATTTAAACAAATCTGAGCATTGATGATGTTATTTAATGTTACAGTTGCCATCACCCAGTGGTGGATCCAGAGGAGGGGTGCAGGGAGGTGTGCACCCCTCCCCCCAAAAAGATTTCACGTCTTTGTATTCTTAAATATTTTCCCAAAATATCCTCAGTATTTCATACTTACTGGGCAGTGCACCCCCTCCTGAGGGTGATGTACTCCCTCCTGAAAGTAGTCCTGGATCCGCCCGTGTGACCCCCTCCTCTCCTTAATGACCAATGCTGTATGATATCCAATTCCTCTGTATTTAATATTGCCAATTATGGACATTATGAGGTTTAACCATGTAGCAAAAAGGTGCGCTTCTGTTAAGAACTGGTGAGCCTAAGAGTGCTGTCCATTATTGGAGTGTATTATGTGTATTATGATTTAGCTCTAACTACTTCATTGAGTTAATTTGTCAGGATTTTTTTGTGTGCCAACTCCTTAGAAGATTGGTTATTGATGTTATAAAATGTTTTGGTAATTTATCACTTCCTCAGGCTCAAGAGTGCAGACTCTCTCTAATGAAAGAACAAAGCAATTTGCTGAAGGATGTTTGTCACTTTGTAAAACTATGGGAATTGAAAGTGTTGATCTGAACAAAGCCATGATGCAGGAACAGGTTAAGTAGTTTTATGTTTTGGAACAGTTCTTTTGTGAATTGGATAAAGATAACCAAAACAATGTGAAAAAATTGTGAAAAAAATTATTGTCAACAAATTTCATCATTATTACTGAGAACAATACCGTAAATATTATCCTTTTAAATACACTGCTCAGCTTTTTTTCCCTTCACTTTATTCTGTTCATCTACATGCAAAAGAATGTTCAGATATACTCATTTCCATACTATTATTTCATTACAGAATTGGCAAAGATTTCTCTGTGATGGACTCCACTTCTCCAAAGAGGGCAACGAGTTTGTAATAAAACATTTAATGCTTGTCCTACAGCCCAAGATAGATGCGCTACCTATACAAATGCCTGTTTGGAAAGACGTAGACTTCAAGAACCTCACTGATACCTTTAGTGAATACATAACTAATTAAACTATGAATTTATCTTTCTATTAAATGAATTTGAAATATCAGTAAACTAGGTAATTTTTGGTAAAGTAGTTTGCGAAATTTAGTTGTAGATGTGTGATTTTCTAAATAAATTTCTCACAAAATCATGAGCCTAATGGCTTTATTGATATTTAATTCATCAAGTTGTATTGCAGGCATTTATTTTGTTCCCTTTGTTTTATCTTAATATAGGAAATAAATGCTTCACTTATTTAACGCGAATTTAAAAAAAATTGCGTTTATTTAGGGCGCGAGTATTTCCTTCAACGTTAATTAAAACGTAAAGGATAAGGTTGAAAGTTAATTCAAATAACACTATTTTTGTTTTTATCTAACGTCAACAAACATACAAATTATCAAAGTCATACAGTGCGTCATCTGGGTGATAATTTCTTCGTCGCTATTTGAATTTTCTGGTGGTATATATTTCTGGACATCAGTTGTATCATTTTGATAGACTTTGATTCGTCTACGTAATCAATGTCGATGGAATACGACACTTCCTCTACTTAAGCTTTGAAGATCGCCAAATTTTTCGGGATTACTACACTTCACCGTCACAGCTCGATCGCGTTGATTTTCTTCTTTTGATAATCTTTAACTCCTTTTCGCATTCATTTTCGTTCTTTGAAAGCATTTTATCTACCAAATCGCGTTAATTTAAGTCGCGTGAACTGAATCTGAAAAAAATTCCTATAATAAAGTATATTAGCAAAGATAAATAAACACTAGCTCAATCAAGCACTCATTTGCTCATATGATTCTTTCATATTTCTTCCATTTTTTGGAAGGAACTGATTGTTTTTAAGTGTGTAGTTTTTTCACTCGATTGTGCGAAAGGGCGACTTTTCTCTTAGCGGGGAAAAACCCTTACCTAAAAAGGTTCCCGACAGGGTGGGCGATAAAAAATTTTTTGCTCGACTAAATTCAAAAATGTATCCGCTGACCAATAGGGAGCGGTCCCATAAAAAGATGAAGCTAAAAATAACGTTTCTTTTCAACAAATTCTTTTCAACTATAAATGTTGCTTCCTGATTTTCTAAGAAAATATGCAATAGCCCAAAATATTATTATTTGCAAGTACAAACCCATTCAAAAAATTCTTCGAAGCTGACTCAGAACCCGGAGAAAACCAATCAGCCAATGAGAGTGATTGTTATATGTTGAGTAGCCAATAATAGAGCTCGATAGATCAGTAAGAGTGAGTACCATCCACGTCCTCATGTTCGCATCAAAGATTTGGGCAACGACGCTTTTTGGAGCGGTGTGTTTGGGAAAACGCGTTGTAAACAATACTTCTACTGTCCTAAAACCGACATTAGTGTACTCTTTATTTAACAGAACTATGGCTTACTCTGTGAGAGAAAGTGGAGCTCCAAATTCAATGGAATACAGAATGTATTTTAGTAAGTAAACCAACGGAATATGTCGACATTTGCTCATGGTCTTTTGACTAAAATGTACAAAAGTCTTTTGTTTTTAACCAGCAGTCTTAACAAAGTGTTTAATGTTGAATTTAGTGAAGTGTATTATTTATCTCTTTTGGCTGATTTATGTCTGATATTAGTGCTGTCGTGATCGCCTGATTGTGAAGTACATCGAAATTGACCTCGACCATCGAATTTCAAAACGTGCAGCATTTGCAAGTCTGATTTCAGTGCTCTAGATATTACATTTGTGTATATTTAAGATCTTGATCTTGACTCAATCATGACCATTTTGACACAAGAACATGCAGAAATTATCCTTCTGATTTTTTTTTATCTTGTGTTTGAAAAATATTTCGAGAAAATATTATAAACTTGAACTATATAATTTGCTGAAAAGTTTTTGTTGATTGCATTTTAGCACTTTCCAGAAATATGAATATTTTGAAGCTTATTATAAAATATTAATTGCTTTAATTTTTAGTTTTTCTTGTTTTGATTTTATTCTTAAAAAAGAAAGATTGCGAAAGTGCCAGATCAAAGTCTAAACTTTAATTGTCTATTTGATATCGAACAACATTGTAAAGAGTTTAAGACTTAAGATTTTTCTTATACAAAAAAAATCAAATTGAATAAAGGGCCATTCTGTTTCTAATTTGATTTTTCTTATACAAAAAAAAAAAAAAAAAAAAAAATTGAATAAAAGGCCATTCTATTTTTTAATTTGATTTAGTTTTTTCCTGTTTATGGTTTTCCTGGTAACTAAAATCAACATGTAATTTAAAGGCAATGTACAAAATATTTGCAAAGGATTTGTGTCAATTTATCGAGACAAGGATATCAAAAATTGAGTAAACGTTGCATAGAGCTTCTTGTTATTTTTATATCAAATGCTTGTTTTACTTTTGTCTTTACCAAGATTCTGTTTGTGCACGATTCACTTCCAAGGCAGTGAGTCTACTCTAGAATTAATAATAATGCTCAAGATAAAGGCAGGCCGAGGAAAAAATTTGCTACTTGCCTGTTCAAGTTGGATCTCAAAAGGACAAGCTATATTTTAGAGGGGAAAAATTGGTATTGGAGATTTGTTTCTAAAAAGACTAATTTTGCAAATTTTGACCTTTCAAAAATGAGCCACGACCAGTCCAAAATGTATTCCAAAGGTCATTTTGACCAAAGTGTATCTAACTTTTATATTGAACCTTAAGTTTGCTAGCCATCGTGATCAGCTACTTAACTAAGATTTCACAGTGGTTGTAAAATATATTGCTATCTTTCAGCAGGAGCCAGGTGCATAAAACCTGAATAGCGCTATCCACCAGATAAATCCCTATCCAGTGGATAAATTCTAAAGAAATCCAATGGAGTAGATGACTTTAATCCAGTGGATAGCTTTATTCAGGTTTTGTACAAGCAGCCCTAGGGAGCTGTCATGCTCAATGCCTGAATTGCAGTGAATAAATCCCTGCTCAAATTCTATTTGATGGATAAGTATATCCAGAGATCATGTAACTGGCCCCAAATTGTTATGAATATGATTTTTTTATTTTACTGTGACAAAGGACTAATGTCTAAAACATCAGTTTACTCTCTTCTTATTATGGTGTATAACTTAAAATTTTATCTGTTCCAAATTTTTATTTATTTATTATTACTCGTCGTTGCATAGCAACGCGAGTATAGGATTCGGGCTTCTTTTTGTTCATTTTGGTACACGAATTGCCCCGACAGAGGCTGTTACCATGGTAACACAAGAGCATGTGCTTTGTAAATTTGCAAATGGCGTCCACGACATCGACTAAAGTCAATATGGATGTATTTTCTTCTTCAAATACGCTCAAATCACATACAAATACACACACCATTCGCGGTATAGCCACACTAAAAGATGTCGAGCGTTTTCGGAAAGGGCATTTAACGAGATACCGCGAAATTATCGTGGCAATTGGAGTGAAACTTATCGTGAACTATCTGAACTATTTATCAAAGCTACCAATCTTATCAAAAGCGAATTCTATACTAACAAATTCTACAGGTTCTGAAACGACAAAGGACTCAACAAATGAATGTCACCAAAGTAATATCAACGATAAAAATATGGAGATAACAAGTACTCTTAGCGAAGGACATTATAATAAATTGCCGACCACAGTTTACAGCGACAGCAAACCATGTGACTCTCAAAGTCAGCTTACTGCAGCATTGTCAAAGATGATCCCTTCTTCGATGTTTATGCTAAGTATATTGCTTCTTTTATTGTTTTTCGTTAAAAGTAATGTTTCTTGCTTTACTGTATTTATATTTTTAATATTAAGTGTAATAGGATACAAATCAGTGAAGTTATTCGGTGAATTCAATCAAAATGTTGTTTCATCATTATTAACCGATTGTGATATCTTAGAAAAAGCTAATAATTTAACTGTACATGCAAATGCAAACTTATGTATTGATGCAGAAATCACAATAAAAGTTACAAGTAATACAAGATCTCGTTATTCAAGGTTTGTTTATTATAATTATTATATGCATATTCGCCGCTCTCATCGTGCTCGTGAACCAAGTCGAATACCAACACGTATTCTAAGCCGATTAAAGAGTAAGAATAGAAAGCTAAGATGGGTTATTTATCATCAAATTCGTTCAAATATTCCAAGATCTTCTAAGTTGTATTATTATATCAACCGTCTCCCTCTCAAAGTTATAAACAAAGATTTTTTGACGAAGTTTAAAGGAATCAGTAGTACTTCTGCATTTTGTATTTACCAGACAAGATTGTTAAATTATTATAAATGTAGTCGTTATACGTCTTTGTTTACTTGCAATAAACCCATGTCTTTTTATAAGAGCAAATCACATGTGACAAGTTATTGTGAGTCTCAGCTATACAATGATATCGAGAAGAATCCTGGTCCTAATGGCACTCCATATAATATTGATCCAACAAAAACAATACCTGCTCCTTATAGCCAGGGTAATGCTTTCATTTTTGGTCAAAATGCAGGACAACAATGTGTAGCAATGAGCTTGTGTTCTTTGATTTTTAATGGCGTTAAAGAAATCAATACATCAAATGACCTTGTGAAAATAATGGATCTTGGAAATCAGTTGTATACTCGGCTATCACAATCAGCAAGTCAGTCATTTCTAATGCACTCTGAACTACCTACACGTCTAAATGTATTTGATACTGATTATGAACTACAATATAGTGAGAGTTATACAGGTAATATACATCAAGATGCAATAATAGAAGGGTATGAAAAAGTTAATATATAATTCCTATATATATTTATTGGATCATATTTTACATTTTTGTCAGCATAGTTCGTGCAACGTACTTTACATCGCGAATTTTGTATGGGAGTTCGCCGTGTATTTATACAAGTAGCGGCGAATTCGTAACTGACATTTCAAATAATACTTATTTCTTATAGTAAAGGACAACGACGAGTTCACGCAGTTATGCGTCTAGTTATTATTTTTTTTTAGAAACTCAAGATGGACATGCTATTTCCCCATTTCATGATATTCCACTTCATTCTAATGATGAGGTAAATCATATCAAAGTAATCTGATCATGATGATTATTATGTAGTAGTGATGATGATGATGGTAATGGTGACGAGAATTACTTTGTGGTGGTGGTGATGATGATAACATTACTAGTGATGATAATAATGATGACCACAATTTATTACTTTGTGGTGGTGGTGATGATGATGACAGTGGTAGTGATGATGATGGTGGCAGTAATGATGGCAATGAATACAATAATTTGACAACAATTTGATTTTTTACAGAAAACACTATTCAACATGGTTGTAGAAGTTCCTCGCTGGACCACAGCAAAAATGGAGGTAAGTATATTGTCTCCATATCACCATATCACTTTATTAGATCATAAGCATTGTCAACATTAATACATATAGCTTGCTTTTAATAGACTACTTGAAACCCCTCTAGTTTGGACAGGACTACACTGTCTTAGTTGCAAAATTATTGGGACATAGACAGTTTTTTCCCTCCCTTTTGAGACTTCTCCTTTTTTAGCTAACACCACTTTCAACTGCTTCAAACCCCCCCTTCCCCGATATAATGTTGCATTGGCTTTGTCCTAATATGTAGTTGGTCATCAAGGCTGCCAACATTGCAGGGGGGGGTTAGAGTTTGAGAACAATACTGAGCGATTTACTTCTAAATTATGTGTAATGTCCTAACTAATTTTGCAATTGAGTGTAGGACCATAGCAAATGAATGAATGTCATACTATTATTTATTGTGCTTCTCAATGTTGTCAGATTAACACAAAAGAGGCACTGAATCCAATAAAACAAGATGTAAAGAAAGGCAAACTACGTTTTGTGAGTAACTGTTTCCCATACACTGGGTATATCTGGAACTATGGAGCATTACCACAGGTATTGGAATTATCATTGCCATCAACACCCCACAAACACCAACATCGCCATCATCACTACCTTCTTTATTATCAAAAGATTAGATCCACATTCACTGTTGCTAACATCAACGTAATCACTACAGCGGTACCTCTATTAAGCAGCCACCCATTAAGCGGCCAGCCTCTATTAGGCGGGCAGCCTCTATTAGGCAACCAGCCTCTATTAGGCGGCCAGTCTCTATTAGGCGGCCAGCCTCTATCAGGCGGCCAACCTCTATTAGGCGGCCAGTCTCTATTAGGCAGCCAGCCTCTATTAGGCAGCCAGCCTCTATTAGGCAGCCAGCCTCTATTAGGCGGCCACAGTGAAAAGTCCGAAAATTTGTCTTGTGCACCAAATTACTGTTAATTTGTACCTCTATTCAGCGGCCAACCTTTATTAAGCTGCCACTGTGGAAAGTCCCCAGGGTGGCCGCTTAATAGAGGTACCACTGTATCATCTTTATCATCACCAACACTATCATCGTCATCACTGTCATCCTTGTCGTCACAATCACTGTCGTCATCACCATCATCAGTGATCCGTATGAAGGTGTCTGATCTTATCAATGATATATTCAACTATAATACATCTTTTATTTTCTTTGTAGACATGGGAAGATCCCAGTCACAAGGATGAGTCAACTGGTTGTCTTGGTGATAATGACCCTATTGATGTCTGTGATATTAGTACAATGGTAAATTAACATGTTAAGTGAACAATCAATCTGTTAATACTGTTAATAACCCCCCCCCCTCCCACACACACACACACGCCTCAAGGAAAATGCTTTCGATTGCATGCTGTGCAGTAATCTGAATAAGTCACTGCAAATACTTTTGTTTTCATTGATATACATGGCTATATAGAAAAAAAATTGCAAATTGGTGGATTTTCTATGATTAATCAAGCAAACTTTAGACAAAATATTATGACAAAATTTCCAAACGCTGCAAATGAATACAAAAACGAAAATGTGTATTTCTGTTATAGGTAGGTAAACGTGGTGAAATAAAGCAAGTTAAGGTATTGGGTGTACTGGCGATGATAGATGAAGGAGAGACAGACTGGAAGGTTATAGCTATAGACAACAAAGACCCCATGGCTGACAAAATGAATGGTATATTAGTACAGCAACAACAACAATAACATATCTTTATTAACATAAATGATAATCGGTTATTACAACAAATAACAGTTCAACCTGTTTTAGCATTTTTATTGGAGTCACTTTGAGTGAAATTTATGAGTGAAAAAGTTTAATAGAATCACCTTGGCTATCTTAGTGGTTTTGTGACCATACCCAGTGCCCACTAATGCATGCTAAAATGACTGCTGTTGAAAATTTTCATAGGTTTAAAGAGCATTGATAAAAAGAGGAAAAAAGTAAACACTACAACTAGTTTTTGATCTTGCTTCCACTATTTCACTCATCTTTGGGATAATATAAGTTATAATACACAGTTTAGAGCAATATGGGGTCCCTGTGTGTATGAAAGGGACCTGGGAACTACTACATTTTGCGAACATTCTTCGAAACAAGGAAGTTCATCTCGATGCTGTCTATAGAAATAGGTACAACCTTATGTATGTTCGAAAAACTAACATAGTAGTTCCCAGGTCCCTTTCATATACACAGGGACCCCATATTGCTCTACAGTTTTACTTAATTTTAATTTTATTTAATTTTATGGCGTTATTGTTCGACCAAGACCAGCATTCTTTGCAAATTTTCTTTCATGTTCACATTTTTAATCCCTTTAGAGATTGGTAATAGAATTTGCACTCATTCAATACAAAAGAAAGTCAGCAAAGCATTCTGGTATTGGTAGTATATGACACCATAATGTTACAAATCGCCTATTAAATACAATTGATTTACTGATACAATTAAAATATAATGCATTGAATTATTAATAAAATTTGATTTCCTGTGCCAATCAAATTATTGAAATCCTTTTTTTAATTGTATTTCAGATATTGATGATGTAGAAAAACACATGCCAGGATTACTCAATGTAAAAAAATACTTCCATAATTAACATTAATTTATTTGTAAGAATATAATAAGATTTTATGGATAACTTAATCCAGGCTTCAAGGAGCCGTCTCAGCCAGGATGTTTTGCGGCCCTGTGGTCTATCATATGCTTAGAATTTCTGAATTTGAGACGTACAATAAAGTACCCTGCGAGCAGAGTCTTTTTTTACCTTCCCCACGAGACTGAGGGAAAGGAAAGTAGACTCTGCCGAAACCCTGTTGTTTCTTTGAAGTGCCGATAGCCCAAGAATCGGGGCTACTCAGAACAAGTTTTGCTTATTTTATTTTTGTCGCTGCTTCTACTGGCTCAATTTAGGGTATTTCTTCAGTGGAGTTTTAGGGGAATCTGAATTATAAACTATAAACGAGAATTTTAAGGCATACGCGACATTACATTTTGCATAAACAACCAAGCTTACTTGATAGTTTTGTCACCTAATCAGTGACGGTAAGCATAAACCGCGAGAAAATAACCGGATCTGGAAATATTATTTCAGCGAGTAGGCGTTGAAAGTCATTTGTTTCTAAGCAACTGCTGCGCATGCTCAAATTGAAAGCAACAGGGTTTCGGCAGAGTCTTCTTTCCTTTCTCTCTCTCGTGGGGAAGGTTAAAGAAGACTCTGCTCGCAGGGTAACAATAAAGAAAACTCTTGGGCAACTGACCCCCACCCTCTGAAATTTCCAAATATCTTCTCTGGAGGGGGAAGGGGTAATTTCTGGAACACACAATATGAAAACTTAAATGATTGTTCTTTTTGTCTAGGCAACTGTTGACTGGTTTAGAATTTACAAAGTCCCAACTGGCAAGCCATTCAATGAATTTTCCTTCAATGCTGAATGTAAAAACAAGGTTGGTTTAGATTTCTAATCTATGCATCTAAACATTCATTTATAAATCACCAGGATGAAGACAATTGTGCCAATGACAGTTCAACTTTGACAGGGAAAGTGTAAAGAGATAGTTCATAGATAGCGTGCGTATATCCAGTTCTAGTTCTATTGAGGTTGCTAAGCACGAAAAATAGCGTAATGAGTTGCACGAAAAAATAAAAGTTGATAAAACACCAAGAATTTTTTTTTTCGAGTTGACGTGAAATTGACGTGGGCAAAAATCTATGAGTATATCCAGTTCTAGTTCATAGATTGCAGCCAATCAGAGCTCGTGTTATATAGCATCTATTTTATAAATTTTGATATTGAAACTATTTTTGTTTGTCTTAGTTTTGATGTCCCAGGAGAAGGCTTAAAAGACAATTTGCTTATTTTGATTATACACAGCTAGGGGAAACACAGGAAAACCATGAAATAAAAGCGAACTAAATACTAACAAATCGCAGCTATTTTATTTACTATTTGTCACTATCACTCAACCAGAACACAATAGCCAGACAAAAGAAATTATAGTAATGTTCTGGTTGAATGCTAGTGACAACTAGTTACTGAATAATTAGTATTTGATATTATTTAGTATGTTTCTGGTTTTCCTGGCGTTTGCTCTATTTTATTTTGATTGGACTAAGCACTCTTGTTTCCATTAGAGCACTTGTCTCACACTGCAATCATACAAATAATATTCAAATACGGTAGTTATTGTTTTCTAAATCACCATATTTTTGCTGTAGGAATTTGCTCTAAAAATTATCAACGAGACTCATACACACTGGAAAGACCTCATCACAAACAAAACTGAAAACAAGGAAGGCTTAGCATGGTGAGTTGAACAACAATGATTATGGCTGCTGTTGTGGTCAAGTATGGCCAGGTACATTGTCAAGTGACTTAGTGCATGCTTTTCTGGAAAAGGTTTTCCAGTTGACAAAGGGAGTTATTTTTCATTGAACAGTTTTCGTACTATATAAAAAACGAGCAGCAGTGTTTTATCAAGTATAAAAACTCGAGCGCAGCGAGAGTTTTTATACTTGATAAAACACGTCCTGCGAGTTTTTTATATGACTTCAAAAACCCCAACACTTATAAAACCAAATATTTCAAATACAATTTTGAAAAATAAGCGAAAAAAGTAATAAACTGACTGGTGGTCATTCTGATCATGCGCAGAATTCCTGATGTGTGTTGAATATGCGTCCCACATTTGAGTCTGGTCCTTCAGAGTTCAAGGGGGACAAACTTTCTCAAATAACAGGTTCAATTCCTTGGACCATTTTGGTCACATGATTGAACAGAGGTTGCTTCGTAGCATGCAAAGTAATCTCATTACTATTCAATGTACCTTTATATAAAGACTCTAGAGTCTTTATATAAAGATTCATTGAATACAAATGAGAGTATTTTATGGGTATAAAACCTCATGCATGTGACCAAAATTGGACCATGGATTGGACTAGATGCTCATGAATTATTAATGAGTTTTTGAATCTGTATTAATGATTCCTTGAAGTATTATTTACAGCAAGGACACTCAAACCGTGAATGCTTTATGTTTTTTTGTTGACACTTTTTAACATGCATCCTTTGAGTGAATCTATTTGAAAACATGTTCATTTTGATAACCAGGTGCATTTGAGTTCAGTCCTACTTTTTTAGAGAATTTGAAGCAGTAAAAAGCTCAGAAAATGAAAAGCTAAATAAAAGACAAGTGTTCATGGTTTGAGTGTCCTCACTGAAAATGGTGTCAATGTTAATGTTTACTCCTTGTTTCTTGTACTAAACAATATTTTTATTATTGTTTGACAGTAAAACGGTAACAGTTGCTGATTCACCATACAAAATAGCACAGAAAGATGCTGATACAATTATGAACAATGTAAGATTGTCAGCAGTGAAAGTGATGTTATTGTCTGATCTTTGTGATTGCAGGCACTGTCTCCCCTCCCATTACTTTGTCATAAAATGCTTGTTTTATGTTTTGTTGCCCTTTTGATTGCTAGTAGAATTAGTATAGGAATTAGTGTCTTTTTGGACCTTATTGGGTGACTCTTTCCAGAGGTTTTCATCTGGATTATGATGATAAATAATAGGAATATTGTAAAGACGACACTCACACTTACATTACCTTTACATTCTGTATTATGGTTAACATGCAACAATCTTGATCATAATAGTCCAGTTTCATGTTCTTCATTGCCCAGGCTAAGCCTCGATAGTATGTGATATATTCTTTTGTACGAGGTACATCCCATGGGAATGCACCAATCCAAAAACAATATAAATACCAATGGTTTTGTCTGGACTGTTTTGTTGATTTACTTACAATTGAGGCTTAGCCTGAGCAATGACGAATTTGAAAACGGACTATTATTAAGATAATAGATGTAAGTGTTGTGCCCGTCTAATTATTTGTGTTTTGCTGTAGGCCCCACAACTTGATGATGCACTACCAATAAATGAAGAAAGTAAGTGTACTTTTAAAAAGGCAGATTGTGTGACATCCAGAACATTCTATGTTAAAAATTCTAAGCACTTAATAACTTGGTCACATAATCTTTGCCCTGCTTGGCAGAGATTTCTTCTCAAAAAAAAAAACTTCTGCACGGACATGTTACTCTTTCTGTCAATTTTGCATGAGCTGCTGACAGTAAGCATCACACTACATCACTTTCATGCGTAAAAATGTTTTGCGTATGTGCAAGTTGTTGTCAAGTCTATTTAAATGCAGTCTCAAATCTTTGAATAAATTTACTCATATACTGGTGTACAAGTTAATTTATTCATTCAAACGTTTTGACGGCACAAACCATGTCCTTGCAGAGGTTTCTTTAGAGAAATCCCTGATTTTTTCATGAATATTTTTGATTCTGTATTCTAAATGGGTTTTCGAAAAAAAGGACTAGAAAGAGATTAGAAATAGCTGCCAAAACTTGCGTTTATCGTTGTATTGGAAGCAAAGCACTTCTCATTTTTACTTGTAAATCAATTTTACATGACTTTGTTTCAATTTGGTTAGCATAGTATTCTATTGTTCGGGACTTGTCAATATTCATATTTTCAATTATCCGGACTCTCAATTATCTAGACTTCTTTGCTTGGTCCAGAGGAGTCCGGATAATCGAGGTTCAACTGTATTTCAAAAAACGTTTGAGTAGAAGTACATAGAGGAAAAAACTATCTCATGAACAGACCTGAAGTGTTTAATGGAGATTTCATGAAAAACTAGAAATTTTTGGAAATTATTAATATCATCGTTCTGTTGTTTTTCAGCAAAACGTTGGCACTTTGTGAAGCGTCCTTGACAATCACAGCAAACTCAGTCAACCGTTCAGCCCAAATTATGAACTAACTACACATTGAACAAACTTTTTACTTTGTCATAGCTAGTCGTCAACATCCCTTCTAGCCATTGCTCTATCACTTTTAATTTCTGGCTAAACGTTCTGGCTTTTTTCTTTGTCAGACATGCATTTCAGTACCAGTAACCTTACGATTGGGACAAGTAACCTCAAAAATTGTACTAGAGTCATTTTCATATGACCGTGAAAGCAAATAGACCATTTAGTTTGTAGTAGTTGATAAACAGCAAAAGAAACAGTGGGTCTTGCGTTTACTACTAACTATTACTTTGCCGATTCTTTCACAGTCATATGAAAATCACTCTACTGAAAAAAAGCAAGATACTTTGCTTGTTTGCCTTTGTTTTAAAGGAAGTTTTCTGACATACAGGACAAACTTTCCACACAGTGACTCTTGTGGTCAGTGTGCACAAAGCTTGGAAAGCTTTTCCATCGGATAAATCCCTAGTAATTTATTAGATAAATTCTACACTGTGGCAAACTTTGATCCACTTGATAACTATAACCAGGCTATGTGTAACCCTTCCCTGAACAGTTATGTATGCAACCACATTTTTGTTCATGATTTGACAACAAAACATTTCTTGAACTAAGGCCAGTTTGTGCTCCAGGAATCAAAAGTGACATGGACTGCTAGTGGAAGCCATCTCTCTTTTTTGTGGAACAATGTTCTTTCTGCTGATTCTTATTCCTAGGAATGTTCGCAGTGAGGATATTCTAACCGTTAACTCTTTGTGCTTTTTGATATTTGTTTGAACATGCTTCCTTTGATTAGAAATCATTATTTTGGTAACTTAAATACATTTAAGTTCAGTAGTAGGCTAAGCTGTTTATATGGAGTGAGCCAGTCCGGTTTAGCATGCTGGATTCTTTTGTTTTTACACTCTGATAACTTGAATACAAAGGAAACCAGCTCGCTAAACAGCCCCTAAGAAATTAAAGGCAAGCGTTCATGGTTTGATTGTCCTCACTGTAAGTTCTGCATTTTAGGTATGATGCAATTTAGGTATTTTATGATGTAACTTCTTGAAATGGAAGTTTGTAGGAAATGGTATAGATCATTGTAGTGTTTCTCATGCACTGGAAATAAAAACTTAAAAAGAAAAGGTGTTTTTTGTACTTGATGTAAAACATATTTGTCACTTTAATTGAATTCACTCTTTTATAAGTTGTTTGTCTTCCCTATTCAACGGGGGTTTTTCTTCAGGTTCTCTGGTTGTCTTTATAAAAACTCAATAAGCCTGAAGCGTGATGACGTTTTACCCCAGTGTCTAGACCAGAATCCTTTTCACATTGCTTTTGTTCACTAATTATGACTATTGTTCCTGTATTCTCGAGGAAATATAAAATTTCAATATGAAAGGATTTTAAAAACTTATGGTATAGAGACGGTAAAACGTCATCACACTTCATGATCAGGGCTATTGAATGGAGCAGCATGTATGTAAAGTCTATTGTGTGGGAGGTAGTGAGTGTCGATGAGTCGCGGACAAACTAGCATACATGCTAATCTGCAAATCCAAGGATAAAAGAGTGACAAAGTGTTTGTTTGGAGGTCACTCTTGAAAGAGGAAGCAGTCCACATCTATTTCTTGTTTCTTCCCTTTGTTCACTTTCCCATTTACCTGTCATTTCATTCTCCCATTCATTCATTTTATTTACTCCTTGTAGACCTTCCCCGCATTTGCTTGAATGGCCACAAAAGTGTAATGTAATGTTTCAAGGCGGACAATGAGGACTGGACGGTATTTCAAAGGCCGCGTCCCACACTGGAACTAGTTGCAAGAACTCTGAAACCTTGATGAGAATCTATTGCACTGTGGCCATTCAAGCGAATGCGGGGAAAGTCTACTGGAGTAACACCTGATACATCAACAAAATGTGTATGTAATGTACGTAGTGTTTGAATATATAGTATGTAATCCGTTTTTACAACCACGAGTTTTATTTATAGTATCGGTTCGTATGTTTAAGGGTAGGCCAGTCACCGAGGATGGTCGTGACCTGCGTCCTCAGTCGTTCTTTCACGCAACCCCCCCCCCCGTTAATGGTTTTAAAAATGTGGAAGTGTCGAGATAAGACCAACCACGAAAATCTCAAGAACGTCCAACTTTTAATAATATGGAATTATCAATAGATTTATTGTAACTGTATAAAATATATAATTTTTTTCGACATAATTTACATATTTAACAATAAAATCTCTCAATGTACAATGATCGTGGGAAATGGACTAACTAAAAGTGAGCAATGCTTTACAGTGCAAAATCAATAAATAAAACTGTTGATTGTTATTTGTGTTGCACATGTTCAGTGCCCACACTCCAATAATTACAGTTTGACCTTAAAACTTCTCTTTGACAGAAATGACACCAATATATTTTCATTGCGACACAACTTTACATAATGTATTTGATCTCTAACATAACTTTAATCAAGCACTGTTTTTCAATAATTTATCCTCCAGTGAATTCTGTAGCAAAAATAGTCGTCAATCAAAATTATCTTTAATATTATTCTTTTATGAGAAAATATCAAAAAACGGCAAATCCTCGTCGCTGTCACTCAAACCTGGAAATTCCTGACTGTTTTTCGTTTTATCCCGATGGAATGACATCTCTTTGAAACCATCCTGTACTGGACGTTCCTGGTCACTTTTGGTTTGGCTTTCCAGAGCAACTGGTACCAGTTCTGGTTCGATCATTTGGCAGCTGTATTCTTCACTGTGAATGCTTGGAGATGTGTTGATGGTGTGGTCTTTTTGTTTGCAAGTATTTGTTGGTGATTCATGTATTTGTTCTTGGGTTTTGTTTGATTTGGTCAATTGTTTGGTACTTTTTCCAGGCTGCTCGTTGTGGTAAATTTCTTGGCGGTTGTGCAATTTGCCGCTAGATTGGTTGCTATCTTTGCTTTTCCGTGTTGCACAATTTCCATCATACATTTTGTGTTCATTGTTGTCTTCAACCTCTTGACAAAAATCATCATCAACGTCACTATCATCATTGGTATCATCTTCAATTACCTCTGTCTGATTAGAAGTATAGTTTGTGGATTTAGCTACTTCTTTGGTTTGTTTCCCAACACTTAAACGTTCGTCTGTATCAGATAAAAAATGGACTGACTCGGCTTCAGAGTTTTCGTCAACCTTTTCTTCTTCACTTTCTGCTGTCGATTGCTTCGTCTTCTTAATGCCTGTATTAGTCTTCATTTCATCACTGGAATCGTTTTCAAAATTTGGTGAATTGTCTAAATCTCTCATGGCGCTTTCTACAGCTTCATCGATAAATGAATTGGTCAGTTCGTCATCTTCACTATCGGACAAAATAACTGCTTTCTTCTTTTTCATTTTAACAATTCCAATCATCTTTGTTTTATTGTTGGAGTACTTTCCGAAACTGGGCGGCTCGTCAGTATCGTCCAAGACATTTTCCATCTCATCATCAATAAATGAATCGCTCGATTCTACCTCATTTGCTGACGATGCTATCTTTGTGTTTTCATGGCCATTTTGTGCATGTTTAGCATCTTTGTCCAGGCTCGACACTTCGTCTTCATACAGCAAGAAATGCTGCATATCATCCTCGATGAAGGAATCACTCCATTTTTCTTCATATTCTGCTAGCTCTGTGTTTTCTGTTTTTCTTGTGGATTTTGTTACCTCTTTATCTACACTCGAGACTTCATCTCCTTCAGTTGCCAACAAGCATCCTTCATTATCTTCCAGAGGTAAATCAGAACAATCGTTGCTTTCTGCTACCATTGTTGATGTTCTTATATCTACACTGGGGACTTCACCATCTTCCACGAAAGAGTCCATATTCCAGTCGTCTTTATCTTGCACCAGTATCATTTCAGTGTCTTCGAATCCATTGTTTTCTTTGGTGTTACCATCTGTTCCAATCAATGAGTCTTCATCCTGTACTGTGTCTGGTTCTTTGGTTGATTTGTTGTCCGGAACACCTTTAAAATTTAAACGGGATATGTATTTGACGTAGTTAAAAAATAATCGGCAAGATCAACAACGTTTTCATTTGGGCTGTATCTACACTGCAGAATTATGCAGAATACTTTATACCGTGTTTCTACTTTTAGTGAAAATGTTTCAAAGCTGCAATCTTGGATAAAATGACTTGAGACTGCATGCGCAAAAACGTCTATTTTTTATTCAACGCATTTCACACATTCATGCGCATTTTTAAGACATGTCACCCCCCTCCCCCTTCTCAATGTTGTTGCCCGGATAGCAGCTATCCCAAGCGTGATTTCTAGACTAAAACAACATTGTTCTGGGGGGGAGGGGGCAGCAACAGCCACAAGACCGAAAAAACGTACAAAAATGTGTGTTTTGTCTCAAGTGTTTTGTCCAAGATTGTAGCATTTTAGTGATGAAAAAGAACTTATACTTTAATATTTTTATTTTATTTTTATATTTTTCATATTTTTTTTTTCTGGTGGTGTAAATGAAAATTATGAAACACATTCTTGTATAATTATTATTTCGAAAAGTGTTTTCGGTAATCCAAATGTACCTGAATACTTGTCGTCTCCTTGATCACCATTCCAAGTTTGTTGAAAATTCTTTGCTGATACAATACCTCGGCTTTGTTCTACAAAACAACAAAGTTAGTTCAGCAAACTAAGAATTGGAATAAAAGCTGTCTTTGTTAATGCGTCGGTGAATTCTTAGTTAGGTATAACTAAAGCCTGGTTTCCATATAATTGAGAACGGTAGAGAACGGTCTCAAGTGAACGAAAAAAAAATCGATTATAGGTTTTTCGATCCTACGACCGTTTTCGATCCATACACGATCGCGATATAAATCGTTCAAAAACAGTGGGAGGATCGAAAAACTTTGATTTCCCAAAAATCGAATTTTTTTTCGTTCACTTTCGACCGTTCTCGATCGTTTGCGATTATATGGAAACCAGGCTTAGATCTTATCAAGTACTAAATAGATAAGAATTGTATCACGCTTATGTGGCGCGCAGTCTATGGCGCGCACGTTTATTACCTCTGCAGTGTTGGATAACGCTATTCCACATCTTGTTGCTGGATAACATACGCTGGTTACCAACTATCAATAAATGTCTGGAAACGATCATGATGATCAAGATAATGAAAAACCTCAACAGATTGTTTTTACATAATGGTTTATCTTAGGGTGCGTCCACACTAACCCGGATAAATTTGAAAACGCACAGCTTTATGGACGGAAGTCCATATTAAAACGCATGAATCCGAAACAATTTTATGCAAATTCTATTGTTTAACGAGCAATTTTTTTTAATTTTTATTTTTTTAATTTAGTGATTCACCCAAAGCTAGGTATAAACTCAAAAGGACACAAGTTGATGATAACTCACCTTTTGGCTCTGGTAAGTGCTACATTGGTACGTCTACATCAAACAAATCAATGAGAAATATTAACATGAATGAATGAATGAATGAATGAATGAATGAATGAATGAATGAATGAATGAATGAACGAACGAATGAATGAAGGAAGGAAGGAAGGACTGAATGAATGAATGAAAGAATGAATGAATGCATGAATGAATGCATGAATGAATGAATGAATGAATGAATGAATGAATGAATGAATGAATAAATGAATGAATGAATGAATGGATGGATGGATGGATGGATGGATGGATGGATGGATGGATGGATGAATGAATGAATGAATGCAAAAATGGCCGAATGAACGAATGCATAAATGTTTGAATGAACGAATGAATCATCGAACGAACGAATGAAGAAAGGGTAAATGAATGGAGAAAGGATGGATGAATGAATGGATAAAGAAATAGTGGACGAAAGAGTCAGCACCGTTATCATGCCTGAATTACAATTTACAATCTTATCAAGTGTATGAAGGAGAGAGCAAATGAATACTTGAATAAATGGACACACAAATTTGCAAGACTTTACCTGTCACAATCAATAAACCCGACATGGTCTGTCCGTACACAAGACAGAAGTATCACATCTTTCTCTCCTCCTTGAAATGCATCCACAGTCGAGATCTAAAACACACCAAAAAATGCCATTCGACACTATTATTGCTCACGCAGTATCAAAAAGTTTCACGTTTCAGAGTTTTAACATAGGCGAAGGGTAACTATCGGATAAATAATTCACAGTATATATCGATTTCAAAAAGCCATAAGGCAATAAGTCATTCCAAGAGCACTAGGTATGATGGGTAAAATAATTGCATCTTGGACAGTCAAAAAGATGAATATTGATCTTTTAATCTATGGGGCGAACCGAAAACAAATCAAGTCATAACTAAATGGCGTGGATTTCTTCTCAACTGGTGCAATAATTGACAGTAATATTTATACCCATAGTTCCTAGCAGTCTTGGAATGACCTATTTTGGGCTTTTGGTGATGACAGCGTTATTTGAAATAGCTATGTACGTGTAGGGTTAATTGACATCTGGATGGGGATTTCTCTGGTGTACAGTGCTATCTAGTTTTTGTGAAGCAGTCCCGGGTTACACAGGGGCGTAACCAGACCCTTATATGGGGGCTGCACATAAAAAAACCTAGACCATTCATAGCAAAAACGACTTTTATAGTATTCACTTGGCCACGACATGCGGCTTTCAATTTACCTGCACTGACTTGAGTTCTTTAAATGAAGCAGAGCTAGATGTGAAACAACGAACAAAACACTTACGTATAACAGTATTGTGTAGATTGAAGAGTAGCAACGATGGAGAAGAAAAGTTCAATAAATAAATAATTATAACTGAATACCTAATGAAAACTATATTGTAATCAAACAGATGTTGATTGATTGATTGATTGATTGATTAATTGAAATATAAATATTTTACACATCTCATCCACATAGTGGTAATGTTTTAGATGGAAGCTTACACTCACTACCCCTACATTAAATTTTACACACGTCTTTCCATACACGATGATTTTGATTAGGATGGAAACAGGAGAATCCGGACAAGAGATCGAGAAACAGCACATCAAACAAACTCAGTTCACATCACCTTGACCGATCCAGGGATCGAACCGGGGTCCAACCCTTTTTTACTTGGCTTTTATTCATAAAACGTATAGGCAAAAAACCTAATCTTTAGTCAGCATCATATTAAAAAAAAAAATTTTAAACATCTTTATTCAAATCTCTTTATACAAATATATATTGATATTGATATAATATTGATATAATAATTTGGATAGCCTAAGAAAATATCTTAACTGAACTGTTATAGTGATTTTATAGTGACTAACGTGTTTTTCAACTGGACAACCATTTCAAGTCTAGTAGTAATTTATGAATGCGTTCGGTGTGTAGTTCCCTTAACATTTATTTCATTACTACACACCGAACGCATTCATAAATTACTACTTTACTATGTTCATTCTATGCGTACATATTTACGGTGAAAAATATCGCTCTGGGATGCTCACGGTCGCCGTACTCTTCACAAATTCAGCTGCAATGTCAGCGTGTTTGTCCTTGTGGTGTAGTGTTAACACGTCGGACTAAAATACCGATCACATCAGTTCAAATCCTGCCAAGGGCATATTATATTTTTCTCTTAACATTTCTTTCATTTCAAGAATAGCTGTCCGTATATTTTTTGTTAAACTTTACTTCATGTAAAGCATCGAGACCTAGTTTAAAATGCTTCGAAATAAATTATTATTATTATTATTATTATTATTATTATTATTATTATTATTATTATTATTATTATTATTATTATTATTATTATTATTATTATTATTATTATTATTATTATTATTATTATTATTATTATTATTATTATTATTATTATTATTATATTATTATTATTTTTTCCCATTGACAGACTCCTCCATACCGCTAGCTTAACCCAGCAACATTTTATTTCATTCAGTTTTAAAATGAGAAAATGGTTCGATAGGATAATGCGAGGGTAGCTTCAAGCAGAGTGCAGGTGATCTGTCAGTATGTTCTACAGGATCTTTAATGAAATCCTGAATCCAAGACCTGTTTTGATATTGTAAAGGCACTCGACTCCTCACTTTGGTAATCATCGAAGACCAAATCGCTCTTGCGTTTTCATCATTTCTTGGGTACTCGCTGTGCGATGGGTTGGTTGTTGACAGAGGAGTGAACATGATTGTATGACCACGAAAGAGTAGTTCTGCTTTTGCCATAAGCAGCCTTTGGCTGTGCCACCAACACGTTTGGTCGTATTCCGTCGTGTACGGTAATAAGTAGTTGATAGCTTTATAGTGGAAGGCGTTAAAACTTGCGTCAAAGTGAACAATGGGAATATACAATGAGTTGTCTTCTTTGTTTTTGTCAATGCTGTTATCATCAGAAGTTTTGTTGTTAGGGCAGATTTCTTTGATTATCTTTATAATAAAATCAGCGTTGTGATGAACGTCATAGTTTGGTACACCGATGGCGGGCTCGTGGCTTAATAAAAAATCTTCAAAAGCCCGCAACGGAGCCCGCGCAGCTGATTTGAATCTGAATGCGGTATACCTTGGGTGAAAACTGAATTCAATATCATCATCTAGGAAAATAAAGTGCAAATAACTTGATTTTCTTGCCTGTGAATGACTGTATAGAACATTTCTTCCCGCGTTCCAAGAGGATTTTCCGATTTCATGGAGATATTCAATATGTTTATAGTGACTATCATTACATTTTTTCTCATAGCTAAATACTATGACATCACATTGACAATCCTGTGGATTTCCAAGATGGTCTTCTTGTAAAAGTCTCAGAGACAGACACTGCTTCGTTTGGATCAGGTAGATAAACTTCTTTTTGGAGTGTCCACTGAGAGAGCCCTGTTGATTGACTGTTGGCTCTGCCTTATTAATTCGCGGATCAACGACACCTTTCTTTCTTAATCGAAATCCATGCTGTTCAACTCTTGGCTTTATAGTTAACACTTGTGGAGTAACAGCTATAGAATTCGGTGTGTTTTCACCCTTCTTCTTTTTTTCGATAAGAGAATCACGCTGCTTACCCAAAGGTTGTGACCTCACTTGAGTTGACAATTGGCCTGTACTTAGTTTCTGGGACCTTTCACACTCTTCATCTGAATCGATTTTATAGTCGACGTTTTGAAACATAAATAGAGTATAAAACACTACTAGCGCACTAATGAACACCAACATTCTTCGAAATTTGTACCGCATTATGAGTAAAGTTGATAAGATGGCCACTAAATGATCTACGCACAGCCCAACATTGATTATATACATGCATTGTTCAGTAGGGGGTTTCGGTTGTCAAGGTTAATGGTAGTTTTTGTTTTTCATTGACTTGGTACCTGGCAAAAAATTGATCGGAGATATCCCGAAGGTAAATCAGATATTGTATGTTTTGTCCGACATGAACACTAACTAAACAAGATTTTTAATTTGAAATCCAAATATCTTAATTACATTGAAGTTTGCAACCACTGACGGAAGCATTTTGAAGGGGACAATTATAAAACGATAAATTTGAAGAGCTGGTTTCTTTTTAATTAAGCTTGTTCAAATATTCAGCGTTTTATTTGCATTTCACGATGTATTTGTTACCTCGTGATATGCTTGTTGATATTGATGTCGCCGCAAACAACGGCCAAGTAAACACCCCGCTAATCATCAGGTTGTAAGCTATGCTTTATTTAATTCACTATGTAAATATTATTTAAAAAAAATCATATAACAGTGATTTATCGCTGGTCGTTCTAAAGCCGCATAAGCACAAACCGAGAAAAACAACACGGAATTGATAAGATAAGATTTAGATAAGAGTTGGATAAGACGTTTTTCTTTGTTGCTGGCTTTGTCTTCGCCAATGCAAACTATAATCACAGGAAGCCCAAGCTAGATGTTTGTGACCCGTTTTAACAGTAGAACGAAATAAATAAAAAATGATAAAAACTAAAGCCTGTACTTGTGTTTTGCTATTTTCTTTACCTCTCTATTGAATTTCAGGCAATTTGATGCGATATTGAGGGAAGAAAATAAAGAAAATAATAATACACAAGTACAGGCCTTGCTTTTTATCACATTTTGCTAAAAACAGTCACAAACATCTAACTTGGGATAACTGTGCTACAATTCGCAAAACAGCCACTGATAAATGAAACGACAATTGATGAGAAAACGATGGTTTTGCCAACTCGAAGTTTTGATGACTCTTGGCTTAAAAAATATAAAACCACAAATTGTAACTAACAATTTTCCCCCTTTATGTCAAACAGTTGAGTTTTTCGCCACATACCGCAAAAACAAGTCGCTTATCGTATTTTTGCCCTTTCATATTTGCCGACTGGACGGTTTTTGTGAAGTTAAATCGCGTTAGTGTAGACGAAGTACTAGATGAACTATCATCATGGATGTAAATACTCAGAGGAAAAAAATGTATATTTGTTTATTTATTTATTTATTTATTCATTCATTCATTCAATTATTTATTCATTCATTTATTCATTCATATTATTTATTCATTCATATATTTATTTATATTATTTATTAATTTATTTATTTATATTATTTATTTATTTGTTTGTTGATTGATTGGTTGATTGATTGATTGATTGATTGATTGATTGATTGATTCATTCATTCATTCACTCATTCTCTCATTTTTTTTGTGTGTGTGTGTGTGTGTGTGTTATGTTCGGCCAGCTTTACAGTTTACCCATGCCACCCACAAAGAGATGAAGAGCATAGTCGAGAGAGGAAAGGAAGAGAAGAAAGCAAACATTATAAAAACCAACCCACTTACTGGCTTTGTGTCAGGATAGATGAGATAGTCCTCAGTTGTGATTTGTACAGCGTTATGACACCTACGAGATAATAATCGAAAAACTGTAAAAATCCAAACCGTTTTCTCGAGACTTTAGTATCACTGTCTCCAATCTTTACCTATCTGTGACGGTTCCAGCCCTGACTCAAGGAAACAACCAATTAGGAACACTATGAACTTCGCCTGGAATAAAAAAAACAATACTTGTAATTTCACAATTATTTTTGAGTACATGTAGTCAGTCAAACCTCCGATGACCACATAAATGAAAATTAACCAACCATCATTCGAACTAATTGTCAATTGGCAAAACATTTCTTTGAAAGCAAAATGCAAAATTCTTTTACGAGGTTCTGATGATTTAAGTACTGAAAATAACACTTTATTTCTCGCAAGTTCAAAGGTTTTCCAAACTAGTATATTAATTACACTTTCTAATTGATAACGTATATATTTATTGTATTACTAGTACATATTTATTGTAATATTATCCTATTTCTTTTCTCGCCTTGCTTCTCCGTTTTGAATCTATGTAAAGTTGTAATTAGTATGTAAGCCCCTAGATGAGTTCTGCTCTTGCGCAAACATATTGTAAAAAATATGTTTAAATAAAAAAATATATAAAGAAAATCATTCATTATGATTAAGTTCGTACCGAAGTCGTTGTGAATAGGCGGGTGCAGGCAAAGTTTAAATGGAGTTTGGTCAGGTTCGAAGTTTTGATTGACGGGAGCAAAAACAACAACTCACAAAAACTGGCGATAAGCATTCAAGGAGTGTGCAGAAAACAGAGAATTGCAGTAAAAAAAGAATAGTAGGCTACCTCTTCCTCATTATAGTAGCTGCCATCTTGACCACACTTTTCCTTGCCACCAGTTACATCACAGAAGCACAGTGCTGCAGCAAAATCCTGACAAAAAGAGAAAGTTATCATCAAGGTGAACATCTGTTGATCTGCAGCGATTTAGTTTCATAAAGAATTTTTCCATAACTTTCTTTTGTTCACGCTTTCCCCATTCCCTGTCTTTGGTCACGCTTTCCCCATTCCCTGTCTTTGGTCACGCTTTCCCCATTCCCTGTCTTTGGTCACGCTTTACCCATTCCCTGCCCTGTGTCTTTCTGTTTGTCACGCATTCCCTATTCCCTATGCTCTGTTGGTCACGCCTTCCCATTTCTCTCTCCTACATTTATCAGACAACGTATATTGAAATAGTTGTAACATACCACAAGTGGAGCTCGATCCTCTTCAGAAACGCCATCCTTTAGACGACCATTGTAGAACAGTCTGCAAGAAAAACGTTGAATGAAACAATCAATTTGTAAGTCTTTCTCAGAAGCAAGCTTAGAAAACAATCTGTGCTTTCTAGATGGGAAGCAAACTCAAAATCGTTTGCATTTCCATCAGATGTTCCGTTATTATAACAGCCACCAGAATCATCACAAGGGCGGACCCAGGGGTCAGGACCCCCCTGTGTCTATCAATGAATCTGCGGAAGATATATATCAGCAAACAAGAGGGGATTGCCTTCCAGCTGCATCGTTTACAATTAGTGCAAGTAAGTAACTGCTAAAATATAGTTTTCTCTACTATCATTCTACGGTGTCTAACTTATCATTACATTCCTTGGTGTGACCTTCACCCTTGAAAAAGCTGATCCGCCCTTGCATCATTGCTACCAACCACACCAACAATACATTTGACATACAATTCCACTACTACATGTAGGACTTCAGGAGCCAGTTCAACAAGTCTGAATAGCACTGGATCAATATATCTTATTAGATGTTTTTTTTCTTTTCTTATTTTTTTCTTATTTTTTCCCCTTTTTTTTTCTTTTGACTTTCAAATGTGTAATACCGCTGACCATTCATGGTGAAATGACGTAAACATCGTATGATAAAGCTATATCCAGGCTAGCTGGTGCCAGTTGCCCTAGTCCTTACCTGTTGGCCACAGCACTGATGACTGGGTGACAGCGATACTACAGAAAGGAAAAAAAACAATGATTCTTAAGTTTGGCCTCACTTGTATCATAACCATACGCTCAAGTAAAATAAGCAATAAACTCAGTAGTCTACAAAGCGTTTTTGTTTGAGTGGGAAACAGTACTGTATCGTATTGTAGCCGTTGTTTCTAAGAACATTCGAATTATCTACCGTATCGTAGCGGTAACGTAAACGCACCGCTTGCCACTAATACGAAAACGCTTTGTAGACTACTGAGTTTGTTGCTCGTGTTTTTTGTGTCATGTCGCAGGCTTGGGGCCAGTGTAGAGAATATTTAAGGTAAGTCTTATTTTCTTTTCCATGGGGATTCAAAAACGTCTTCGCCTTGTTGGTATGAATGCCCCTTCACGTAATTTAGACATTTCGAATTACTTGTATCTTTAGTTAGTAGATTGAAGCAATATATTGATAGATTAAATTGAAGCAGCATACCTGTGTCCTCAATAAAGTTGTTTTATAACCCTAAAAAATAAACGACATGAACAATAATAATAATACCTCTATATACCATTTATAGAGGTTAGCACAAAAAAGTTTGACAACTTGTAAACTTGTGGCTCTATATATACTAATGACATTACAAATTAAAAATTATGCTAATATAAAAAATTGAATATATAAACAAGTAAGTAACTATGTATGTACATCTCTAGTAAGGAAGGAAGGAGGGAAGGGAAGGAGAAAGGACAAAGTAGAAATGAAGGGTAGAAGAGAAGAAGGGAGGAAGGAAGAGAAGAAGAGACAGAGAGAGGAACAGAAGAAGAGACGGAGAGAGGAAGAGAGAGTGGCAGGAGAGGAGGAAGGAACGAATAAAAAAAGTAGAAAGGAAGGGAGGAAGAGAGAAATCAGGAAAGAAGGTGAGAAACGACGGAGGAAGTGAGGACGAAAGGAAGAATTGATGGGTTAAAGGAAAGATGTCATCATGTTTGTGTGTGTCTGTAAATTGACGAAGAAGTTAATTAAGCTCTATTAGTGACGTACCATTTTAACAAGGCGATCAAACATAGTCTGTTCAAGGCCAGCATCGTGATCTGGTTGGGATCCTTGTATTGTTGGACTCAATTGCTATGTAACAATAACAACAAGTCACAGTTACTCCACTTATCAACTTCTTTATTTGCACAGATAATAACATACGCCTACCTTGGGATCACCGACAAGGACCAGTTTATGACAACAGAACCTATGAATTTAAACAAATCACATGAAAACATTTCATACTGTTCATTCAAAATAATCCCAGTACAGCTCCGTGGATAACTAGCTGCCTCCTCTGTATACACAATTCTTCATCATGGTCGGCCTCATGCAATGATTAGTAAACGTATGAGCAGACTGTGCTCAGGGCTATACGAAATTGATTTCTATAAAAAAAATGGAAATACCTGGCTAAAGGAAGCAGTGCTGCAGGTTCCGTCATTTGACTACATTCATCTAAAAGAAGAACCTGAAAGTATTGTGTGTAAATATCAATGACTCTAATAATGATGATGATGCTCATTGACGTCATTATGAACATGATGATGATGATAATGGTTAGGATGATGATGGTTGAGATGATGATGATGACGATGATGATGTCATTATAAACATGTTAGTGATGATGATGGTTGAGATGATCTTGATGATGGTTGAGATGATGATGATGACAATGATGATGTCATTATGAACATGTTAGTGATGATGATGGTTGAGATGATGATGATGACAATGATGATGTCATTATGAACATGTTAGTGATGATGATGGTTGAGATGATCTTGATGATGGTTGAGATGATGATGATGACAATGATGATGTCATTATGAACATGTTAGTGATGATGATGGTTGAGATGATGATGATGACAATGATGATGTCATTATGAACATGTTAGTGATGATGATGGTTGAGATGATGTTGATGACGGTTGAGATGATGATGTTGACGATGATGATGTTCACTGATGTCATTACAAATACAACTTAGTGATGATGTCAATGCTGCAATATTATGACCATAAATAGTGCTATTCTTACATGAAACTTCAACTTTTCTAGACATGGAAACACACACGCAGCACAGGTGACACCAACCACAGGTACCCCTGCTAGTTTCTGGTAACAAAAATAAAATGGACATTAAATAGGACTGGAGTCACAATAACATAAATAATTTGATGCATTCCCTACAGGAAGCCCAGTTTCTGAAACGATACTAAACTGAAAAAATTGATGCACCCGCCCACTACAGAAAGCCCAGACAGTATCTGAAACAATACCAAACAAATCAAGGAGAAATGGTAATCGTTCACAGTGATGAAAATAGATTGCTGTTTTACATTGAATGCACCAACCACAGGAACCCCAGTTAGTTTTCCAGAGTGAAACCATTGAAGCCACAAGGCAATCTAAATAGATAAACTGTTTCATTATATGTTGGACTGGAATGGGCTACCTGCTTATTGCCACCTTTTCTTTGTTCCTCGATACTCTTCTTTATAACACTACAGAAATAAAAACAAAAATTGAGTGTGACAAAGTAATCCAAGATCCATTCAACAGCTTCATGGTTTGACACCCAATAGTCATCAAATTCATTAATAACGAATGATCTAGGATAATACAGGAACAATGCAAAGTCACTATCATAAAGGTATCTGTAAATACTGATACAGAATTTGTTCTGATTTGTACAAGGTTTAGCTTGAAATATCTTGGCCAAATTACATCTAATTTCAAAGTTTTAAATCTCAAATAGCAGCATTAATCTAGACATATGATAAGTAGTATACAATATTCATGTCTGATCTATATGTAATATATACAATATGAGAGGCCGATCTGTATGGAATAGCATAATTTCAGGGTTTTTTTAAAGGGGTACTTGGACATAATGTATGTGTTTATTCATGCATGACATTTTGATGATGTCATACACACAAATCACACACATGGTCCATACATTTTTACCATTTTGTTTTGTAAATTATTCTGTTTTGATGGCACTAAAAATTTTATAAACACAGTGTTTTGTGAAGTGTTTTCAAAAGATTCATATTCTGATCAATTTTCCTTTCTTAGGATTGATTATGTTGACAATTTCTTACTTCATAGTTGCAAAGAAATGTATGTGATCACGGCCTATGTTGTGCTTATGACGTCATCAATATTTGTAAAAAAGCTCAAAAATGAAATACTTCTCATACACATTTTTGAAAATTAGTCTTCAAAATGATTAGTATGACTCTTGGGCATTCTTTTGGTAATGTTTCATTGCTGATTTATTGAAATTTACTTCATCCAAGTACCCCTTTAAGGTTTAGCTTGACATATCTTGGCCAAATTACATCTAATTTCAAAGTTTTAAATCTCAAATAGCAGCATTAATCTAGACATATGATAAGTAGTATACAATATTCACGTCTGATTTATATGTAATATATACAATATGAGCGGTCGATCTGTATGGAATATACAATGTCGAGCTGATGGTGAGACACTCTACATTTAATTTAATTTAATTTAATTAACTGTATTTTGCCGCGCATTTCGCATGCCTCAATGCGCTTACATATTAAGGAAATTACATTAGAAACTAAATTAAATATCACTAAAAACTAAAACGCTATATATATAGTATAAAATAAATCTAAATACAGTATAAAATAGATCTCAAATCTAAATTATTGTAATCTACAAATAATCTAAATGATCTAAAATGTAAAAATGATAATAAAGATATTTATATATAATGTATATGACTAAAATTAATAATTATAAAAATGCTTGTTTAAATAAATACGTTTTCAATAATGATTTAAAGCAATTGATGGTATTAGCATTACGAATATGCTCCGGCAGATTGTTCCACAGTTTCGGAGCAGCAATAGTGAATGCCTTATCGCCATATGTGGTGGTGAAAACTCTAGGAGTAACTAAAAGGCCTTTGGATGCAGATCTAAGAGTACGCTTAGGTACATAATAATTAAGTAATTCGGTAAGATATGATGGTGCCTGACAGTTAACAATCTTATAAGTTATCAGTAACACCTTAAATATTATACGATATTTTACAGGTAACCAATGAAGATTAAAAAGAACTGGTGTTATTATGTTCTCTTTTCTTAGTCCTTGAGACTAATCTGGCAGCAGTGTTTTGTAAACGTTGCAGCTTATCTAGCTGTTTCGTTGGTAAACCGTATAAAATACTATTACAATAGTCCAGCTTTGAAGATATAAATGCATGAACTAAACGCTCAGTAGACGTATTATCTAGGTATTTGCGTATTTTACCAATATTTCTGATCGCAATAGAGGCCGAGCAACAGATATTATTTACATGACTGGACATAGAGAGATGTCGATCAAATAATACTCCTAAATTACGGGCCTCTTTACTAGTAGTTACTATATGTTGACTGACGGTCAAACTAGAAATTGGGATGCATTTAGAAAAACGAGACGAAAGATGGACAATTTCTGTCTTAGATGGATTACAGCTTAGCTTATTAAAATCAAAGAAGTTTTGAACTTCATTTATACACTGATCAAGATCAATAAGACATGATGTTCTAGAGTCAGGGTTTATAGTAATGTATATTTGCGTGTCATCCGCATACATCATGCAGTCTAATCCAAATGACTTAATAATATTTTCAAGTGGTGCCAGATATAATATGAACAATAACGGACCCATCACCGAACCTTGTGCTATACCGTAGTTAATAGATCTAGGCAGTGATTGAGACGAACCAATTGCAACTCTCTGATTACGTCCTGTAATATACGACTTAAACCATTTGAGCACCGTGTCAGTAAATCCAAAATCATAATTCAGTCTGTCCATTAATAGTTGGTGATCCACAGTGTCAAAAGCACTTGACAGATCCAGTAAGACTAGGATGACTTCAGCCTTATTGTCCAACGCCCTAGTGATGTCATTATGCACTCGAAGAAGTGCAGTCTCAGTAGAATGGAACGACTGGTACGCAGATTGGAGCTTCGGATAAAGGTTATTTCTTGAAAGGTGATCACGTATCTGAATTGCTGCTATACCCTCAATAATTTTAGCAATAAAAGGTAGAGTGGTAATTGGTCTGTAATTTGAGAGAAGTTCTTTATCAAGAGATGGTTTCATACATTCCATACAGATCGGACACGAATATTGTATATTACTTATGAAATGTCTAGGTTAATGCTGCTATTTTAGATTAATATTTTTGAAATTAGATTTAATTTGGCCGAGATATTTCCAGCTAAACCTTATGCAAATCAGGACGATTTCTGTATCAAATATACAGATGCCTTCACGGTAGTGATTTTGCATTGTTCTGTGTTCATTAATTATTCCTGAATTTTATAAGAGGATTTAAAGCAGCTGGCAGTTTTCTCATACAGATCTTTGTATATAAAACTATATATATTACTTACAGTCGTTCAGCAGGTTCTAAGTCATCTTTCAGCATTGCCTGTAATTCTTTGATCTCTTCAGAACTACTACCACTACCATGGATACTGTATGGTAGCAGTCTCTTGGCAATCTTACGCACGCTTCCAACACGCACAAAGTCTTCAAAACCAAGATCCAAAAGACTATAAAACAACAGACAAACATAATGCTTTGTTTATTTTCTTTTGCAATGCAAAAATCTGTCAATCTCCAAAGGGATTAAAAATTTGAATATGAAAATGACGCCATAATGCACATCGCATCTATATTTTTATTGTGTCACAACTCACCCAAGCAAGATACGATCCACTGCTACATTAGTTGTGGAGGAAACCAGTATTTTAGGCTTCTGGTCAGTAGTGCTGAATATTTTCACAAGATATACAATCATGACGGCAAGGAGGTAGCTTTTACCAGCACCAAATACTCCTGGAATAACAACATGAAGTGATCACTGTTGTTTAGATGTACAGTAGAATGGAAAGAAGGAAGGGAGGAAGGAAAGGAGGGATGGAGGAAGGGAGGAAGGGAGGGATGAAGGGAGAAAGGAAGGAAGAAGGGAAGGAAGGAAGAAAGGAGGGAAGGAAGGAAGGGAGGAAGGAAGCGTGGAAGGGAGAAAGGGAGGGAGGAAGGGAGGGAGGAAGGGAGAAAGGAAGGAAGGAAGTAAGGAAGGGAGGAAGAAAGGAAGGGAGGAAGGGAGGAAGGAAGGGAGGAAGGAAGGGAGGAAGGAAGGGAGAAAGGAATGAAGGGAGAAAGGAAGGAAGAAAGGGAGGAAGGAAGGAAGGGAATGGAGGAATGAAAGAAGGAAGGAAAAACAAGGATTTCAAAGATCAAAATGTAAAGACCAAGCCAGCTGAGGAAGAAAGAAAAAGAATGGGCTAATGCTACAAGGAAAGAAGACTATTGCTTTATGTAATTGTTATTCTGCTTACCATGAATCAATGAAATATCCATTGAAGCTCCCACACTGTTGCTATCACCAGTAAACATGACAGCACAATCATACAAAGCAGCAGCCTGGTCCTACAACAAACCAACATATGATTACAAATGAACTCAAGGTTAGGTCATATTAGACTCCCTCACAGTCATTTTATTTCAGGCCGTAGGGGAATGGCCCAGAAACTAAAAACGACTTGTGCAATATAGGTATTAAATTATTATAATCATTAGCACAGTAGAATGTGGCCCGAGGTAACTTGCAGCACACGAATTGGGCTTTGACAACTGATGTACCTACTGCAACTGGCAATCACAGCTGCGTTTCCAGGATTGTCCCATTACTTACCATGTTAAGATGATATTCCTTGATCATGTCTTCCGCAAGTCCAAACTGAAATTTATATCATATTATAATTAATTTAAATTACATTTAAATTACAATTATATTATACTATCATATTAATAAATGAGTGACAAATCATCTCTCTGCCAATGAAGACGAGCTTCAAAAAAACCTCCGCTCTCCAGATGGGAATATTTTCATTAATATCTTATAACTTTTAATAACAAAAAAAATTACATATTTCAATGTCTACAACACTGTCATCCCTCAACTGGGATTTTCAGATTTGTAAGTTAGAAATTATATTAAACAGAAATACAAAAATAAATGAAATAAGGTGACATATTAAAAATTCAGTTTGAATAGGAGACAAATCAGTTGTCTTTTCAGTCCAAAAAAAACAAACAAGAACTCATGACAAGCAAAATATAGCTTCAGACCAGAGTGGGAATCAAACCTAGAGTCATGAGGTTACAAGACCAAGGCTCTGACCACTCAATCACATGGTCTACTTAGTGAAATACTCCATTACTTACTGCATAATCAACAGGAATGTCCAGGCTTCCAGTGGTTGTTCTAGTTGGAGGTGCAAATGTTGATGCCAGCTGACATGTCGTCCTTGATGTTGGTTCTGCACTGTCATCAGGCCTATAAAGAGAACATAACATCCAAGCTATGGTCAAAGGTATAGATGAATATTCTACAAGAGGAAGAAATGTTTACTCCACGCCCACACTACTGGTCACTTGACAAATAACATTACAAAAGTCACATCATTTACAACACCACACCATGATATCACTCATTCATCGTTTATTCAATTTTAATTTATTTTACAAAAAAAAAAACATTCACCTCATCTGCAAATAGCATAGTTGCTAATCAAGGCAGATGAAGTGATTGTAATGTTAATAAAAGTATAGAATTTACAAATTGTAATATTTAACTATATACCTGAGATAACTTAAATTCAAAAATGAAATATCAGACTGGTATATGTACTAAGAATTATTAATTGAACATTATTAAATTATTGTTATTATCATAGTCATTACTATCATCATCATCATCATCACCACCACATCATTAACATTGCTTTGTTTCTTACTTGGTTAGTAACCTATGCAACAGTGGCATTGTATTTTTGACATTCTGGTCAATGTTTTCTGTGCAGATGAGCTCATTGGTGGCATTGCAACCATGCAGTGCAAACACTGTGTCTAAAACAAAACATTTTAAAACAAGCTTCACAACTCAATAGATACTTGGATGGATGGATGGATAGATAGATAGGTGACCAGTAGCGGATCTGGGGGAGAAGTGCGCACCTCCTAGTGAAAAGAAGTCTTTGTTTTCTTAAATATTTTTTGCAAAATGTCATCAGTATTTCATGTTTACTGGGTAGTGCACCCCCTCCTGAAGATAGCGCACCCCCTCCTGAAAGAAATCCCGGATCCGCCCCTGGTGAATGAGTGAATGAATTAGTGAATGAATGAATAAATAAATTAATGAATGAATGAATGAATTAGTGAATGAATGATTGAGTGAATTAGTGAATGAATGAATGAATGAATTAGTGAGTGAATGAATTAGTGAGTGAATGAATGAATGAATGAATGAATGAATGAATGAATGAATGAATTAATGAGTGAATGAATGAATGAACAAATGAATGAATTAATGAATGAATGAATGAATGAATGAATGAATGAATGAATGAATGAATGAATGAATGAATGAATGAATGAATGAATGAATGAATGAGTGAATGAATGAATGAATGAATGAAGAAAGGAATGAAGCAATGACAGAACCAATAAATGAATCGATGAATGAATATGAATGAATGAATGGATCAATCAATCAATCAATCAATCAATGTTGTAAGTATCAACGTTGAAATATTGTGAAAGAGATGACCAGTAGAGACGTCCATGACATAATCATGACAAAATGTTTTTCAATCACTTACCACCAGACCGCCATTTGGAGGGAGCATATCCACTGTAGAAGAAAACATGGAAATTTGTGGAAATTCAGTAAAAATTCCTCAGAGAATAATCTTTTTCATTTATCAGGCAATGATACATACACAAACAGATATCAAAACAAACAAAGATAAACACAAACTACACGTCAATCGGAGTATTTTAATTTTTAAATTGGTATTAACCTGATAGCAGATATTTCTAGTTCCCCATTAGAGTATGGACCATAATAAACACTCTTAGCAATGAATGTTGAATGCTTGTCAAAGGTGAGAGTTTTGGAAATGATCCATATGTCATCTGAAACAAGCAACAATTTATTGAAAATAAACTATATATCATTCTATATTTTGTTGGGCTATTGTTGTCATTATCATCATCATCATTTTCATCATCATCATCATTGTCATAACAGAGGCGGCGGAACAATAACATCCACGTGGGGGGGGGGGGGGCTGCAAAATTATTATCATAATTGTCATGATCATTATTATATCATGTCATCATTTTTGTAGATACATTTTTAATATGGCTTTTTGGAATTTTGTAACCACTGGATACGGTAACTCAATTTTTTGCAGTTTTAGTGGAAATAAACTTATGATTATTATTATCATCATTGTCATCATCATTGTATTGATTGTCATCATCATCATCGTCATTATCATTACCATCATCATCATAATTACCATTATGATTATCATCATCATTATGATTATCATCATCATCATCATTACCACCATCATCATCATTATGATTATCATCATCATCATTACCATCATCAACATCATCATCACAATCATTAATTGCCATCATACACACCTTTGCTGTAAGCTGTAGAGCTCTCTCTTCTGCTTAGTTCTAGGTACATTACTTTTTTTCCTGTATCCAGATCATCACAATCATCCAGCTTTCTTTTTGAGTATCTCTGAAATGGTTTTTGTTATATTCAGTGTGGCTTCAAGCAATTAATATGAGAATGTTTACTGATAAGAGTAGAGTAGAGTGGAGTGGAGTCTGTGTGGTTGCATACTTACATACTGATTCTTGCCAAACCTTTTGTTGCCATAAGGATTCTTCTTTTTGATCACCAGTTGACAATCACAATATAATGATATATTCTAGAAAACAAATGGATTGATGGATAAATGAGCACAATCAATCAGAAAACACATTAATGAATGAATGAATGAATGATTGATGAAGTAAGTAAGTAAGTAAGTAAGTGAGTTAGAGTAAGTGAGTGAGTGAGTGAGTGAGTAAGTGAGTAAGTAAGTAAGAAAGGAAGGAAGGATGGAAAAAATGAAGGAATGAATGAATGCATGGATGGATGGATGGATGAAAGGTGGATAAAAGAGTCAGCAATATTAACATGACTGAGTGAATAGTAAATGAACAAGTTGAACAATGAATAAATAAGCACACAAGCCACTATAAATTACCTGGCTCTTAAAGTATGAGATGATTTCTCCAGAGCTAGACAATGATGGTCTATTTGTCTGTGCCTGTCCTTTGGTTGTGCCTGCTCCCTGAGCTTTACATTCATCAGCCCACTTAAACAACTAATAAGTAAAAACATAAAATAAAATGAGTGCAGTGGAGTCATACTGTGAACAACTTTCATGCCCTATTTCATTGCCCATGAAAAAAATGGTGAATCCCCAAAACTTTAGCTATGTCAAGGTTGGCAGACATTTTCATCAGCTAGCCAATTATTGGCCATAAAGCCATCATAGTTTTCAAAGTTAAAAAATATGACTATAGCGATACTTCATGATTACCAACAAACAAATTATCATGCTTTAATGTGCCAACAAGAACTACACTAAGCTCTATTCAGAAATAATGGCCAATCACTGTCTGGTTGGCACATGAATAACAAAGTCAGCTAAAGTATCGCTATAATGATATGTAGTTTCTATGTCACCCATATGTCCCTCAATCAGCATAATTGCAGCTTGATTGAAGACTTATTGTATTGTAGACATAATTGTATATGCAAATACCATATAACTTGTCATATTTTGGGCGTTTTATCATACTGTAAATCTTACATTACACTTGGAGTTAGATGTTCCTGCACAAGAGTAGAACAGACGTCCCTAAAAAACCAAAGACACAACAATCAAAACAAAAACACTGTGTCAAAGGTAAGCAGCATATGGAAGTACAGTAAAGTCTGTTATTAAATTATTTGTAGTAAGTAACCTTGTTTGGTCCATCTTTTTTCACAGTTCTCAGAGTGGCAAACCCTAAAATTAAACAAAACCTTTGTTACACTTAAGGTAATTCCACAGGAATAGATTCTACCTGTAAAAATCGCTATTTTTCTGATATTTTACAGTTTTTGAGTTGATATTCATCTTAAAAGAAAAATAAGTTGGGGTCACCGATTTCGTTTTCGAGATAAATGGCTCCAAACACAAGGTGTTTTTGCCTATTACGCGCGCAAATTCGCACAATTTTTTCAAAATCATTTACAGGTTTGTCTAACTCTAGAAAGCATGTTTACTTTTCCTTATACTAAAAAACTTAGTAGCACTACTTGGAATAGTCTTTAATCTTATCACCTACTATTTTTTTGGTGGTCCACGAGACATTATCTTAGTTTGTGTGGCATGTAAGCGAAGTGTTCCTCCTCTAAAACATTCCATTTTAGCTCTTCTGGAGGTCGTTTCTAACTCCTAAAACAGTGAATTATTCAAAATCCTACCTGTATTTTTTTTTTGATTTCTAAATATGTTGTAGAATTTATTGTTACAAAAATATTTTTGAAATAAAAACTGGGGGTCACCGAATTCGTTACGGAGTTATTTTCGTTCAAATACGCAATTTTTGGCTTTTTACTTTGGGCTACCTGTGTAAATATACCACAGGAAGCCATTATGGTAAATCATTGAGCACGAAAAAGCAGCCGTTCAGCGAAAGGAATTCGGGGAGAAAACGATTCAATTTTTACTTTCCTCCAAAGAGAGTGGTTGGAACATCTTTTGCACCATCTGGTATTATTCCTAAGTTGATAATTAATGGCTTTTTTGGTTATATTTTCTCATTGCAATAGCGCGCGCGGAAAATTACCGCCATTTTAAATTTCATAGTTTGACAGTTTGTGTTGCAGTTAGCGTGCGCAGAGGACGTGCGCAGTGCAAAACTGTGGAATTACCTTAAGTTGCAGACTGAGATATAAAATTCATTTCAAATGACTGCAAATAGATATCTTACGAGTGAATGAAGCATGTATGTTTAGTGCTAAAATGCATCAGCTGTTTATTTCTATTAAAAATGAAATCAGCTGTTTATGGAACAAGTGACAAGTTGAATGCTGATTATGAAATAATAAAATTAACATAAAATAATATATTAGATTGAAACCTACCATGAGCGCATTTTGGCCTTCCTTCTTGATGTGAAACTAAGGAAAGAATAGTTCATAGCACTAAATTGAAATTTCTTAATAAGCCTGAAGCGTGATGACATTTTACCCCTGTCTCTAGACCAGAATGTTTTTCACATTACCTTTGTTCACTAATTATCACACTATTGTTTCTGTATTCTCAAGGGATTATAAAAATTTGAATATGAAAGGATGGGCACTAATCAAAAAATGATCCAGAAATTTTGAAATGATGGGCACTAATCGAAAAATGATCCAGAAATTTTGAAGGGAGGGGCACAAATGAAAAAAATTACTGATTATCAATCAAAAATTAAAAGAATTATCTATAAAAATCAATCAAAAGTGGGAGCATCAGGCCCCCCATGCCCTCCCCTTGGATCCGCCTCTGCGTAAGAGAACATTTTTTTGTAGTAAAATGACAATGTCGGTGATGTACAAAGCATCCATCACTGCTTTCATTCTCCTTCTTACTAGTATTGATACAATTAAGTCAGGCGAATTTGCCCAGTAATGCACCTTACTGTTGAAAATGTCTATTTTATTACAAAATTATTAACATCATCATCACGCTGATACATCGATTAAATTCATTCATGTCATCATCAGCATTTATCATCTAATTCATCAGTTATCAATGAAGGTATTCATCAATGAATGTAATTACCATGTTCAAGAGTACTATACTGTGTGATGTTGACCTTTCTCAAACCATTATGATAACTTTCTGCAAGCTCAAACAGTATGATATTCAAGTGTTCTGTAAAAAAATGGCAAATTTGTTTATCATCAATAATATTTGTCAGATAATGTTCATGTTATTATCACAGAATGGAAAACTGCATTTCATAGGCTTTATAATGTCTACTTTTAATTCATCAGTTTTCCTAAGAAATAATGGCAAAATGAATTTCAAAATTAATAACACAATCCTATAACATGACTGCAACACATCTAGCATTACCATCATTATCATCCAATGAGAACATATATATATATATATATATATTGTCTTTCCAAAATCATCATCTCAATCAATCATCATCATCATTTGTTCTCATCCATCAGTCATTATCAATCATCACCATTCATTATCAATCATCATCATCATCATCATTCATTATCAATCATCATCATCATCATCATTAATCATCATCAATCATCAATCATCATTCATTATCAATCATCATCATCATCATCATCATTTATTATCAATCATCATCATCATTCATTATCATTTATTATCAATCATCATCAATCATCATCATCATTTATAATCAGTCATCACCATCATCACCTTCGATCATCATTATCAATCATCATCACCAGCAATCATCATCATAAATCAACATCAATCATCATCAATCATCATTCATTATCAGTCATCATCCATCATAAATCAACATCATCATTCATTATCAGTCATCATTCATCATAAATCATCATCAATCATCATCAGCAACAATTATCAATAGCAATCATCAATCAACACCACCATCAATCACCATCTTCAATCATCATCCATTATGTTGCCTCATCATGCATTAGGTCCAATGCATGTCAGCCTTTACCTCGCAGTGCCATTTTCATGGTATGTCTATATTGCTGTTCACTAGTAAATGTTATTGGTATAGTGACTTGCCGACTTGGCTTGGCATTACCATCACATTCTTTAGATGTAGGAAACATCAGTTCACCAGTCATATTGACATCCTGATACAAATAAGTATGTTTTAACACATCAGCCAAAAATATCTTTATCTTTTTATCTACTTTTATTAATTAGTATATTATTTAATTCCCTAGCTTTTTATAATATTATAGGCCAGTTACTAATTTTCTTTTTGCACTGTATAAGCATTATTATTTTATTCATTAACAGCCACTTTATTACTCTATTCATTCACTCACTCATTCATCCATCCATTCATTCATTCATTCATTCATTCATCCAGTCACTCACTCATTCATTCATTCATTCTTTCATTCATCCATTCATTAATCTATTCATTCATTCACAATTTGAGAAATCCATTTGATAAAACACTAACCTTGACACCACTATTTTCCTGTATCAATGAGGGCTGCCCAGACCTTTGTCCAGGCATTGGTCTTTGAATAAAGCTTCTATTGGCTGGCATCAACCCTGCAGTCATTACCCTTCCTGGTTTACTCAAACCTATTCTCCTTGTCTGACTAGTAAACTTGGGCTGCAGCAGACCATTTGCTTCTAGACCTGATGAATGTCTGGACTGATTTATGGGAAAGTCATCTTGTATTCCAATAAGATCTGATTTTTTGGTTGATACATTTTGCCTGGAAAATCCCCCAGATGTACTTTGTTGTGGTATAATTCCTTCTGATTTCCTGGTAAATACATTTTGTCTGGGAAATTGACCATGTCTTTCTTGCTGCCTTTGGAAACCATCTGCTTTGTTGGTAAATAACTTTTGTCTGGAAAATTCTTCTGGTATCTCTTGTTGTATTCCCACACCATCTGCCTTCCTGGAAAACTCTGACACCATGTCATTCTGGTTTGGAAATGCTCTGGTAAGTGGTGATTTATCAGCCAGGTGGTTTGGTACTTCAGCTTCTTGTTCTGTAAAGTTGTTGGGTGATGGGTAGGATGCTGGTATTGATTGTGGACCACTTGTCATTGGTTTTCTTTTTCTGTTGCGCTGCTTTATTAAAAACAAAGCAACAGTGAGTAAAGTCCTCTTCACATGAGAATAGACTGTTCCTCCTATCAGTTGCAAAACACCTTCAATTGACACCCTTACATGACATTGAAATATTTTTTTATAAAACAGCTTATGTGCAACATCTCTCACCACCCCTTCCCCTCTTTGTAATGTTTGTTGAAAAAGTGCACAATATTTCATGACATTTTGTACTCAAAATTGATAGGGAGGGAGGGGGTGGGGGAAGCTGTCATGGACATTATTGGCACTTTAAAATATGCAATGATTATGATAAAACAATATTTTAGGCAGAAAGTGTCGACATTTTGCAAATGATTTGTAGAGATAAATCTTTCTATAGTCTGTGTTACTACAGTTGACATTTAAGCCTTTGCTATTCATGTGCCAACCAGACACTGACTGGTAGAGCTTCTGGAAATTCATATAACTTTATATGACTTAAGTGAATTTTAGACTTGGTTGGCAAATTAGCATATTTTTTTTGTAAAGAAACTATAATGATTATTTGGTTAGGATATGATATGTTAAACTATGCAAGTTATAATACTAACAATTCGCGGCACTCTTTGTGATAAACTGTCAAATGGGGATTGACTTGCTTCTTGTAATCTTGGCACTGGAACAGGATAATTTCTTCTTACTGTATTACTGGCTAAAGACCCCCTCCAGCTGGTTAATTGATCTGATTTTTCCTGCAAGTCAATGAAATCGTTTCAACTGCTATCAAAAAAGTCTTGTTTGACAACATTCTGTTTATCACATCATGATAGGTGTGTATCCAGAAATTTTGAAAGGGGGGAGGAGGGCACTACTAAAAAACTACTGATCATCAATCAAAAATTAAAAGTACTATCTACCAAAAGAGGGGTACAGTTCCCCCTGGATCCTCATCATCATCATCATCACCATGACCATCATTGCTATCATCACCATCACCATCATCCACTACCTTCATCAACTGTCACCACCACTCACCATCATCATCATTGCCTATACTACATTTAAAAATATTTTTAGAAGATAAAGTTGACATGTAAAGCTCAATTTCAACAAACCTGTTCAGAGTGTATTAAGTTCTTCCCCTCCTCTGTCACAGAGGGACAATCAGCTGACTGATAGAAGTCGCTGACTACACCATCTGATAACTCATCACTTATGTTAAATGAAGTCATATCAACATCAGGGACTTCAAAAAGATCCATCACATATTTTCCTTCTCCATTAATTCCTAAACCTTCATCACTAAATACTATTTGAAACACTGAGTTAGTTGTGGAGTTGTCCAATTCTGATGAAGTGTCGGCAAAATGATTGTCAGTCTCTAGATATGGTGTGGTGTTGTATGAGTTTTTTGATTTGTTGAATAATGATTTTGCATCTGCAATGTCTTCAATTTTTTGTGATTGCGATGTTATTCCAACGCTGCATTTATTGATCCCGTCAGATGAGGATCCATCTCTTATCTCACCAAACAAAGATGGTTTGGAATTTTTTTGGAAGTTGTCTTCAGTGGTGTCTGAGAAATGACTGGTGATTCTGCCATACATTGATGACCCAACTGATCTGTCTTCCTGAACTGCAGATGTATCTTTGCTTCTGAAAATACTAGATACATCAGGTTCATTTTCTTTGTCTTCACAAACACCATTATTAACTGCAAGCAATGTTGACTTTTCAATCTCTTGTTCTCTGCCTTCCCTCAGTTCAGAAACACCACCAATTGTCCCAAATAATGGTGAACTCTTCCTTTCCTCCAAGTCGACATTTTCTTCATTAACATGACCAAAATGACTTCTTGAAGTATCTGTTGACATCCCACAAGACAAAGATTTGGAGGAATAAACATGTCTTGCTTTAGGCTGTGCTGTGTTGAAATTACTACATGAATTGTTTGACGAGAACAGAGCTAGTATCTGAGATGAATTTCTCTTCCCTGTCAGTCCAGCATTAGCAGTACTTTGAGAATTACTTGAATTTCCAATGTGGGAGACATTTGAGCTATGTGTAGTATTTTTTGTGTTTGATCCATTGATAGCAGATTTGGCATGGTTGTTACTTGATGTATCTGCACCATTATTAAGACCATGAACTGGATTTTCAATGGTTGAACCAGAGTACTGGTTTGGAAAATCTGTAGAATGATAATAACTATGATTCGATGAGCTTTGATGATTGACAGTTGAACTGGAGATGTTTTTAGCAGAATAGATGTCATCACAACTGTCCACACTAACATGATTAGTTGCTGCTTTGGCACTCAAGTTTGAATTTGGTGAGTTGACATAGCTATTTCTTTGTGGGAGAGATTGTTGTCTTTTTTGAGAGTAGAGTGAAAAGAATTGGTCTTTGGTCACGATGCCACTATCACTGGGTCTTTGCTGTGGAGTTTTTATTTGACTGAAGTCTCCTTCACCATCATTCAATGGTCTAAACTGAAATAAATAATTCATATTTAATTTTTTACTGTCTTTCAAACTTCTCCAGGAAATGTTGAACTCTATTTAGCAAAACACTCAATAAAGATAAGACTTAACATATTTAATTCTGTAATGTTGCAGATTCTACAATCATGCAGAATATTCTTTCACAAAGTACCTTAGTTTAATAAATATTATCATTAAACTTCTGTTTTTAAAAGATTGTCAAATTAAAGGAATTGCTCAGTAAATATTATTGTCTGTTTCTTTGGTAGGTTTTGACAATAAAAATAATTACCATCCAAAAACAATTTTTTTTTATAAAAACAATTCCCATGTATCAGTACTGTTCTAGAAAAGGTGATTTTGCATAATAATGTAAATATTCAACTACAATTACCTTTAGTATCAAATGCATTAATTATATTGCCACTAACACTTACTCTTTTATCTGGTGGACCACTGGGTAAACCACTGTGTGATCTTTTCTCGGATGAAATAATTTTGGGTGGTTGGAATCCCTGTTAAAAACCAAAGATTTATTAGTAATCTATGAGCAACATAAAAAAATTGAGCTCACAACTCTTAAAGTTTTCTGACAAACTGTTGATTCTGTTTTTTTTTATTGTATTATATATTCAGGTAAGCTCTATTTCTGTTTTTTTTTTTTTTTTTTTTTAATTCTTATTTTTTGTTTGGATGAATACTAAGTCTATTCTTGATTGATGAGTCAGAAAATATTGCAAATTATCTCTTATTCCACAAGAAATGGAAAAGCACAACATAACATCAAACAAAAAGATACTTCAAGCTAGTCTCCTTTGGGTTCCCTGTATTAAGCACAATGAACTGCAAGTTACTGGAAACTAATTTGAAAAGGACTGTGAGAAGGGGCTTGTGATCCAGTCTCTCTCCCTCTGATCCACAGCAAACCCAAATGGCATAAAAAACACCATAGGAAGCCCTGGCTAATAAAGAAAGGAGTAGCCTGCAGAGAAGCCTAACTTCAAGCAATCCATTCTCAGGTTACCTTTCTTCTGACAGAAGGTAAGCTGTAGTTTCTTGTAGAGGTAGTTGTTTGTGAAGCCAGGTTAGTTTTAACTTCTTGTTTGTATGTACTGTCAGTTCTCTCATCTTCCACTGTTATGAGATATCGATCACTTTCCAGATCCATGCCACTGCTCACCTAATAATTATTATTATTGTTAAATTAATGCTTATTTAGCGCAAATATCTATATCTATAATAATATATTAAAATCAAATGCGCTAATTAGTAGTTAGTATGTATTAGAAAGTGTAAGCCTATCACCGAGGATGGTTGTGACCTGCGTCCTCAGTCGTTCTTTTACGTCCCCCGTTAATTATTGGTTAATGTGAAGTGTGGCGTCACGGGACTTCCAGTTTATCTTCCTTATCCGAGAAGACGAGAAGCCTAACAATAATTGTTATTATTATATCTAATTATTATAAATCAAATAACATTCTCCTCAATTATTTAAAGACCCTGAGTGATGGACAGGTCCGGCTGAGGGTTCGAACCCACAGCCTCCCAGTTAACAGCCATCGCTCTCCCAACTGAGCTACCCTGTTAATCGGTCAAATTGACAAAATAACAATTTGAATGGAATAAATATTTCAATAACCATCATTATGCTTCACAAATTACATGAGTTATAAGCACAGGGCTTGAATATATGGGCATTAGTCAAGGGACAATTTCCCTCCAAATTTGCTACTTGACCTGGCAAATCAGATTTTGAAAGGACAAGTTGACCTCCATATTTTAGAGGGGGAAATTGTATCTTGTAAAAGTATTTTTAAAAACAGAATCATTTTACAAATTTTGACCTTTCAAAAATGGGTAATGACCCACCAAAAATGCATTTGAAAGGTGACATCTTGACCTACGTATGTCAGGCAGTAATTTCAAGCCTTGTAAGCATCATTGTTACAAACAGCACTGGTACATGCTTTACAAGATTGTTTGCAAGTGGCAATTTAAATGCCGCCCGGTTGGCTCAGTTGGATGAGTGCCGGTTCATTGTGCAGGAGGTCGGACCAACACCCAGGGTCTTAAAATAATTGAGAAGAAATTGCAGCCTTTGTAATTACATCTTAAAATAGTTATTTAATGTCTTCTTGGATAATGACAATAAACCAAAGGTCCCAGTGCCCATGGTAATTGGTGAAAGATGTTGTGGTGTCCCTGGGTAGTGAGCATCCATCCCAAGAATAACCACTATGTGGATGAGATGTGTTAAATATTGATTTATTTTAATATTTTTCAAGTTAGTTTACCTGACCACTTGAGATGAATAATGAGTCCAGTAGGCTCCTCTGTTCGTCATACAAGATCACCTTTAAAACATAGGAAAAAAATCATACAGTTCTGTTGTCTCATGAATTTTGCCAAATGAAAGTTGATATGGTCTTCAACAGGTAAAAGTGTAACTAGACAACTTTTCATTAAATATATAGTATTTTCTTATAATGCCAATGTTATCCAAACTGTATTTTAAGGCGATTCATAACAGTTTTAAGGAAGCGCACCTACTACTTTTCATTTCGCGCAAAGGATAACTTAATCGACACCTATGGACTTGAATTTAACACTAAATATGTAGTTATGACTGAGGTTATGAATAGTGCCAAAATTAATTCGATCAAGTTTATTAAAATGATAAAAAATAGATATTTTGAAAATCAGTTTTTCAAAAATATCTCAAAAAATTGATCAGCTTCAAATAAGTGGTAAACTGCATTGTAAACTTCAAACCAATGCACAACAATTGAGAACAAATTAAAAACATTCAATCTGTTCGATTTTGCTCAAATCTAAAAAATGTTCAAACGTTCCGTATTTGTTTCGCTTAACATCATGAAGCTTTAGAATATACTCAAAGTCGACAAAACACTGCCAAAACACTGTTGAAATAGTGCTAAGATATACACTTACCTTGTGTGGAAATATTGAGTATCAATTCATTGTCGATTTGAAGATAAAATTTTTCATTCACCATGTCATTTGAGAACATTTTCTCTGCAACATTTACGTCAGAAGTTATGTTCAAAATTCTCAAAACTGCGGGATTATTTTTGCACGAGGTTCTAGGATATCTTAATTTATCATATATGCAGCAATATCCCAGCCCCTCAGCTGAATTGAAGCACTAAAACCATCCGAAATTACATTCTAACATTGGCCAACTTAATTAAGTACTTACTTAATTACTTTCGTACTTACTTACTTAATCACTTGCTTACCTACTTACTTACTTCCTTCATTCCTTACTTATTCACTTATTTACTAGCTTCCTGACTTCTTTACTTACAACCAAACAAACATACATATATAATTGCATATAAATCAATAAACCTAATTTGAGTAACTACGTACGTAAGTAAGTTAATAAGTATTAATTAAGTAAGATTCAGTTGGAGTCAGCGGTTGTTTAGTAAGTCAGTCCGTCAGAAAGTAAATAGATCAAATCATAAATAGAATAAGAAGAGAATAAGGATCAGAGAATGGCAATATAGTTTATTGATAAATTGTATAGTTTTTTTGTAATAATTGCTATGTTGCCACACTGAAATGTTGATTATGAAGAATCACATGAAATGCCAACGAAAAGCTATACGAAACAAGTATAAAAAAAAACTATTTGTTTCAAAACAAATAAGGCATATTCATTTTACAATAATGATAACAAATCCAAAACATACTGATCATAGTATTTGCATTATGACAAGACCTGAAAAACGAAAATGGAGTTGAATAATTTATAGTAACTGTTTTCTTGATTCCTGACTTCCGGTGCCTGATTATATACCGTGCAGTGCTATGCAAATGTGTTGTATGCTATGCGAATGTATTTGCACGTGCATACAACAATTTGCGACTTCGATATGCTAATTTGCAAGTCGAACGGCTGTGTGGATGCAAGTTTTGGGCTCGCACAGTTGGCCAATGTTAGAATGTAATTTCGGATGGTTTTAGTGCTTCAATTCAGCTGAGGGGCTGGGATATTGCTGCATATATGATAAATTAAGATATCCTAGAACCTCGTGCAAAAATAATCCCGCAGTTTTGAGAATTTTGAACATAACTTCTGACGTAAATGTTGCAGAGAAAATGTTCTCAAATGACATGGTGAATGAAAAATTTTATCTTCAAATCGACAATGAATTGATACTCAATATTTCCACACAAGGTAAGTGTATATCTTAGCACTATTTCAACAGTGTTTTGGCAGTGTTTTGTCGACTTTGAGTATATTCTAAAGCTTCATGATGTTAAGCGAAACAAATACGGAACGTTTGAACATTTTTTAGATTTGAGCAAAATCGAACAGATTGAATGTTTTTAATTTGTTCTCAATTGTTGTGCATTGGTTTGAAGTTTACAATGCAGTTTACCACTTATTTGAAGCTGATCAATTTTTTGAGATATTTTTGAAAAACTGATTTTCAAAATATCTATTTTTTATCATTTTAATAAACTTGATCGAATTAATTTTGGCACTATTCATAACCTCAGTCATAACTACATATTTAGTGTTAAATTCAAGTCCATAGGTGTCGATTAAGTTATCCTTTGCGCGAAATGAAAAGTAGTAGGTGCGCTTCCCTAAAACTGTTATGAATCGCCATAAATAAACTTGAACTTGAACTTATCATATATTTATAAATTCTATTTCTACAGTAAATTAGTTAATAATATTATCTAGAGTAATTTAAAGTTAGCTTCTGTGTAATGCAGTTTATGCTCACAAGTTAGGTCACAATAGCAGAGTAAACAAAAGAGAGTATTGTCCTTTGAAAAAAATTATAATTGTGACATCACTTGTGATGTATATGATAAATAAAATATTACACACAAAAAAAACACCTGTACACTCCAGGACATAATTTACAGTCACTTTTTTGTATCATAACCAGCTGTTTGAAAAACAATTTCAAAATGATATAATTATCTTTTCTGGACTGTCAATCAATTTCATAGGGTGGAGTCAAAATTATCAGTCGACCAAGATTTTTAAGAGGCTTAGAATTCCCCCCAGTTTGAACAGGGTGGGTGGGTGGTTTTGGGGCCAGAATTCCTATAGTCTTCCAGCTACAGCCCATGTTCAGTCAGACACAAAAATTAAAAATAATTAATGATTAAGAAAAATTAATAACAAATATTATTTCCCCATTTTTAATGAAAAATGAATTAAATTGAATTAACACAGGAAAAAATTGAATTCACAATTTTAAAACGATTTGAAATGCATGAGAAATGTTCCCATTTAATGGGAGAAATATGGGTAAATTTGAACCCAACCTTGGTGAAGCAATGGGTTTGGTGCAACAATTACAGTAAACCATGGACTTACTTTGTTGTTACTCTTCTGGAAAAGAAGAATGCCATCCTACAAATAAAAGTACAATGGCTATTGAAGCAAAGTAATTTGACAAATTAACATTATTTTCTGACGTGATTAATTTACATTAGTCTACAAAAAATATTGTTTTTTATTCTGCTAAAACAGCATAAATTCGCACTTGTTGCATAACTAGTTCATTTACCTGCCACGTCTTCCGCTTTTTAGTCTTTTGGTGCGTATAAAGAACCTGGAAACAAGTATATTATTACCTATATACCGAAACGACATCTTTGAAAACATGACGTCAAAAATTGATTTGAAAATTGCAGTTTTTCTTACCGAAAACTCCTTATTTTGCATAATGTTTTCCCTTTAGATAACAAAACAAAGGTGTTTGTTCATAACTAGATTATTCTCAAGCTGTTGTACGCCTCATTTTTCGCGTACTTTGGGGCTTTTTTTTGGCAAATTTTCTACTGCAGCGTGGACGAAATCCGCCATGTTTTTTCAACTTTCGCGGTGTTTTCCCAACCTCGTCCCCAGGACCACTCTGTTCGTTCTTTTTTCAAAATGGCGGTCACTCACACATTGACCCTGGTACCGGCTGGTTTGACACGTGACTGTCGGCCATATTGATTTTATTGGTCACGTGATAAAAATCTCCAAAAATCTTGGAGATTTTGATCACGTGTCAAACCAGCCCGTGCCAGGGTCAATGTGTGAGCGACCGCCATTTTGAAAAAAAGAGCGAACAGAGTGGCCCTGGGGACGAGGTTGGTGTTTTCCACCTTCTTCAGCCCAGGCTCTTTCCCTGGAACACAGGAAACCCACAAACCATTCGATAAATCACCAATGGTCCAATGAAATACTTGATTTTTTCATATCATTATTTTAATATCATTAATTTTTTATCAAGAACTTTTACATTTCTGTACCCTATTGCATGTTGTAGAAATTACATCAAACAGTGATTGTAACATTATTATTATTATAATTTATTACTATGTAATTCAAAAAAGTGCATATAAATTCTGTTTATCCAAGCAATTGCCGTCAAAAAAAATTACAATTCATGAATTTGTGTCTTTTATATCATTGCATTTATTGATTTTGCTTGTTCACATTTTAAATTTCGGAAGTTATTTATCAGAGGCAGCTCCTCTTATTTGTTTTTAGTTGTAGGTAGTTCTTTTAATTTTTGATTAAAATCAGTAATTTTCGATTATTCCCCTCCCCCCCCTTTCAAAATTTATGGCTCATTTTTTTATAAGTGCCCCCTCCCCCTTCAAAATTTCTGGATCTGCTCGTGTTTATAGCTTCCTCTAACGGAACTTGCTAGGAAAGAGTTGTTTTCGTATGAGTGGGACACAGTACCATGTCATATCTTAACTCTAATTTCAAAGAAAATATTCAAAGCATCTGCCGTGTGATAGCTAGTGTATTGTGACCAAACCGTTTCCCAGTCATTTGAAAAACCACACTAATAATTTTGGACAGTAAAACAATGGTACACAATACAAACTTTTTAAATTTGTTCTTACAATTTTAGAAAAATTTCTCCCACCAAAATAGGCTATTAAAATCTGTACTTGAATTTAGTCCCCTTTTAATGGGATATCCCAAAGCTAAGCCAATCAAAATGTGTAATTTCATTGAACAACATCATTGTTCTAGTGATTGTCTAAGCTGTGAAACATCCCTATCAAATAATCTTTTACAAAAGTATGCATTTAAAATGGTTAACATAACAGTCCAGAATGATAGAGCTACCCAGTTAATCATCATCATAATTTTGTTATCAGTATATGTGTTGCACTTAAAAAAACAGTGTTCTGTTTTTCAGTTTCCCTAGGAGCCATATCAAATGTTGGGCTTCCTGTGCTTCAACAACAATTGGAAGCTTGACAATGTCAGACTTGAGAGAAACCATCTGTTTCTTAGAGTATTTTTAGTGGTGTTGCCTTGACATCCAGTCTATGCATTCTTATTTGGAACATGGTAAAGTAAGACGTCAGTGAAGATGGATTCTAGAATCAGGCAAACTCCAACAAAATACAGAAACCAGAGCTTTTCTGATGGCAGCAGACCTTTCCTTACCCAGTACACCTAACAATAAATAAAGGAAGGAGTGAATACGTGGTTTGACAAAATAAATGTATGGGTAGATGGATTGATGAATGGATGGATGCATGCATGCATGCATGAGAATGAATGAATGAATGAATGAATGAATGATTAGATGGATGGATGATTAGATGGATGAATGAATGAATGAATGAATGAATGAATGATTAGATGGATGAATGATTAGATGGATGAATGATTAGATGAATGAATGAATGAATGAATGAATGAATGAATGAATGAATGAATGAATGAATGAATGAATGAATGAATGAATGAATGAATGAATGAATGAATGAATGAATGAATGAATGAATGAATGAATGAATGAATGAATGAATGAATGGATGGATGAATGATCGAATACACCACTATGGCAGATACAGCCATTCTTTTACATTCAGATATAACTTATACTAAGATGCATGGTAATTGATCTAGATATGAATCAGTTTTGTTATATTACATACCAAAATCATTTGCAAAAATCCCATTGCTGAAATGAACATAAATAAAACAAATACAGTTGTTAGTCATAGAGCGTGTGTTTAGCGGGCTGGTTTCTTTTGTTCTCAAGCTATAAGAGAGTAAAAACAAAAGAAACCAGCCTGCTAAACTGGGCTGGCTTGCCTCATATAAACAGGCCCTTATATTAGCAAGTCTTAAAACTGATTGAGCTGAATACTGCACAACAGAATGCTACAGCTTAATTGTTATTTTGTTGTAAGACAACACAACCTTTGTTTCTACTACGTCTTTGTTTTATTATTTACTGAGCGTTCGGAGAATAATATCCTTCATCATCAGGGTTTTTTGTGTTACAAATATGAACCTACCTACAAACAATATACTTGATATCATTTTGTGGTATCATGAAGTGCCATTTCAAACATTGTTCAAAATCTTTTAATACTCATTAGCATTTTTGGACCAACATTCACTAGCATTCACTGATTGAATTATTCTCCAGAAATAAACCCATCAATTGTTGGTTCAGAAAAGACCATAATGATTTATGACACAACAGGTAAAAAGATTGTAATACAGGGCAGATCTTGTGAGGGTAATGGGAGTTACCCCTCCCCTACACCAACCCACCATGATAGCAATAGATTTGAAATGTCTTTTCAACAATAATTACAGGATGTGAGCCCTTCATGCCAAAACCACCTTGGCTGCTAATAAAATAAAACCACCTAGGGCTCCTAATAAAATGGACATGATGTGAATCCTTCATGCAAAAACCAGCTTGAAAAAAATATGTCATTATAGACTCCTTGCAGCTAATTGGAATGCAGCTCATTTTGGAGGACAAAACAATGGATTTCAGCTCCCAAGAGAGGACAAATCTTTTCTTTTGTCCTCCAGATGGGGCTCCTTTGACGTCACATGCAAGGGATCTATAGGGCTGCTAATAAAATGGCATTCATTCTCTCTCTCCGGGAAAGGTTAAAGAAGACTCTGCTCGCAGGTTAAATGGCATGGTGCAGTGTAATTGAATTTAAAAATACTTACATATAATACTGATTCCTAGCAATAGATATGTTGAGTCTGCAACACTGCCTCTATACATTGACAATATTATTGTAATCTGGAGAATAAAAGGTAAAAAAAGCAAATGTCTAGTTTCAAGGGTGTTGGAGGGTCCCTTACACCCCCTTCCTTGTAATGTGCAAAGTCCCTTCAGCTTCTGGAAATCTAACTAACATCCCAAATGTCATTATCACCACCATCCCTTCACAGTGTCTAAATTACACATTTTTACAGCTGTTTCTATGGAAACACCAATGCAGTCCACACTAGTATTTACTAGTTTTGAGTGATTCAAGTCTGATGCCTTATATCATCAACCACCAGACCACAAAATCTATCGATGCACATCACAGTCATATTCAGACACCAATAAATCAAGGTCATGATTTTGGATGGGGGGGGGGGGGGGGGGGGCACTGAAATCCCCCACCCCTTCCTACCCCAAGGAAAGTAATAACTAGAGCCCAGTCATCTCACATTTCCTTACAACACAGGAAACCAGCTCCTGCATTCAAGGCGGTTATGTTCTATGGGTATTATGGCACGTAGCATCTAATTGGAAAACTTTACAAACTGGAAAATCATAAAACAAATCTTTTTGTATAAACTCATGCATTAATATCTTTTAACCAATATTTTGTGAAGGGCCCAGCACCAAAAAATATTTTGTGGGGGGGAGGGGGGGAGGGGCCCCTGCACCCCCACCCCCCGGTTCCGCCGCCCCTCATAAAGCCTACATAAAGTTATCCATACGATAAAAGTTATCTACTGTAATCTACTCAAATTTTGTACATTTTATCTTATGGATAACAATTTATCAAATAGATAGTGCTATTAGGGTTCATGCAACCAGACCAAGGCTGTTTTAATTTAATTAGCACGCATAAACTTACCAAAATCAAAATGACTACAAACCCTACAAACAGGTACATAAACAGCTTCTGCAATGAGATAAAAGTTAATTGCAAATCGGTCACTTAATGAATCATACAAAACTTCATAAAAAATACACTTTCTTTCATATACAGCCAAAAAATGTTTGTCAATATTAATTTGCGATATATAAAAACAGTTCTTTTAATATTAACAGCGTAAAATTGGAGTTTATGATTCCATAAAATATAAATACATTAAGATTGAATAGATTATTGTTTCAAGAAAGCTAGCTGCTTGCCCACTTTAAAACGACATGCACATTCCAGTTCACAAAAGAACAAAACAATATTGACTTCAGAAAACGAAAATAAAATGTGGGTATCTTTTTTACTCTTTCCCTTACTCTACATTAACCTTAGTTTCGACAATAAACTAATTGAAAAAGCATTTCGAAAGTAGCTTTAACTTATATGAGGAGCAAAGGAGGAAACGAAAACGAAAACAGATACCAAAGTGAGCAAAAAAACCTGCAAAATTTATACTACAAAACAAAACACCATCACAAATTACTATTACAATTTATACCTCTCGAGGACTTCGCCCTTTATCATGGAAAAGTGTTTGATCGCTCGTAGGTGAGCCAACACCAGTAATCAAATGCGATTTATCATCCGCCATGTTTACTAAGAATCACTCAAAATTAAAAACGAGAAGGATCCGAGTTTCACGAGAACTCACGAACTCCGGGAACAATTAGCGATCTCCTTCGTTCCGAACTCGTGACGGTCGCGTGATTATTCGGCCTTCCACGTCCACAAATGACCCAAGGATCCCCAAGGATCACATGATTTAATGTTGTTTACTCTTAAAAATGGCGGACAGTGATACAAGCCCGAGCTCAGCTCCTCTTTATCATGAAGTCGATCCCAAAATTGTGAGTATTTGCTCGCTAAAAAGATTGTTTACCAATGATTGTGAGATTGATTGCTCATTTGCTTGGACAAGCAATATGGCGTTGACATAAAATTCCACAGATTTTATATGGAAAGCTTTACTCTATTAGCAGGAGTTTACATTGATTAGTTAAAAATTCCTTCAGTTTAAAATATGGTTTGGACTTTATGACCACCTCATGTCTTCCGATCCATTGAAACGAATTTGGCTCAATCGAAATTTGCTACCACAGGAAGTCCGCTTCTCAGTAATGTTCTCAACTGGACTGAAGATTATTTTAGTGTAATTGATACGTTTTCTTTTTTCTAGACTCTTGCCTTGAGGATTTATGGTGTAGTGACAGCATTTTTAGTATTTGTAAGTATAGAAAAAGGTTAAAGGAAATATATTTTTATTTGGAAGAAGCAGTAAATTAAGGTAATTCCGTAGAAATAAAACCGAATAATCAATTTTGAGAAACGCTAAAAAAATACAAATAAAAAAGGGAGGTCACCGACTTCGTTTTTGCGCAATATGATGTCAAAGTTCATGCATTTTGGTGATTTCAGAACGTAAAGAAAGAAGCTCAAAAACCGTAGTGAAAGGCAGCAAAAACACATAATTTGTCTTTTAAGAGCAAAATTCGTATTTTGTTCAAATGTTTATTTTATGAAAAAAGTATGAACAGATGTATAAAGGCCAGTATACACGAGGGAGCTTGCTCCTGCAACACGCTCCTTCAACATGCTCCCGGAGCAAAGCTCCCTCAAGTGTACCAAAAAATATGTTGCGCAACAAAGGGAACAAAACCTGGGAGCTAAAGTTTTGTTGCGCAACATGTTTTTTGTTAATACACACGAGGGAGCTTTGCTGCATGAGCATGTTGCGTGAGCATGTTGCAGGAGCAAGCTCCCTCTTGTGTATCGGTCTTTAAAATATGTGATCTTGAAGAAATTGACAAAATACCAACGTGCGCACAAGCTTTTTATTCATTCGAAAAAGTCCTTGACTGAAAGTATTTTGGAAATTGATGACCTATGCTCAATTTTAGATATATTTGATGTTATATTATAACAAATAATTTTATCAAATAAAAAACATAGGTCACCGTGCTAGTTTGGGAAATATTGTGAAATATATTGTCATTTTATTGCCAAAAAACAGGTTTTCCGTGAGAGAACTGGGTCGAGTTACAAAATTATTGCGTTTTCTCGCTCGAAAATATCACAATTCTTGGATTTTTTATGTAAGCACTTTACGGACATAATTTGACTAGATTACATGATAAAAGTCCTGAAACCAAAAATCTTAAAACATGCGCAGAACTATGTGCAGTGCAAAACTACGGAATTACCTTAATGGTTGCCCTGCATGTTGGACTTAAAAAAAGTACCTTAACCTTCAAAATTCATCGATCATAGCCAAAAAAGTTATTAATGTCATTGTTCCAAATTCAAATTTGTATGCTGTTTATCATCAATCATTGCTTACTTAGAGATCCAAAACTGTGATCTTCTGAAGAAATACCACAGCTCAAGAAGACACTATTTCGTGATCTACTATGCATGGACATAATGCTTGAACGAAAAAAAAAAAGATGTTTGTACAAAGTCAAAAATTGTAGGAAGACTGTAAATTATATGGCCCAAACTGGTATCAATACCACTCCACGTCCTTTAACCTATGTTAATATTTGACATCATTTAAAATTTAATTTTTTTCTGTTTGTAGTTAGCTTTGATCTTCTGCTTTGTCAAGGGATCTAATGATGCCAATATGTATCTTTTAGCTGTCAATATGATCTGTAAGTAGCCATAATTAACTGTGAAGTAGATGATCACTTTATGACAGGTTTCAATATCCATGTAGTATTGTAAATGTTTATTTACTGGGCTTCCTGTGGTAGCCCTTGGGGTTATAAAAAGTCAATTTTGTGCCCAGAGCCCACGTTTTCTTGTGGCCTGTGGCAAAGAATGAGGGCTCTGGCATAATCTGATACCAGAAGCCATGTTGTATGGTTTCCAGTTTTAGTTGTTTTTGCCCATATTTTGCTTTGAGATCCTTTGTTAGTGTTTTTAAAGTTTCATCTATTGCAAGATTAATCTTTAATATCTCTATGGTGGTCATTTTGAAGACAATGCTGGTCAAACTATGGATAAGAAACTACAACATACAACAGGAAACCATAAAACATGGCTTCCAGTATCGGATTATGCCAGAGACCTCGTTTTTTGCCACTTGTTCACTCATCTTTAGTTGAGAAGCTTGTTTTAGGACTGTACTTCTGGAGTTAGCTCACTCATAACAAGAAATAAATTATTATTATTATTATTATTATGGCAGATTTTATTTACTTTTGTGTATATTTGTATATTTTTTGTATATTTTTTAATTAGTTTTGTTACATTTTGTTATTATTATTATTATTATTATTATTATAATTATTATTATTATTATTATTATTATTATTATAATTATTATTATTATTATTATTATTATTATTATAATTATTATTATTATAATTATTATTATTATTATTATTATTCATTATTATCATTATTATTATTATAATTATAATTATTATTATTATTATTATTATTATTATTATTCATTATTATTATTATTATAACTGAAGGAATATTGCAGGTCCTAACCTCCATTTGTTTTTCTTTAAAAAAAAATAAGTATGACAGACTTTAGTTTCAACATGTTTCGGCGATGCTCTCGCCATCATCAGTGATTTATTAAATGATGATATGCATGTGAGATGACAGAAATCCCTACGGAAAACTACACTTTAAGGGTGATGTTGGTCAATGTATGACTTGTTGATTAAGAGATCCACTTAATGTGCATAGCTTCTTTTTCATTTTTGTTTGTTTGTTTGCAGTGAGCAGTCTAATAGGAGCAATTCTTGTAAGTAATGCTGTTCTTGATAAAATGACCTACAATTATTGACTGACTGTCCAACAGTCATTAATAGACCGGTTTCAAGTTCTTCATTGCTCAGGCTAAGCCTCGATCATAGGTAAATTAACAAAAGAGTTCAACCATTTGTTAATTAAAACCATTTATATTGTTTTTGGAGTGGTACATGTATTCTTATACAAAAGAATATATCACACATGAAAGTAAGGCTTAGCCTGAGCAATGAAGAACATGAAACTGGACTATAGACTGACTGATCAACTGATTGATTGATTGTTTGTCTTAATGACCAACCAAGAGACTGGCTGGCTAGCTGACTAACTGGTGGAAGTAGCAGTTAACATGAATATAAACTGTTATATGCATGACCAGTGTCACGCAGGGCATTATCACACTCAAAGAAACCTTCAAAAAAGAAACTATGACGAGGGCCTCATGACTATTTTTGAAATCCATTCAGCGCCTGTAATGTATGGGGTTCCTGTGTACAGGTCACGTAAATGAGGAATAAACCAACATGGCGGACGGCTTGTACAATACATTACAGCGCCAATCACGCATAGGCCACAAACACCCTCAAACAAAATATGGCCAACAGCAGCGTGCACAATGCTTCATTTGTTGACTTTTTGCAGTGTTTTATTTCATTTTTGGGCTTTAATATTATTTATTAGCTCAATTCATAAATTGCATATTGCCGACTGAGTTCGGGTTTAACTCTTGTAAAGTTTGCACAACCTTATCTCAAGCCCAATTATTTTCTTTATGACATTCTCTCAGTCACTAAGTACAAAACATGTTTTATACATTTTGATAGGCATGGTGGTATCGAAAAGGAATCATTGTAAGTAATAAATGAAAACCTGTCATAAATCTTTATTTTTGCTAGCCTACGTTGCAGCCGAAAGTAGTTTTTCGCGAACCACATAAGACGGCTGCAGTGGAGGCTGTATCTTTGCTTGTACATTCCATTTATTCGTTCATCCATTCCTTAATCCATCCATTCATTTATCCGTTTAATCATTCATTCATCCATTCAATTTGCGTAGTTCTTCTTTTGTATACACCACTGACGTTTAATAGTTTCAAACTAAGATTTAAAATTATACCAAATGGTTTTGTCTGAGATTCTAAACGTTCTCAACACGTATAAACATATATTGGATTCTTTTGAAGCCAAGGATCTCTAGCCTATCTATTAAAACTGTAGATGTAGTTTCACAGACACTTGACTGACCAACAATCTTCGTATTCTAATGCCATAGGAAGCAGACAAGATTGGTTTTATGGTGTTGCTTGGAGTCTGCATCATGTTTCAAGCCATTGTGTCTGATATCTACGTCTACCATCAACCAAATCCTGCAACCACGCTAGCTCCAGCCCACGTCAATGTAACAGCGACACCCATAAAGACGCCACCAAAACCGCTATAAATTGCGTAGTACAGCCTTACCATTTCATAGCACGGTACTCACTAGTGAAATAGCAGCAAGCTAGCATAAGCGATTAAACATATGCATTTCTCTTGTGCTGTCCTCACTTGTGAAATAGACGCAAGTATAAGCGATTAAACATATGCATTTCTCTTGTGCTGTCCTCACTTGTGAAATAGACGCAAACATCAGCGATTAAACATATGCATTTCTCTTGTGCTGTCCTCACTTGTGAAATAGACGTAAGCGCAAACATAAGCATGAAGGTCGCATTTTTCCGTTCTTTTTTTGTGTGTCTTGCGCTTATGTTTATTTCACCGCGAGGACAGCATTTGCGTTTAATTAACAAGAGAAATTTGATCTTTGATGATTGTGCTCGCGCTTGCGCATATTTCACTGGGGAGAACCAAGCATTATGATTTTAATTTTGCCTATCCTTTTGAAGTGGTGTGCAAACAACACTTAAAACTTGAAACTACTTTTCAATGATTCTGGGCAGAAAACGTGCGTTAGTCCTTTTCAAAAATTAAAGCAGAATGCGTAATGACAGTTGACACAGTCCCGTTATAGAGCGAAGAATGGTCAAGATGCATGGAGTCAAAATGAAAAAATTGGTTAATGTAATTGTAAATATCCGAACAAATTTTAGTGTCAATCATTGCTGAATTAACTTGATTACAATAATTGAACTGCTTTTCTTTCGTTCTGTATTCTCTCTTTGTTGTACTAGAGAAGTTGTATTCCTCTTTTTGCGATCTCCTCTTTCCTTATGGACTTCTTGTTGGCTTCTGCTCACCAGCTCGTTGTTTGTCTACTAGTTTGTTGTTGTTGGTTATTGTTTGTTTGTTTTGTTGTGTGTGTGTGTTTGTTTTTTATTATTATAATTTTTTTTAAGAGGGGGAAGGGGAAGGGGGAGTGTTTGTCAATTCGATACTTAGGTTGCTTCCGTATTCAAGTGTGTCCAGGTCGGTTTGCTATTCTCTAGTTCCAAAACTGAAACCAGTGATAGATATCAACAAGCATTTACGACCTGTTTCTTTGACACCATCTACAAACTTGCAGAGGACTTTGTTGTTTCAATGTTTATTGGTCCTGCTGTTATTAAAATTATCGATCCTGATCAATTTGGTGCTATTCCCAATTCTTCAACATTGTATGCATTAACATCTATGCTACATCATTGGTCTTAATTGATTGTTAACAATGCGAAAATACTTGGATTAAATATTTCTGATGACCTGAAATGGAATACTCATATCAGTGAATGCACAAAAAAAGCAAACAAAAGGATGTACTTCTTAGTTCAACTAAAAAGAGCAGCAGTTAATGTTGACGACATCACAAATTTTTACTGTACGACTATTCGACCTGTATTGGAATATTGTCTACCCGATTTTATCTGAGTGAATATCTAGAAAGGGTCCAGAAAAGAGCGCTTAACATCATCACGCGCTTGAACAACTACCAAGAAAGCCTTGAAGCTACTGGTTTAGAGACACTAATGTCAAGGAGGTTATATTAGTGCCAAAATTTGTTTAAAAAAATTACCGATGATTACAGACAAACTTGCAGGGCTGTTACCGAAAGAAAACCAGAACAATTATGATACGAGAAATAAAAGATTATTTATTTTGCCAAAATGTAAAACAAATCGCTTTTTAAAGAACACATTTATTCCAGCTATGTGTTATCACAAATAATTATTGTGTAATTTGTACGCAATTCAGCCTTTTGGCTGCTATGTATATACTGCAATAAATCTATATAATTTGTGTGTTTGCTTGCAATAATGTTCGTATTTCGTTTGATTAATGTGTTAACATTTGGTTTATGAATTCATCTTTGTGGTTTTGTCATTTTATTGTTAATTTGTTTTTCTTGAATTGTCTGTATGCAATTTTTTAAAGAAAGCTTCAAAAAAATCGTTACAAGTAAGAAGACGATAAGTGTTTATGGTTGAACAACACTACCCTGTTTTCAAAATATTGAAAAAGAGAACTCCCAAAAGCTAAAGGCGCCAATCTTCGTGCTGGGTTAAATCTTAGCTTAGTTATATTTAAATTATCTCTAAGTGAAATATTTTCAAACTGTTCTTGTTAGTGTTTTACAGTGAAGATACTCGAACCGTGAACACTTTGTGCTTTTTTATACTTTTTTTAATATGCTTCCTTTGAGTGAATCGATCTGAAAACGTTTTCTTTTTGATAACTCGGTGTATTTGAGTTTAAGTCTACTTTTTTAGAGGATTTAAAGCAGTAGAAAACTCTGAAAATGAAAAAACAAATAAAGACAAGTGTTCATGGTTCGAGTGTCCTCACTGTAATTTTGCTAGGGCAATTGCCAAAAATTACGAAAACGTTTTGGAGGATTTTCGGCTTCACTGGAACGTGTAACCTCGATTCATCAAAATCACTTTTCCGTAAATAAAAAATCGCTACGCTATTAAGTCAATATTTTTCTTTCTCGCTTTATTGAACTTGAAACCCTATCATAATATAGTTTATTTGTTTATTATATTCTTGTTTATGTTATGGTTCTATTATGAAGAATGTTTATTTTCTGGTTTTGAATCTACTTGGAAGTTGTGTCGCTGTTGCTCGAATCAACAGATATCAGAATCAAGGTTTGAACCCGAACAAGCAAAATTTTCTCAACTTGACAGTCTTGGTTGACAAAGATGACTCAATGAAAATAATGTTTGAAAGCGCTTCACTTGAGGAAAATAACAAAGATTTAGTTGGAAGTGGCGAAAATGGTATGAACGAAATCGGTAAGTAAAAGAAAAAAATACCCCAAATTTGTGACTTGAAATACGTTGCGTCAAGGCATCCTCAGATTAATTTTTAAAACCCGTTCAAGAAGTTCACCTGTTTTCAATATTTACAGTACCTTGGTGCCATGAATTTAATTGTTGTTTTGATCTCAAAATTATGAACAAATTTATTATTGTTGAACATTTTAGTGTTGTATCGATTCCAACTGCTCAAACCGCGCGTCATTCCATCTAATGCAATTTTAAACGAAATGAAACGGCTAAATTAAATCAACGATAAACTAGGTCACAAGCGCAATTTAAGTAAACCTATTTGTAGATATCAAAAAGATAAATCTAAAGTATTATAAGCGTAGTTTTTTTATATGCAATATTTTTTACCAGAAATGTCCGGAGAAGTAAGCTTGAGTAGTCGACAAGATGATCTAATTGAAGACAATATCGCTGCAAGTGCCTCTGGTAAGCTACAAATTATATTAATAAAGTTATGTCTTCATTTATAGGGCCTGGTAGTTTATATAAAGGTCACTCAGTTTTATGGGGTAGAGTTGACAGTATTTTATGGGATAATTTTATAATTAGATAAGTTTACTTAGTTTAGATTAGGTGTCCTTACTTAGTGGGAAACTGCTATCTCATTTGAGAAGTTAATAAAGTTTATTATTGTTTATTATTATTCATTATTATTTATTGATTTAAGCATATATAGATATATATAGAGTGAGTAAGCCCGGTTTAGCGGGCTGGTTTCCTTTGTGTTCAAGCTATCAGAGCGTAAAAACAAAGGAAACCAGCCCGCTAAACCGGGCTAGCTCACTCTATATATGCTTAAATCAATAAATAATAATGAATAATAATAAACAATAATAAACTTTAGTAACAATGCAGAGATACATTTTTATATTTATATATTGTTCAATCTGAGTGTAAAAAAACACGCGCTTTTCCAAAGCACAAACTCAAAAGAGCGGCAAAACATCTTTGAAGCCGCTGTGTATTTTTCTTGTATTCAGTGCTCCGGAATATTTGATTTTCCATTTGATTAGCTTTTTTTATGGGATTAGTTCTTCAAATCTACCAAAAACTCTCCCTGAGAAAATTAAAATCTCAAAACTTTGTAAGTAATCACTCAAAAAACATTTTGTTTAGGTGAATCTTCGGCCAGTGCAAGTGGCGAAGAACATCTGCCGGACAAGCGTAAAAAAGGTACAAATAAATGATGATCAGTGTTTGTGCAGTTTTGGCGAGCGAGGTCCCAGTCGTTTGATCCTCAGTGACCTCACTAATCAACATTATTAAACTTTTCAATTTATACTCTCAAAAATTATTGTTATTAATTTTCCTGGGTCGTTCGTAATTTTCACGAAATATGTCCATTGTCGCGAAATTAAGTACCTTGCAAAACATTTTGGCTTTGTAAACAATTCATTAATAATCATTATATCAAAATTAATAGTATATTTAAGCAAATTAAAAATTGTATTGTTTATTTTGATTCATACATAATTAATGGCCAATTATATTGCTTTTAAAATCATACTGCTTTTAAAAACTATTGTGAAGAAGGGTGTCGTTAATTTGCGTTGAAGTTCTCCATGTCCAGGCCCATATTTCCTAGTGCACATCTTTTTGAGAATCAAACATATTCGTATTATGGTACTGAATTCATCCATTAACAAATCGGATGAGAACTTGGTCTAAAATTAACACCATAGGCCATTTCCATAATGGAGACATTTACTACAACTATTAGCATTCTTTTCTAACGTTCTCTCTTTCCTATTAAAGTTGACGCTTTTTGAGATAAACAATGGGACATGGGAATTTTAGTTCTTGAAACGATCATTCACAGGAAATGTGATCAAAAAACAAAGAACGCAAATCACAATGCATAAGCACATAGAAGATTATTAGCTCTTCGGTTTTATCACAAACTTCTCGTTTGACGCCAAGATGGACATCGCTAGTGGAGTAAGGCTCGCTGTTCTCGTTGTTGAGTTGTTAGGGGCTATAATCGGCAACCCCCTGCTTTTTATTTTTATCTTAAAGTCAAGACAGCTCTACCGTTCAGCGTCTCTCAATTTTATCTTCAACTGCGGAATGGCAGAAATGATGAATGCGTTGCTGAACATCCCTCTTGCCTTGGACAATTTTGTTTTCAAGTCTGGTTACCTTACAGGACCTGTACCGACAATCGCTTGCATTTTTTTAATGATGTTCACGACAAATCTAACACTCAGCGCTGTCATTATGGCGTTGATTGATAGAATTTTGATCGTTAAATATCCTATAAAATACATAAACAAGATGAAAGTGAGCAAAGCTCGCATAATCATCATCGTCGCATGGATGGTTGTATTAGCGTTTTCTGCAATTGGGACCGTGATCAAGATAGTCATAAGACCTGTTTCAACAGATGGAGATTTTGTGACCTATATGGCCCAACGTACCCAACAAGAGGATGTCTTTGGTGTTGTTCTTACTCCATCGCTCATCATCGCCCTGATAGTGGTACCCAGTGTAGTGCTTTACAGAGAAGTCAAGAAGCGACAACAGAATGAAACAACGCGATCCCAGGCCGGGGACAGGAAGATAACGAAATCATGCAACACAACCCTGATGGTGATGTTTCTCTATTTAGCCTCATATCTGCCCTTTGTGGTCTTCAATGTCTTAAACCTGTTTTATGGCGAACTGAAGCCTGAACATTTTTTCTATGTCATCATGTTTTTTCAGCTAAGTTCATTGGTAAATCCGTACCTGTTCATCTTTCGATCATCCACTATAAGAGCGACTGCTATCAGCATCCTACCTACAAAACTCACCGAGGGTCTGCAGGAACAAGCTGTACCGAATGCACCTCAAGAACCAAACTGAAACATTGCTGTAAGATTTCCGTGTTTTACTCAAGTAGAGCGAATACGTTTGTCAAATGTGGATTAATAGCGTTGTTTTTTAACATTGAGGATAATGTAGTATTGTAATGATCTTAGAAACTGTAAAAAACGCTAAAAGGTTTAATTTCGTATCATCTCAAAAGCAAATATTTACACTCCACTTACATTAGCAATCCTTAATTATAACTCTTCATGATGAATAGCAGTGTCCCATGCCATAATGTTTCGAGTTTATAAAAATACTGTTAGTTTATATTGTCAAGAATATTGACATTGCTCGATGTGTAACGCGCGAGGCAAGTCCACGAGTTATATGAGTTATACGAGTTCAATATGACCATCTTAATGGCAAATGTACTGCTTTTTTTGCTAAAAACTATAGTTTCAGAAGCATGAATCCACGAGTTACTGCGCCTTTGGCGAATTGATTAGGGTTAGAGTGACTTCATGTGCTCTTCTTGTATCATAACCGCATGTATTATACTATATCTATAAAACACTATATGTATTAGGGTTTAGATATCAGTTTATTCTCTTTTAATGTATGTATTATTATGTAGTTACTTATCTACAATATATATGATGCATGTGAATTAAAGGAGTATAGAAATGAAAGAAATTGACTCCTTTGCTTCTGGTTTTGCAGCTAAACGAATCAACGTAGATTGCGCATTTTCAGTAGATAAGCTTTGAGCCTCAATTCCCAGGGGGTACTCCCTTATATTTACTATACGGGGACGTTCCGCCAAATAGGGTATAGTTTTTTGGCTGCATAGGGTATACAATTTACCTAAAGTTGTCATGAATATGGGTGTACTTTCCCTATGTTTACTGCACAGGGTGTTAATACTTAATCTGATAGAACATCAAGTCAAATTGAATAATATTGACATATCTACGGGATGAATAGGGTCTACATTTTATCGATTTGTCTTGAATAGGGTGTTGGGTTTTCGAGATTTTACTGTCTTGAATAGGGTCAGGATTTTGAGGTACCAGCGGAAACACCCTGTCAGAAACTGGATCAAGTACCCCTCCCCCCCCCCCCCCCCCCCCCTTGGACCTCAATAGTGGAAGGTACCTCTTGACCACAAATAGAAAACAGCACGCGTCCGCTAGTTGCACTGGCAAACATTTTGCGCACCCATTCCTGAATGGATTTCACGTTTTACGTTTTCTTAAATATGTTTCCCAAAACATCCTCAATATTTTTCATGCTTATACTGGGAAGTGCACCCCCCCCCCCCCCCCTCCTGATATGGACAATATATTGCAGTTTCATGTGCTTTTAAACATAACAATTCTGCAAGAACTCGTACTGCAAACTTTTAATATTATATGACAGCTGAATCGACAAACTTGTCATAAAATAGCTGCATGTGGGCCAACATTTCGTGTTCTCTCTTTTGTCGCACACATTTCCTGGGATTTCCCGTAGGTCTTTTAATTCAACATTTCAAACTTCCTCAATCACGTAATCCATGGTAAAAAACAAACAAACAATAGAATCATCACACGAGTGAGGATATTTTAAGATCAAAAACATTTACAGGAAAAAATAATAAATGATAGCGTCAATATCAGTATTTTTCAACAACACTTTACAAAATTGTAAATCGATTATAAAAACTAAAAATTATATATTTTCAGTAATGTCAATAAAAGTTCATGACATTTTTATACAATCTAAAAAATGGATAGACTTAAGATATTTAAAAAAAACTTGGGCAATTTAATAAAAAATGTTACAAGATAGTGATGAAATGATCACTAACAGAGTTATCTTCGCCAACGCAACCACAAATACAAGGATGGAAAAATCTTGACCCTCGTGCTTTTGCTTGCGTTGTTGAAGGTTCTTACAGTGAGGACACTCCAACCAGGACCACATTGTGTTTTTTTTCAATACTTTTAAAACTTGAATCCTTTAAGTGAATTGAATAGAAATATTATTTTGACCACTCAATGTATTTAAATTGAATCCTACTTTTTCAGAAGGTTTGAAGCAGTAGAAATTAAGCGCAGAAAATAAAAATATAAATAATGCCAAGTGTTCCCGGTTGGAGTGTTTACACTGTAATATTTTTCCCTTATGCCGTGTGCTTGCGCTTGCGTCGCTAGTGAAAACCAAGCTTTAATTGTTTGCATGTTCTTGACAGTGAAACCAGTCCGTCATATGGATACTGGTTGCGCATGTGAAGGTCTGTCGTGTGGATGCTGTCTGGATGTTGGTATCGGTAAATTGAGCGGCGAAGGTAAGTATTGAGATAATTAAGCGGACATAATTATGGTGTTCATGCAGGAACTGATCAATGGGTTTGTCACACAACCGATCAATCAATTATGTATCCCACCATAAATCCAACCATCCATCCTGTCCGACAACAAACAGACAGACAGACAGACAGACAGACAGACAGACAAATAAATAAATAAATAAGTAAATGAATAAATCAATGAATGAATGAAAGAATGAACGGACGAACGAATTCTTTTTATTTATTTATTTATTTTTATTCACCGCCCATCTTAAACAATTTTCATGCATGTAACACTTATTCCTCATGTTTTTTCTGTATATTTTTATTTTTCAGCCTGTATTGATGTCGAGCTACTCAAAGAGAAAATGGTAAATATAAAGAAATAGCAGCCGACTATATCTATTGATATACAGCCGCTAGACGATTTTTGACAATCTCCATTTTAAACGATATGTAAATATAGGTGATAATCGGTGATAATATCTGTGATAATGACTAGCTGGAGCGAGAGAAAAAAAAAATTTCTGGCTATTTCTGATTAAGTAAAACTCTATTCAGCCACGAAAGACTGAAACAATATACTACTGACAGGCCTGAACAAATTTGAACCATTTTGATATTTAGCGTCACTTTCACACCCTTTAAGTTCCCACTGACAACTGATTTGCTGAGATGGATATGGAGTGACCTATATGAAATACAATCTAAAATCAATCAAGAATCCAAACTTTTACAGTGAGGACACTCCAACTGGGACCACATTGTGTTTTTTTTTTTCAGTACTTTTAAAACTTGAATCCTTCAAGTGAACTGAATAGAAATATAATTTTGATCACTCAATGTATTTAAATTACTCAATGTATTTAAATTATCAGAAGGATTGAAGCAGTAGAAACTAAGCGCAGAAAATAAAAATAAAAATAATGCTAAGTGGTCCCGGTTGGAGTGTTTGCACTGTAATGATACGATTGAGCCAACATGCATTCAATCCACAATTAAAAACTACCTTTGCTGGATTTCCTTACATAGTAAGACATAGAAGGATGCTTTTCGGATCGGAAGAGTAGATACGAAATGAGCGTTGTGAGGCAAACCTTCGCAAAACAACTCCGTGTATATTCCATAATTGTATTCTATGTTTTCAGGGTTTGAAAGTGGCGTTTGTGTGGGAAGGTGAAGACGTATACAGTCATGAAGTCTCAGGTTAGAAACTGATGGTGATTGGCGCCATGTTGATGACGTCATAACCTTTTTTCACAGGGTGCTGCTCTCCTTGTCCCAATATCCCATCTCACCCCTCCCCAAGAGCCTCTACACAAGCTAAAAAACTTGGATTGAATGGAAGAAGACTGTGGAGAGCGTCAAGTCGATAAAATATTAACAGTTTTGCAGATTCTTCTGTTTCTGCAATTTTGTTTGTGTTAACTGTTTGTTTTCTTGCTACCCTGTTTGTTTATGTATTTGTTTGTTTGTTTGTCTGTTTGCTCGTTTATTTGTAGCATTAATTTTTTGCTTGCTTGTTTGTTTGTTTGTTTAATTTGTTTGTTTGTAAGCATTTTTGTTTGTCTGTTTGTTTTTAATGCCAGCCCTCAAAGGAGCTCTTCTGCTTTCTTGTTCCAGTGAGTAACCCACCCGCAATCTGCTTTGCTCATCCTCTATTCAGTTTTATTAAAGTGTGCATTAAACTTTCCGACATATCCATCGACAACGACAAGTTTGGTGGCTGTATTGTCCTGCAGCTCCGCCTGGCTTTGCTAAAGAAAGATTTCGAACTTGGATGTTTCTACACAGATGATCCGTCTACATTAGGGCCAAAACACGATAAGCCGCTCCATTTTCTTCATCGTCATAAACACAGAAAATTGACGAAGAAATCTTATGCTAAGAAGCATTGGAAAAACAAAACAAAAACAAAACAAACTGAAATTCAACGAAATGTGAATTTAACTGCAAATTTTGTGGTCATGCCTTGAAAAGAGCAATGAAAAACAGAACTGAAGTTAGAAAAAATCAATATAAATACTAGCAAAATGTTTGCACAAATATGCGAGCTAATATTTTTGTAAATCGCAATTGTATTTTGTAATGAAATAAGAATTTCATAAAACAAACAGAAACGCAGGCTACTGGGACTGATAAACGGCATGTTTTATCACAAATTCCTGATTGGGGGTAATTATTTTCATTGAGATCATCTGTATTTAAAAAACATTTGATTTTATTTGCATCACCAAACCTACCCCCCCCCCCCCCCTCCTCCCCCCAAAAGAAATAAAAAAGGTGATATGGTTATTGTGTAACCTCCCCCGCAGGAAACCCTTTTTCAGCCCAGTCCCCAACGGTCAATTGCAAAACATGCCCATCCAAAAAAAAAAAACTAGAAAGGAAAACGCTAAAAATTATGTAAAAACAGACGCCTGCGGAGGAGGCTAGTTATTGTGAAATTGTAAATTAATTGTTGGCTAGTCTGACACACGTGTGTTTCGTCCTTGCCAAGGGACTCATCAGAGACCTTTTAAAAAATAGCAAACGAAGAAAAAACTATGAGCTTCAAAGCTTCAGCAAAAAGACAAGTAAACTTAACGTTAACAACGAAAAACAAATGTATAGTAGATAGAAGAGCAGTATATATATAGTAGTATTGGATAGCGTAGATGTGAAGTAGAACGTGTACATATTAGCGAATAACAGTGCAAGAAAAAAACTCTGTAAAATGAATGAATAAAACAAAATAACAATCAAACAACAAAATGACGAACAAAAACAGGAAAAACTAGCAATTACACAAAAATAAACAACAAATAAAATCGCACAACGTTTATTGATAAATTGATATATCAGCTTTGCAATAGCCAATAAGCTGATCCAATACAATTGTGATTATATTTCAATTGATCTACAATAGTTAAAGGCGTAATAAACCTTCAGGGATTCAAGCTTTTATTCAGCAAATGGCAAAGAGCTTGCTGTATAGTTATAATATAGAGAAGATAAAATTGTGAATCCAAACAAATTCAACACTTTAGCAATAACATAGCATTAATAGTAACAATTTCAGCAATAATAAACAGCTAGTATTATTTTTTTGGAATGACATTTTCATAATAAATTAGTAATTAGTTGCAAAATATTTTGCAAAATTCCATCGTGCAACCTGAAAAGCTGTCAGAAAGCGTTTGCAAAACATTTGCAAAAAATGTTTTAAAGTTTTCCAGACAATGTTTTATCAAACCATTCAAAAACTTGGCTGATTAGTATTGGCCCATCCATGTGTTCCAATTTGTGCGACTATCGGCGTTCGTGTCTAGCTGTTTGTAAAATTCCTCTCAAATAATAACTAAAGCGCTGTTCGTGCGTTGATGCCGTCGTATTTGAATGGTTGAAAAATTCGTTCAAAATTACTCAGTGAAGTATATATTAAAGTTAATGGAAGTGCACATTTTTTCAAGCATTAATCATTTCTCATCAGTGAAACTTTGAACCTTTTACCCAATTAATTTATTAATGAAAATGAATTATTATTTTTTATTTTATTAACAACTATGAGCAAAGGCAGTAGCACTTGAATTGCTTCCATGTTTGGGAAAACCAATCAATGTGCATTTTTAGTAGCATTGATTAGAACTTGTCAATGCTTCCATGACAACAAGAAATTCAAAATAGTGGGCGTCTACTTTTTGGTAATCCAAAGTTTGAATAATTAAATCGAAAAGGAAATGAACTTGACTGATATAAAAGGAGGCAAATAATAATTGGGAACATAAAAATTAGGAAAGAAAGGAAATTTTCGTGCTGGACACATTACTTTTCAGAGTTAAAAAGTCAGAAGAGACTCGACTTCGTCGAGAATTTTAAGACTTAAAAATAAGCCTAAAAAGAAGCGAACCAACATTTTGAAAATTTCCTTGAGTGAAAACTAGGGTTTTAACACCAAAATAGTGTGTTTTTATATGAAATAATTGATCAGAACTCGTTACTCTTAGAGTTCGTTAAAAATAACAACAGCTCTAGCTGTGAGATTTGAAACGCGGTTCTAAAGTAACACAGTACTAGTATTTACGAAATGGTCAAATAAGGGTTAAAAATAGGGTTTGAGCAAAAAATGCTTTTATTTTAAAATGTTTACAAGTTTTAGCACCTAGACATTACAATGACTTTTGTTTTTCAATTTTGAAAATGATATCCAGTGGTTTGCAAACTTCGCAGCCTTTTCCCTCAGTTGCGAGATGGATGTGTACGAATTTGTGTTTTCAAAGTCCAGCCAGAACTGAACAACGCAGTTTAGTTGGCGGTTTGTTGTTTTTGATTGACGACAGAAAAACGAGTTGTGAATTTGCAAACCATTGAAAACCTGATTGTAAAATACAAAATATATTTATATAAAAAAAAATATTTTCTCGACAAATAGCCCGAATCACTATTCTATTTCTAGTACGGTGTTTCACATAGAAGCAACTGATGTGCTACTGTCTTTTTGAGCTTCACGTCTCAACAGTTCTTCGCAAGTACTAAGTTAAATGCTTAAAAAAATAGAATAAAAGTGATATGTTGAATTTGCTACATTTGAATGTAGCAAATTCAAAAAGCTTAATTGAATAATATTATCCAGCACCAAAGAAAACGCAGTCAGTTGAAAGTCAATTAATTATGTCTTTTGAGAAGTGTCTGAATCGACAATGCTTTCTTTCTTTCCGCGTGACTATGTAATGTATTTTCTTTGGAGATGAATACATGATTTTTGTGCATTAAGTGCTAAATTGTTAAATCTACCAACTATTAACCATCTAATAAACCTTTATGAAAAATATTCAAAACGTGTAACACCCATTTTGATACGAACTGTAAAATACTGAGTCTAATTTAATTTCCATTTAACCTCAAGTGTAATAGAAAAATAGTGTGAATATAATAATGATAAATGGAGTGTACCACAGTGTTATAGTTATAATAATGAATAAATGCCGTGGTTCTAATCTAGATGCTATACAATAATACCACGTAAAATATGCATAATATGTTGAATAATGAAAAAACATACACGACGTAAACAGTGTGAAAACACGCGATAGCTTAATATAAGTGCTAATTTAGTTAGTTAACAAAATTTGCTCGTATTCTAAGAAACTCAAAATATATATAATTGTATATATAAAGACCTACAACCTCCGCTCGATATTTACCATAATTGTTTTCTCTCATGTCACATTCATTCACTCATCTCATCTCATCTCATCTCACTTATCTAGTCTCATTTTATTCACTCTTGTTTTTGTTTTTGTTTTTGTAGTTTGATTAATCAATTAATCAATACCAGTTTCCCTGCCTATCCTGGTACTATCTTGTTTCAATATATTCGTTACAATCGTTCAAATATAGTATCTAGATCTAAAAAAAAATTTGTTCGCAGGTATTTTTGGAAACGCTGCTTTTTCATTTTTATGCTTCTTTTGAAGTTTTTTTTAACCTTTTCTCAACTTTTTGTCTATTACGTTATTTACATATTTATACTGTAAAATGTCGTATTTCCGATACTATTTCCAATATTATCTAACAAAAAATCACAGCTATAATATCATTTATCTGCATCTTCAAGTTCCCCGATGTCATTTTTTTTTTTTGTCATTCGTTTTTGTCAGTTTTTGAAACCTTTTTTCTTGGTATTTTTCAGTTCTCATTTTAGGTGACAATATACATTTATTCAAAACTTGAACTAACATTATTAATCAGCTACTTAAAAAAAACTTAATTAGCATATTCAATAAATCTACAAATTGCTTACACTGTTCAATGTAAAATTTTGATGCTGAGCTAGAACTGTTGTAGCAACTGTGCGATTTTCAGCGAGGCGCAGCAACATCATCAGTATAAGTTCAGTCAACGTTGAATTTGCAATGTGTACAAAAACAAAATTGTGATTGTCACACACACTGGCTTCAACAACGTCAATGTGGTGTAAAACACCAATCAACAAAAAACCCATAGGTTTTGTAAAGTACCGAAGCCGAACAGCAAGTGATTTCGTTGTACGAATGAACTTTGACTTTTTACAAGCCCTTTTGAGGGGTTGCAATTGTAAGCGAAACAACACAAAGTTCACTTGCTCAACATACGGGAAACTCACTTGCTGTGTCGTCGGGATATCCCGGATGTAATTTCATGTATGACCAGTGTGCTGGACACACGAGTGATTTTTAGATGCGATAATCAACAAACAGACTTAGGATAAACTATGTGATCATTCTTTTATATACCCTTGTTGAATGAAATGAAAAGAAGACAAAGAAAGGAAGTAAAGAAGGAAACAAGAAATAATAGACGAAAAAATTAAAGAATGTTGGACATTTCTGGCTAGCTGTTTCACGCCACAGGGTATTGTACATGTCATACCAGTCGATTTTAGAAAATGTTTGAAATTTCCAATTTTCTTTTATCAATCATTAACAAGCAAAGATAACAATTGATCATTTTCCACTACGTAACAGCTAAACGGAAGAAAGTACGATAAAAAAGTAAGGAAGAAAAAATCGAACGCAAGGGTTTATGGGTAATTTCTATGCATTAACACATATCCATAAACCATTGCAAGACAGAGAGTACTTTTAAGAGAGTAAAAGATAAACTCTGCTTACTCTGCTAGGTATCAACAAAGGTGAATAAAAGTTTTAATTGCAGCGTGATACACCTCATCTGCTGCACAAGCTCAATTTACAATCAAAATTTGGTTTAACGAGCAAAGAACGTTTCTCGGATAATAAAATCGTTTTGATGCTTGATTTCAATTGTCAATAAAGAACTTGTCCAGTAAATCCTTTGTGTTTAACACGCTTGTAATAAAATGTTTTGCAAATCAAATGCAAAGCCAGATGTCTCCACAAAATCTTTATTTTGTTTGGACTTTCTCTGTAATAATTCACCGAACAGACTGAGGAAGACTGAACTGTCCCAAATCTCCCACTTGTCCCACCCGTTCTTCTACACAGGAAGCCCAAAAACGTGATTCCATCAAAAGCTCATTAGCTTTGCAAATGCGTTTACACACAAATGATCACATAGCACCCACAACTGTCAGTCAACTCACATTAAAAAATCACCTCGTGTGTCCAATCATTCAACGCATTTATTGAGATGCTCGTCAAACGCTTTAAAGTTTTGGTCCGAGAAAGAACGATGGCAGTGTGGGCAAAAAATTTGACCTTGAGTGGGACCGTCGGGCACTTCTCGTCCAACGCCTCTTGAATCGGCCACCACGTCTTCGCCGTAGAACTTTGTTTTTGGACCTCTAGCAAGCATTGACTGTGGAGAGTAAATGAAGCGAATTACTGACAGGTTGAAGAAAATGATTAGCAAAAGAATTGAAATACTGATGGTTGCGTGGATAACATGACGTGAACACCCTTTTGAACAGAGGATAAATCTACAAAACACACTGGTTTACTCATTTATGCATGCATTCGTTCGTTCATTCATTCATTCGTTCATTCATTTGTTTGTTCATCTATTCGGCCATTTAATCGTTCGTAAATTAAATCGTTCATTTGTCAGGTCGTTCATTCTTTCATCGATTTTTCCATTTATTCATCTGCTTGTATATCCATAAATTCGAACATTTTATCATTCGTACATTCAATCGTTAATTCGTCCGTTCGTTCATTCATTCATCCATTTAATCGTTCGTTCTTTCATTCATTCATTTATATATGTGCGTGATTGGACTATTGACTTACCCCTCTATCATAACGTAATGGGTACTGACCAGTAGGATAATGCTGCTAAAAAAAAGAAAAGAAAACATTCAAAGGGTTAGGTTACACTAGTAAAAATTACTAACAGTTAACAGAGTGCACACACTAAAAGTGTGCAACATAAATACCACTAAATAGTGCTATTTTATGCTAATTCTATTGTTTTCTTTTGTTTCATTAGTGCTATTTACTACTAAATAGTGACAACTGTTGCACACACTTAGTGTTTGCACTCTACCGAGTACATGCGATCTACATTATGTATTTTACCATGACTACCAGCATTCTCTGCGAATTCTCTTTCATATTCAAATTCTTAAACCTTTTAGAGATTAACAGGACAATTTGTATTAATTACGCTACAAAAAAAGTAAGCAAAGAATTCTGGTAGTAGGATATGACGCTACATATGCAAAACGCCTATTTCTACGAAGATCCAAACGCTTTGGATCTTTTATGACATGTTTCGACGTTGCAAACGCCATCTTCATAATCTTCACTAACCATTGTATTACGGAGTTCAGCCTCAGGATGTAGGGCCATTACTCGGCTTCCCTGTCTGCGCAGATCAAGCTCTTCCTGCCTTAAACGCCTTTCCTCTATTTCATACTCCTCTCTTAGAGCCCTCATTCTGGCTTGCCGTTCAGCAAGCTCTTGTGCTTGTCTGGAAAATTGTGTCAGTCTTCTTGACTCTTTCAAAGTAGTAGTCTAATAGTGAAAAATACAAGAAAAATAAGTAACAAATCAGTTTAAGCTGTTTCTATATAGTTGAAATGAAGGAAAGCATTTTGGGAAGAAAGTTTTTACCTCTCTATCTGCGTGCAGCTGTCTGCGGAGTCGCTCTTTTTCTTGCGCTTCCTTCTTGAAGTCTTCTTCAAACATTTTCAACTGAACAGACAAAACAAGCAGTGTCGAAAATCAAACAATCATTTTAAACAAAACTGTCGTTGGCATCCGTAACCTTGTTTAGAAATGATGATGGATTCTATTTCGGTGATTTTTTGCTATCTACGGCCACAGTTCTCGGACAAATTCGATCAAAACTTACAGAGTTGGCAGTGAACAACTTTACCAAACTGGCAACCATTTTGAATTTTGTTTTGAAAGACAGGAAACCACTAAAAATGAAAATTACACACAAACTCCAACGAACGAACATCAAAGAAACAAGAACGAAGCAACTCTATCGTATTGCGTTGGTTTCCGGTTCTTGTTTCTTTGATTATTTAGTATACTTTGTCTGACACGTGCAAGTCTAGTGGAAGCAGGGATTGTTGAACAGATATTTGAGTTGTTCAGACGGTGAAAATAATTATGTTGCAAGCACTCATTATTTTGATCTTAGCCTACAACATCTCATAGATTGGTTGGACTATAAGTTATAGATGAACAGCTTTGCTTTCCATTTTTGAAGTGTACCGATTTGTTGAAGATTTTTTATTGATCTGAAGTAAACAGATATAATAAGCTTTTCCTAAGGAAGCTCATGGAAATACAGAAGTTATATGCTATACATATGTGAAATATGAAGTGTAATCAGTAAAAAAAAAGAAAGAAAGAAGCAGGAAAACATATAATTAAATCAAACAAAAAATAACGAAATGTTTACCTGTTCTTCCAACATAGCAATTCTATCTTTCGCTTCCTTCAGGTCAGCTTCCAATTTCTCTTTTTCTCCCTGCATTCGTTCACGGTCTTGTCTTTCACATTTGAAATCATCAGCGTATATTCTCAACTGTTCTTTAAGAACCTCGATCTCTTTCACCATGTCAGAAGACTCTCCTTGTTGAGCTGCAAGACTGCAGAGTGGTGTTGAATGGAGACTGTGGAGTAATCCTGAGGCCTGAGGCTAAAGGAGAACAAATACAAATTACATATAATTGAAAGTATACGTAGAATACGTTAAAGAGAAGAAATCGGAAAATGCTGCTGACTAAAGTTACTGTGAAGTAATCCTTTAGTCAGGGCGACTTTTACTGGGATTTTCACCGTAAAACCATCTAGAAAGAAACAGGATGCTCAAGTGATCGCGAAATTAATACATATATACCGCTTAATTTAAAGCGCGTAAAATATTTTGCACACAGTCTAAAAATCGCCGTAAAAATCGGCTCGAAAAAAAAAATGATAATGCTTAAAAATATTCGAGTACAGAAAGACAAAGAAAAAGAAAAAAGAGAGAGATAAGAAAAGGAAAGAAATCTGGAAATTAGTTTACCTGCAGTTGCTGAGATTTTATCTGCTGGGATAGCTTCTTCACTTCCTCTTCCAGTTCTTTAACTTTTTCCTCGAGTCTCTGTCCAAGACAAGAAATGATCAACATCTCTTGCATAAACAAGTACTACTACATCCGTAATACCAACTTGCCTTTTCGATGATTATCATCCAATTGAAAAAAGCTTACGTAGCACATAGCAATTGGGAGGTGAATTGTACACCAATTCATAGATTGATAAGATTAATAATGGCAATTTGTGAATGCTGTGTCTTGCCGCAGCAAGAATGCAACTAAACACAATGCCTAGGACCTGGACGTTTCACACGGCAGAGCTCCTCTTCAAAGGCAGCAGCGCACTACACTGTGTGGAGTTAATTGTACACAAGGAAAACAAAAATAGCGTTTCAGCAAAAGTGGGTTAAACTAACATTTCAAAAAGTCATTCTTTGCTGATATGGGAATGACGTCTGAAACATCAGAACAACTCACTTTTAACCACAGCACTGTAATAGATTCCTTATATACAAGTATAAACATACTCTTTTGTCATCCAGTGCGTTTTCCTTTTTACATCTTTCATCATCAATGACTTTCTTGTACGAGTTTCGAACAGCTTCGTATTTCTTCTGGGCTTCGGAGGTCTTGTAGAAGTCCACTTGCTGCTGGAGGTCTTTGATTTGGCTGCTTGTGTCGCTCTTCAGTTTCTTGTACTGTTCATCCCATAAATGGTTGACGTCAAGAAGCTGATACAAAGATGAGTAAAATAAATCATTTTACAGTGCAAACACTCCAACCGGGACCACTTGGCATTATTTTTATTTTTATCTTCTGCGCTTAATTTCTACTGCTTCAAACCTTCTGATAAAGTAGGATTCAATTTAAATACATTAAGAGATCAAAATAATATTTCTATTCAATTCACTATACACACGTTTGTTTTCGCTTCAAACCCCCCTTCCCCCGATGCAATGTTGCTTTGGCTTTGTTGTGACAATGTTATTGGTCATCGAGGCTGTCAAAAATGCGGAGAGGGAGGGGTTAGAGTTTGAGAATAATACTGGCCGATCTTCTTCTAAATTATGTGTAATTTTCCAACTAATTTTGCAATTGAGTGCAGAATATTATGAAGTATTATATTATTTCTCACCTCTTCTTTCTGCCGTTCAACATCTTTCCTGAGTTTGACTTCTTTGTTGACCTGCTTGATCAGATCACTGCATGTCGCACATGATGCATTTCTCAATGGGACTTCAGAGTCCAGTCTCCTTTGGCCAATCTATTAAGTCATAATTCATAATGAATACAACGAATGATCTATTCTTGTAAAATAAAGATTCATGGGATTATCAGAGACGGATATGATATAGTTAAAACCATTCATAGATAAAACCCCGGGTGCATATTATATCAACAGACTTTTTAAAGTCAATGCATATTAACACAGCTCATTGATATCCCCTGGGACACGATGTTCACAGTCAAAATGTAACTGAAAGCAAGCAAAGCGCTATGACCCTGGAGGATACCCCTAAAAGATACCGTTTTTGTTTTCACAAGTACGTTGCTTCACAAATTATTTAACTCTAAAAGATACCAAAACCATGGGTTTCAATGCTATTAAAACCCTGTCAATTTCAAAATACTCATTATCACATAGTACATAAGAGACCTAATTAAAGTTAAAGAATCCCAGAGATATAACTTACGTTCCACCACATCATTATTACTATCAGTACCACCGATAAAATCAAAGGCTACCATTGGTGATAGATCTTTTATCATGGCAGCGCCTAAGTTGTGGAACACTCTTCCAAGAGCAATCAGAGAACTTAATTCAGTTCATGAATTTAAGCGACACTTAAAAACATATTATTTTAAGTAACATTACAATTCATAATATTATTCTTGAATAGGCTGTTTTATTATATATATTTTATACCCTAAATAATTTCTCATTACTGTATATATGTATTGATTAACTATTTTAATTTTAAATTCACATGATTATCTTATGAACAGTGACACTTTCTTTTTCATTATTATTTTATGCATTATATTATACTAGTGAAATATTTAATTGATTTTAATTTATAGCGCAAGTGATAATTTTTATTGAGCATGCGCTTTACAAGTTAATAAATTATTAATTATTATTATTATAAAAGATACCAAAAAGTGGGGATTTGGCAAATCTCACATTTTAAACCCTAAAAGAGACCAAATCGCTGATTTTTACTCCTAAAAGATACAACGGGCATCCACCCCCCTTTTAGAAGAATCACACCCAAATGTGTTGCATAGTTAGCTATAGTATACTCCACGAAGTAATCAAATACCTTTGGTGTACTGGATCCTTGACCTGTTCCTGTGCTTGTAGTGGTGAGTGAAGTACCTCCATAAGATGACATACTTGAAAGGGACATGTCTTCTTTGTTGATCAACTCGGCTTCGCCATACTGTTTGAGTTGATTGTGTATGTCTTGTAACTCTTCAGTGTACTCTTGCATCTCCACTTTAAGCTCCTGGACAACTTTCCCATGTGAAACCTACCATACATGGTTCAAACAGATAAGTAAGTACTTTGGTGCCAGCAGGCGCGCAGCGTGGTCCTTTATTCAGGTATACCATATGATTAAAAAAACTTAGGTAAACTGAACAAAAAATACTGCGTTCTTGTTTTCGTGCTTAGATTCAATTTTACAATTTAATCAAAGTGTTTTTTTTTTTTCATCACAAAAATCTTGGTTGCGTACAAAGAAAATTTTAAAAATAGCCGAAACAATTGGTAATTAAAAATTTCAAAATCTTCGGTAACTTCAAGTACGCACGTGAGTATTTGCGTAAAGGACGCTGCGCCCCTGAAGTATATGATTCATGATGATACATACATACATACATAAACTTTATTTGAATACACTAGCCCGTCACAACATGTACAAAAGACTGCTGATTTCCAGCGGGGGTGTATAAAAGATATGGTTAAGTTAATGTATATCATTAATTAAAAACATTTATATATAAATAAAAGAATTGTTCGTAAAGATCAGCATGATGAAATATGTGTGACACTGAAAGTTGCACTTGTTAGTAATGCCAACATTTGCATGTCACCTTCAAATACTCCCAATGAAATGCTGCTTTTGCACCCTTTTTTCTATAAACGCTAAGCCTATTAGTAGTTAGGGACAAGGATACTTATTATGACAATGGCATTATAGTTAATCTAGATAGGTTTACAATTAACCTTGTACTATATATAACCTTTCTCTGCAAGGTCTCATTGTCTTTGTGTCAGTGCTTCACATTGCACAGGTCCTATATGAGTAGTTCTGAAGAAATTCCTATGCTCACGAATCTCCAAAAGTTGAATGACAAAGAAAATTCATAAAAATACGGTGAATCTAAATGCATACCAGCAAGGCCTATTGCATTGATTCCAACAATAGAACCTCTCTACTCTGGACTGCATTTACACCACTGAAAATATCGATCCAGTTTAATTGGTTTCCGGTTAATTGTATTATCCACCAAAAATGCTGCTTGCTTTGAACAGAGAATTCCAGTTTGCTGATGGTCTACAGAGAGGTATCAATGCATTGAAGAAATCTACAGATTCAAGATCAAAAGCAATTCAATGGGACTTAATAAACAGCTTTTCTCAAAGCACCGAAAACATCAACTGGCTGGAACAACTTCACAACAAAGAAAATACAGATTGTATAGTAGCTCATCAAGTCTTAAGCAGGTTTGATCAGATTAAGAATATAGAATACTGTTAATATGGGCTTTCAGTTGTAGAAAACTACAGCAGAAAAGGCCACAATAGCACACACTCGTTTTATATAGGAACTTTCTCTTTAATCTGGTTCACTCATGTCAGAAACATCTTTTGTTGGCCACTGCACAAGGACAGACAATCAAGTTACAATTGCTGTAACGGTTCTAAAGGCTGGCTATAAAGTTCCGATTATCATGGTCAAAATTAGTTAAACATAAATTACATGTTTGAGCTCTGTCAATAGAAAGAAGGTAGAGGTTGTCCACAAGTGAAAGACCATTTTATCAAAAACCACCATGAAGTAATAAAAAAGACTGCTTGTATATAATATTTTCAGTTATTTTCTCGTTTTCAAGAACAAAGACCTAAATTTAGAGTGATTCATAGACCAAAAACTGACGCTGCATGCAAAATATTTTGTAGAGGTCATAGAATATTATTATGGATACCATCCCTTGGTACTGCAGGGTACAAGATCACAAGCTAGATTCTGCCAAGTTCTTCCCAACAGCTTCTTAATACACAACTGATCACCAAGAACTTTCTTACCTCCTTCAACACATGCTCATCAGTGGCACTTTCCTTTTTCTCTTTCTTCTAAGATGCTGACAATTGCACATTTGCCTTTTGGTAGTTATTCTTGTTTAGTCAATTGGACCACAACATCAGCTATGTTAACCTTCTATAGCAAAGTCCTTTTCCTCTTCCTGCCAGACGATCATGATAATACTGCCATGTTTTGTCAACAAATAAAGCTATGTGAATTAACATCCATCAATTATTAATCCAACATTCCATACTTTCTAGTTAATGAAGGAACAATCTTACAATACTGTCTGAAAGGTTGGATTTCTCAGAGTTGAAGCACAAACATCTACAGGTACTTGAAAACTTTGTATCCCTACATAATGAATGCTTCCCTTTATGAACGAATAGCTGTGTGCCTCAACTTGTTATCAGATAGGCTACAACTTGAGTAGAGCATGCTGGACTTGCACCATCCTTCTCTTGAACAAGCACAGCACCAAGGACTGCGAACAGTCCTGACACCTATCAATATGTTGCTTGTTCAATTAGGTTGTTAGATGAACAGTGGCCCTTTCATCAGCTTTGGAAGAGAGTGTACTGTTATGCTTTCCACCTAATCACATGGTGTTAAGTGTCGCCACTTCTCATAGTTGCTCACAAACAGTGGACTAGACTTTTTAGTCTACTGTCTGCTGCCCCTATTGCATGTCATTAGATCACTTCAAGAGGAGATGCATACTCAGTAAACTAGTCAGTTTGCTCTGTTTCCTGCCAACCACTTGTCTTGTGTTCCAGTAGAAGATACTGCAATAATGTACATTCAAACTAAATGACAGCATTCCCAGCCACAGAGGAAGGAGAGCTTTTTGTGTCTGTTTTGTGTCATACTGTTTCTTGAGGACTAATGAAATACTTGGTAAAGAGCTTGTCTAATCGCCATTAAGCCATTTCAGGACTTCTGAAAATTATTTTATCTTCACATCCTAGTTTCCTCTTAATTCTTTGTTTCTCTGAATCACTCTTTGAACTAGCATCTTTTGATACCTGTAAACATAAATGTTAATGGAAAAAAGTGTGTGTGTGTGGGGAGGGGGGGAGGGATTGCATCTATCAACCATAACTTAATGCTTGGATTATCCTTCCCCCCTCCCCTTTTTTCGGTTCATTTCTTGAATGAAACATATGTACTACCATTGTCTCTGCTTTTTTTATTCATTCAACCAGCATTGCCTCTTTGCAAAATGAATATGCACATTCTTCTTAACCTTTGCCGGCCAGCATGTGGGTCTTGTGTCATATTTATTTAGTTGTCTTTGATGTGTTGACTATCTTTTTTGCATGACTCTTTTAGACTCTAGTGATACACTGATAGTGATGTATCCTTAATGTCACTTGAATTCATTTTCTGTACCATGTCGATGATTCAATCTCCAAGAAATTCATTACTCTTGTTGTCATCCATTTCATGCTGTTTGGATAGCCAAACATTTGCTTCCCTTCGCTGTGAACATCTGTCTTGCTTGGTGTGCTGACATACCTCTCCATTGTCTCAAAACACTAGTTAGTGAAACATTTATATATATACCAGTATATACATGTATGTATGGAAAATCTGAAGTTCAAATATCGATCATGATTGCCTTCTGTATTTCCCTTTTTATGTTGCACTGATATAGCTTTGAGATTCTGTTGAAGGGTTGAAATTTGGCACCTTAAGCCTTATCTATGGTTTGCTCTAGATTAATTGACCCATTAAAGTCCAGTCTTTTATATCATGATTGACTTCTGAATTTCCCTTTTTATGTTGCACTAATATAGCTTTGAGATTATGTTAAAAGGTTGAAATTTGGCACCTTAAGCCCTATGTATAGCTTGTTGCTCTAGGTAATTGACTCATCAAAATAATCTCATCTTTTAGATTATCTGGCTTCATCTGCTGAAACCCAAACTGCCACAGTATATCTTGCTATTCATGAAGCAATATACACTGTACATATTGATTTGAACCCATTTGTGAGAAAATATTCTATGAGGAATTTGCATTGGGTTTAAAAAGTGAGAGTTGATCTTTCTGGTTACTTGTTGGAAGCCAGCTTCTATTTAGAACTAGTTTTGCACAAGGGGATGTTCTTGTACTAGGTCTTCAAAGATGTCTTGCAGGTCATTCCACTTCAATAAAGAGGCATGGTTTTCTTGGCCTCTGTTGAGCTCTGTCTTGCTGGCTTATTATCATGATGATGATGATAGTGATGATGATGATGACGAAAATAAATGAGAACGTTGATTGCTGAGGGAAATGGCAGTGATAAGTAGACAAAAATGCAATGGGATGATTACAGTGATAAGAATATAATGATGATATCATTTCACAAACCTGTTCAGATTCCATCTGCATTGCTTTCCTCTTCAAATCTTCTTCGTCAGCTTCCAGTCCTTGGAGCAGTGTTTCCCTTGTGTGAACATCATGGATTCGTTTGGAAAGTTTTTCACAATACAAATCAATCTGCTGTTTAAGTTGTTGTCTTTCTCGCGGGTTTGTGATGGTTGGAAGTATGTCACGGCACATCTCGTTGGCTTGTTCTAACAACTGTTCTGATTGGTCCTTGACGGCTTTGACTTCATTGGAGATGTCCTAAAAGAGTAAAAAACAACTGTTCAAACAATGCTTTGATTTTTGTGTTTGTTTTACAAAGGTTTTACTTTGTCTTTCTCTGTTTTTTTTTTTCGGTTATTTTTTTCTAGCTATTTAGTGTGTACTACTTTGATTTCTTGAATTTTGTTTTTGGTATTAATAGGATTACCATTATTTAGTATATTTGTTAGTTGTAATATATAGCTTAATTGATAAATTTGTTTGATTTTTATTTTTTCGTGTTGGTTTGTTTGTTAGTTGACAAGTTTTATTGTATGTTACCTTATATCATACATATTGTATGCATTTTTAATTAGCTTCTAACATATTTATTTTGCTTTGAATAGTTGATATGATTTCCTAAACTTTCATTTTCAATTTCATTTTCACTTCATCAAAATAAACATATGTGTTTGCTTTTTTAACGTATTTCTATATATCAGATTTTATCATTTGTTGACTTGTTTTGTAAGTTATTTTATCTTTTTAGATACATTTGTGAAACAGAAAGTAACAATCATATGGCAAGCACAAGAGTGTGACATTTCCTGTTTAATTGTCTATTGTTTTATATAACTCATCACAAAGAGTACAATAGACCTAGAAACTGCAATGATATATTTGGTTGCACATTATATAAACTACATGGTTTATATTTTATAGATATATTGTTTACACTTTAATATTACCTTGATGTGAAACTCAAGAGCAGGTGGTCCACTGAGAGAGAACTTCTCTTCACTTGCAAATTCATGGCTGATTAGGGTAAGACTTGGCATTTTTGGCACAACTTCAAAAGGTTCATGAGATAAACTTGGATCAGATTTTGAATTATCTTCACATTGGGACAAAAAGCATCTCGTTGCTGAAGGCTGCAGACTTGCTGGGGAAGAATGAAGAGAGAGCTGTGAAACATCAACTCCGGATTCTCTAAGGCCTTGTTTGAGTCCAGAAACTTCATCACGAAGCTTTCGATTTTCATCTTGCGACTCTTGGAGAACCTTTCCTGTTGATATTGAAATTGAAAGAAAAAGTTTCTTCTCTGTATTTAAAGCATATTTTAATTTTTGAGAAACCTTACCAAATGCATTGCTGATCAGCGAATTGTAATTAACTTTAAAGAACAAAGTGGATCTCTGTTTAATCTAATATTGACATGTTTTAATAGGTCAAGACACATCATATGCTACAAGCAGCTGAAACTTATATGGATATCACTGTAATAAACCAAACATACGGTCAATAATGACCAGTTTGGGTCTTTACATACCAAATTGCCACTAAGACAAAATATCATCAGGATTTTTATCTTTGGCTTTGACAGGAGGGGCATGGATACCTAGTAACTTTTCCCAGATCAAACTTTCCTCAGAATTGGCACAGAATAAATATATGTTATGGTTAAAGTTATACTAAATTAACTATCACAATTAAGAACAGTAAAAATGTCTGGAATCTTAATCATTTTCCAATTGATCATTATATATATAATCAATAATTTGAAGTATGTAGAATATTCTGGTGAAAGATAATGTGTAGATAAGTAAATTATCTAGTAGACAACTTGTAGTAGGATTTTACCTAAGACTTCAACACCTTGGACTCGCATGTTAAGAGTCTTATTTTCTCGCTCCAGTCTTTCGACCTCCCTCGCAAGGCTTTCAACATTTGGGTTTGCAGCAGGCAACATTATTACACAAGTTGTAAAACTTCCTCACTGAAAAGAGAGAAATAAATACAACAAACACACAACATTAGCTTTCCGAAATAAACGGTGACAAACATTAACATGATTTTCATGTGATGAATACATTTACATTCACTTTTGGAAACACTGAAGGAACAAAATTAGAGATCGTCATACTTTATTTCCGTACTCCTTGCGAAAAGCTGTAGGAGATACTCTTCGAACCAGTTTCAAACACGAACAGAAAGTATGTGTAAAAAAGCTTATTTTAAACATTCTATTGTTGCATCAGAGTGAATCATAGTCTCGATACTCAAAGTTCATCAAAAATTGTTCCCAAGGTTAGTGTTTTTACACCACGCGATGAAAAACAAATACTGCGCAAGTGCGAATATGAATATCCATTACAGACTTTATCCTCTTGAACTGTCCTATTCGTATGGAAATTGATAAGTTGCCAGCTTTATAAAACTTTGAAACTGGTTAACAATTTGAGCGTTATTGAGTCTATTGCTAGACTTACTACTCTCTTGCATTGCCCATGCCATCGGGAACGTTCGATGCCAAGTGCTATGACGGTTGGTTACAAGCGTCAGAGTTATTTCTTTGTTCCATGGATGATGCTTGCATGGGCAGATTTTCAAACCTGGAGTCGGTTCGTACCTTTTAAATATAGTGTATACAATATAGCTTGCTTGATATTAAACGTTGTGTTTCTTACTGGTTTTCAGTAACAGTTAAGTTCATACTGGACGTGATCAAGAAAAGGGTAGTTATATGACGACGCGGAAATTAAACACTTTATATGCAAGGGAAAGTCCCTTCGACTTTCATTAAGGATGTGACTCAAATCACGAACTATTTCTCTTTGACGAGGGAAAATACCCTACAAAATAACTCACCTACCTTCATGTAGTTCTTTCAGTGTTAAAACTGACAATTAATTGAACCTTTTTGCGCGTCTTTGAGCAAAAAGGATAAAATTACGCTGTCGTTAAAAACATGGCCGCTTTGTATTGATATCGCAACTTTGGTCTTTCGTTCTTTCTTCAAAGTTTGTTTGGCTGTTTCAATGTCTTTTCGATTTAAAATGATCGTTCGAAGTATTTAAAACAATTTGAATAGTTTTAGTGTATAATGTTGAGGAAAACGAAGCTTCAAAGCTTTCGATAAAAAAACAACGAGCCGTTAGTACATGAGCGAAGTCCTGGAAGTGATCCAAACGCCACAATTTCGGAGAGGTGGGGGATTCCCCTTACTGGTCATGTGACGTGATGAAATGATGTAAGGGAAATTCCGTAAAAAAATTTCCCTCGTGACAGCATTAAAACCAATTAAAGATTAACATATCAAACAATACTAGAATGAGAGAAAGGAAGGAAACACAAGTTCTATTAATATAAATTGAAGGAGGAAATAAAAAACCGAGCAATCCATAAATAAAAAATGATGCCTGAAAGGAACAATAACAATAATTCAAAAAGGAAGAAATAGAAATAGAGGACAGAAACAATTACAAAGGTTACAAATAAAGATTGTACTATTAACGTAATTATAACTAATTCTCTTACTAGAATTTGACTCCAAGCGCTTATTTAAACCTTAAGATTGAAAAGTAAATAACTGAGTACACCAGTAAGCTTCCCTAACTAGCAGATCACACTCTATGTAATCTAAATTATTTAATGATTCTATAACTGTAAAACTAAAATCACTTAACTTATGTGGTGTACTATTAAAGTGAATTGCAACTTCGCATGTTCTTTTCTTATTTATCATAGCTGATTTATGGTTTCTAAACCTAACCTTAAATTCGTTTTTGGTTGAACCTACAATGACATTTTTAGACTTACAACCTAATTCTTGTTTTATGACATAAAATCTTTTTGTGGCAAAACTTGTAAATTTACGACATCATTCTAAGTAATTAGTGCACAAATCGCAACGTCCAATGCATTTACAGCAACCTATCCTACTATTACCTAAATCATTATTTGATGTAATTGTTTCATTATCTCTAGTTTAGATGGAGCTAAAATTTCTTTCAAATTCTTAGGCCTCCTATAGGCAGTTACAATTCTTTTGCTAGAAAAAATTCCCTTAAGTAAATCTGTAGATTCTAAAATATTTAAATTACGCTTCAGAATTTTCTAATATCAGGTAAATTAGCATTAAAATCTGTAACCAATGGTATAATATTACTATGCTTAGGTTTTCTCTTAACCTTTAAGAGGCTATTTCTATCGAATGACAATACTTTCTCAAACTGTTTATCAACTACTTTCCTATCACAACCTTGTTCAATTAAATAACCTTTACAAGTACTCCTTGGTTCTATTTTCTAAAAAAAGCTATTAGAACAATTTCGTTTAATTCGAAGAGCTACACTATACGGATTGGAATTAATACAGCTATACGGATGTGAACTAGAAGGAGGAAGATACAAATGGCTATCCGTAGGTTTGGAATAAACATCCGTTTCTATTTTTCCATTCACTAAATGTAAAGTTAAATCCAAGAAATTTATTTTATCTCTAGAATAAGTGCAAGTAAATTTTATGGTGGGATAGAGATCATTAATTTCCCCCATTGCTAAATCGGCATAACTACAAGCATTTTTTGGACCCATCGCCGTACCATGGTATTTTAAATATGAATTATTCCTAAATTGTGAATTATTACAATCAAGGCAAATTTTGACAGCTTCTAAAATACGCTTAGTTGATGGTATTTTAGTTTTTCTACTATTTAAGGTAATTCCGTAGAAATAAAACTGCCCGATGAAATTTTTTTATACTCGTTCAAACAAACAATTTTGAGAAACGCTTTTAGAAAATACAATAAAAAAGGGGGGTCACCGACTTCTTTGTTTGTGCAATATGACGTCAAAGTTCATACATTTAAGTGACTTGAGATCGTAAAGAAAAAAACTCAAAAATCGAAGAGAAACGGAACAAAAACACAGTAATTTGTGTTTTAAGAGCAAAATTCGTGTTTTGTTCAAATGTCTGCACTTTAATTTATTTTAAAAATATGAACAGATGTATAAAAAATATGTGATCTTGAAGAAATTGACGAAATATCAACGTGCGCACGAGCTGCTAATTCATTCGAAAAAGTCCTAAGCGGAAAGTATTTTGGAAATTTCTCAAAAGTTAGCCCGATGACCTATGCTCAATTTTAGATATATTTGATGTTATGTTATAAAAAATAATTTCATCAAATAAAAATCATAGGTCACCGTGCTAGTTTGCGAAATATTGCGAAAAATATCGTCATTTTATTGTCAAAAAACAGGTTTTCCGAGAGAGGACTGGGTCGAGTTTCAAAATTATCGCGTTTTCTCGCTCGAAAATGTCGCAATTCTTCGATCTTTTTATTCAAAGTAATTTACAAACATAATTTGACTTAATTACATGATAAAAGTCCTGAAACCAAAAAACTTGAAACATGCGCAGAACTATGCGCAGTGCAAAACTACGGAATTACCTTAAAGCTTTTCTAACCGACATTAAACCTAATTTGTTATCAATGCTAGGAAACATCCCTACAACGTCCCAAGATACTAAAATAGTATTAGGCAGTCCAGAAGCCAAGGGCTTTAAATAGAATTCAGTGAAAGCTGATAAATTCTCAATAGCTGTGCCGCAGCAAGATGTAATAAGCCTTACAGGGTTGTCCTTCTTATGAGTTTTTATATTACCAAAAGCTGTATACATATACATGAGCTGTATATATACATGAGCTTGCCTACATGAACGATTGTCATTGGTCGGTTATCGACCTAAACAGAGGTTATACCCTGCTCAGCACCATGGTTAGACTAGCTAAGGTCTTCTTAGTGTGGCCTCGGCTAGTGTTAAATGCACGCACTGAGTGCTTACACTGTTATTGCACCAGCGCGAGTTATACATTGTACCCAGTATCTTACATCTCATTGTTCGAGAGCCTTCTGATATTTCTGAAAATTAGTGGTAATTATTGGCAAACGTTGTTTTGTATCAATACCGGAAATATGAGCTTGAAGCGTGATGACATTTTACGCCCGTCTCAATCTACTCCAGAATCCTTGTCGCGCTGCTTTTGTTCCTGTAGTCACGCGAAGTATTTCTTTCTGTTTTATATACGACCTATAGGGTTGTATAATATTTCATTCTATGAATTGCGGAAACTATTGCTCATGTAGTGCCAAAATTTTAATATGACAGGATTTTCAAAACTATTATGGTATAGAGACGGGGGTAAAACGTCCTCTCGCTTCAAGGCTATTCAACCGCAGATTAGCGCATCGCGTTTCAGATCAGCTGGGTTCCCTGTGGTTGTGCAGGAAATCTCGTCTTGGAAATGTAGTGTATTTATACTGAGACAAATCAACTTAATACACTCTCCTGCACGGTTCTATGGTCGATCTTGACTTCATGGAAGCTTTGAGAAGTGTCGTATGTAAGCCTATTTACTGCCGTATTATGTTCACTAGAAACAGGTTTCCTGTGTCACCTAGAGGACTGGTCACCAGTGAATCACTTCTCTTTAATTTTGATTTGCCGGCCAAGGTTCTTGTCAGAAACAATGGCCGATTCACGAATCAACTATCCCTCAGTTCGAAGAGATGATAGTGTTATTGATGACTATCATGGTTATAAAATTCCTGAACCTTACTGCTGGCTTGAAGATCCCGATTCTGAGGAAACCAGAGAATTTGTACAAGCACAGAATGAAATTACTTTTCAATATTTGTCTGGGTGCGATGTCCGAGAAAAGTTCAAAAATAGGTAAGCTTCAGGAAAACATAAAATTTAAAATATACAATAATAAACAGTCTTGATTAATGAAAATATTAGGTTTTTTTTACTAGATCATTTTAGATTAAGACTTAATGTATGATCAATTTGTAGCACTTGAAAGCGGACGATACCAACTTTTTTTCAAAGTTTTTTTTTGACGAAGAAATATTCAAAAAGGGAAATCTAATTTGAGAGTTAAAAGAAAACAATCAAGAGAAAATGACAGTTTTCAAAATTAAAAATTTTTTCGTGTAATGTTAAATGCAAATGCTGTAATTTTCTGATCGAAAGATACTTTTACTTAATTTAAATTACTAACAATCCTCTTTCAGTAATTTGAGCCAGCTTTTCACCTGCCGGGGAAGTGCACCTACTTAAAATCAACATCTTACAACTCAATGGAGTTTTTAAGAATTGGAAATGGAATATCTTTTTTGTGGATTAGATACTTAAGCTTAACATAATTACATTAATAATGATGATGGTGATGAGAGATGCAAGCTTGGTGATGATCAATGATGGTGATCAATGATGGTGATGATGATGATGGTGGTGATAGTTATAATGATGATAAAGATGAGATGGATAGATGTTGGATCTGATGACAGTGAAAATTAAGGACGTTGGGGTTTGGTTGAATTCCCAGACACTTATTTTAACCAGTTGCCTACATGGCTGCACGGCTACTTGGAAAAAATTAAAATAGGTCAAATTTACACTTCAGTCTTGTGGTCAGGGTTTCGTTTGGGGTTTGGTTAAGGGTTAGGTTTAGGATTAGGTTTTGGAATAGGTTTAGGGTTAGGTTTGGTGATTTTGAAAAAAAAATTCATTGTAGTGGCCAATCATTGTAAATATACTCTGAGGTGATGTTGATGGTTATAACAATGAAATAGAGATTAAATAGAATTAGCATCATTAATCAACATCATCAAATATTCTGTGCATTCTTCCATTTTACAAGTGCAATTTGACAGTAAGAATCTGAGTTCGTTTATCCCTAGGATGACTGAGCTATGGGATTATCCCAAGTATGGCTGCCCGTTCAAGGAAGGTTCTAGATATTTCTACTTCTATAACACCGGATTACAAAACCAAAGGTAGGGATAAAGAAAGCAATCAATCAATCAATCGATCAATCAATCAATTTTTCATTCAATCAATCAATTGATGAAATCAATCAAATTTAATAATTGCTAAATCATCAAATCAATTAATCAAATGAATCAGTCAGTCAATCAATCAATCCATCAATCAATGGATCAATCAATTAATCAGTCAATCAAATGATAAAAGTAATCAATTTTAAAACTTTATAAATCATTTAATCAATCAATCAATCACTCAGTCAATCAATCAATCAACCACTCAATCTATCTATCAAATCAAACTCAATTAACCACATCTTTTTCTTCTCTTTCAGTGTGATGTATGTCCAAGACAGCTTACAGGATGAAGCCAGAGTGTTCTTAGATCCCAATAAACTATCTGATGATGGTACTACAGCAATAGCAGGCAGGACATTCACTGAGGATGGAGAGCTGTTTGCATATGCTTTGAGTGCTAAAGGCTCTGACTGGGTCACTATCAAGGTATAACAGTTTGCTTTGACATCTTTTGTTCTCTTGTAACCTGATTAGTCAAAGTTGTTTTACTGCAATTCTCAAGAGAGATTAGGACAACTAAATTACAACTTTAAGATAATTCTCAAAGCATTCTGATCTGTAATGAATATAGGCTATATTGATCTGAATGTGTGTTTGAATGATTTACAACATGGATGTTTTCTCTGTTTGATATAGTTTATGAAAGTAGATGGAGCCATCAGTCTGACTGACTCTCTGGAGAAAGTAAAGTTCACCAGCATGTCGTGGACCCATGATAATAAGGGATTGTTCTATAATGTAAGTGTTTTCATTCATTCTTTTGTTTGTTTCTTTTCTTCATTGATTTGTTTTTTTTTATCCATTCTACCGATTCATTAGTTGAGTAATTCATTTAGACTTAGTCTTTAATTTCTTCAATCTTTCGACTTTTTCCTCAATTTTTGTCGTTTTTTCATCCATCATTCATGCATTCATTCATTCATTGATTCACTTACTCACTTACAATTTTTTCGTTTTTTCATCCCTCATTCATGCATTCATTCATTGATTCCCTTACTACTGAACTTATAAAATAATCTGTTAACTGATTAATTGATTTATTCATTTGTTCATGCATTTATTCATTAATCCATCCAACCACTCATTCATTTTTCTTTCATTCGTTCACTGAAACTATTTAACATACATTTATCACTTGTTTCATTACTGTATCTACAATGTCATCCAATGTGTTTTCTATTGATCTTTTCTTTAGCAATATCCCAATCATTCAAACAAAGCTGATGGAACTGAAACAGATTCCAATCTTGATCAAAAGGTTAGCAATATGCAAAATCTAATTCAGCCTTTGCTTAAACTGGGCTGTGAGAAAAACAAACTTCTCTGGAACAAGAATAGATACATATACGATATACCCCCATAAGCAAAACAAATTGCAAAAAGAAAACAAAACAAGCAACAACAACAACAAAAAACCCCTTCAAATGCTACTGACTTACAGTTTGCTATTTACCAGACATTCTGCAGATTCTAATCACTGGATAAAAAAGATATTGATTGACTAACTCATTGTCATTGTTGCTGTGTTAAGCTATGGTCTCTCACAGACAAAATTAAATGTAAAAGGTGTAACTATGTTTTATCTTTCTGTTCCTCAGCTCTACTACCACTATCTTGGTAAAGACCAAAGTGAAGATATCTTGTGCTGTGAATTCCCTGACAACCCCAAATGGCATGTGTAAGTCCTGAAAGAAGGAAAGTATAGAAAACAGGAGAGAAAGAAGAACAATGAGCAAATGTTTAGAGTGGGGAAGGAGGGCTGTAAAAGAAAGGAGAGATATGTATTCAGACAGACAAGCGCAAAACTGCATATTACCTATTTATCCAATTAAATATCCATTTTCACCTTATATTTATTACACAACATAAACACTAAATATGCAACAGTTGTCAATATTCAGTGCTAAATAGCACTAATTAAACTAAAGAAAATTACAATAGAATTAGCATAAAATAGTACTATTTAGTAGATTGTATGTATGTTGCACATGTTTAGTGTGTGCACTCACTCAAAAGACTGTCTAAATTTGTAGTTAATTTGTTTATTTTCTCTCTGCCCAAGTCATAGGGTATACATTCTAACATAAAATAATGTAATGTGATTATTTCCTAAAACAAAATGATTTTTTAATCATTCCAGAGGTGGCGAAGTCAGTGATTGTGGTAACTATCTTCTCATAACCCCACGTGAAGGCTGCATGCCAGTTAATAGACTGTTCTACTGTGATTTAAAAGCTCTTGGAGACATCAAAGGTGAGATACGTATCATAAATAAATAAATGAAATATCTTTATACATGTATCTCATCTGCATAGTGGTTATTTTTGAGATGGATTCTCACACTCACTACCCCCACAGGAAAAAAATTGTGATTCCCAGAATGGGTTTTTTTGGTTTTTATTGCACTTTCCCAACAATAACCCAAAATAAACCCATTTTGGGAATCCCAATTTTGAACCCAATGTTGGATTTTGTAGCATTTTCCCAACCATAACCCAAAATAAACCCATTTTGGGAATCACAATTTTTTTCCTGTGCCCTACATTATTTATACACATGTTTTCATACATGTTGATTTTTGATGAGGGAGGAAAGCCAGAGAACCTGGAAAAAAACATAGTGACATGGAAAAGAGAAACAACACTTCAAACAAACTCGGGTCACATATCAGCTTGATGATCAGCGGATCAAAATGGGGTCACAGCAGTGACAGGCCAGTTCTCTCAGCACTAATTGCCCAACCATGCACATCAAGGCTCAAAATTACAGTCTGACATACATAGGTCAAGATGACCTTACAAATGCATTTTTGGAAGGTCAATACCCCTTTTTTGAAAGGTCAATTGTTTTTAATAATAATTCTTTTTTTAAACACATCTACAAGATCAGTTTTCCTCCTCAAAAAATATGGAGGTCAACTTGTCCTTTCAAACTCTGATTTGGTAGGTCAAGTACCAAACTTTAAAGGATGTTGTCCGGCCTTGACCTGCTCTTTTTCTTTGAACCCTGCCAATGCCACCCTTATAATTCTACCAGTTGATAAACAGTATATTAACTATATGTATGTGAAATCAATGATTTGATTTGATTGTTTTAATTTTGCCTATAGCACTCAATATATGGAGTTTACATAATTATTATTATTATAACTTTTTTGGCTAGGAAACCTTTGAAGCCAGTGGCTTATATAGAAAAGGTTTCCTTTATTATTCACAACATTTAATAAAAAATAGACAGCAAGAATCCAGAACAAGGGTCTGCATTGTTTATGATTTTTGTTACAGCTAGCTGTAGTGTTTACTTGTTAAGTTTTTCATTCACAGGGAAGTTGCCTTATGTTAAAATAGTGGATAACTTTGATGCTGAATATGAGGTATGGTCCATCCATGACCAACATCAATACATGACTTTTAATTGTTACGGTATATTTGTGTACAGGTGGATGTTTGTTGACAATATTTTGCTCAACATTAACATAAAAATTAAAGTCAAGAAAATTGCAAACTGAACTCAAAACTGAAAGGGTATTAGCTATATAAGTAATCTATGGACTTTTTTGCTCTTTGCTGCTTTAGATATCAGCTTTGAATTTGCTGGATGGCAAAATGCTAATGATCCCATACATTGTAAAATTTCTATAAAATTTAGAGATTTTTAAACTTTCTTCACGCAAAACCTATTGCATATCTGAAGCTAAAAGGTTGATGATAAGATACTTTTATTACTTTCTTTAGATATTCAGAATATAAATGGTGTAAATGTGGCTCAAAAAGTGAATTTCGTGTTAATGAAGGAAAATGTGAATAATGAAATCATCTAAACATCGTCCTAAGTAGTATTGCCATTGATATTAATGTTATTCCTATGTTTCAGACGTTAGTCAGAAATGTACTGTACAAGTAAAGAATTCCATTATTACTGTAGTCATGCTTATCTGTTGTTGTTTCCATTGTTTGTAGTATATAACAAACCAGGGCACAGTGTTTACATTCAAGACCAACCTTGATGCACCCAATTACAAACTCATCAATATTGACTTGTCTGATCCCAAACAAGTAAGTTATAGTCCACACTGGATGTGCCTATTTGTAAGGCAGAGTTTTACATTTGAAATGTGAGTAAGTGTGAATGGAATATTTTATTTAAACTCGCTAAAAATTCCAATCAAATGTACATTTGGTTTTCATGAAATCGAAAGTAAACAATAAAAATCTAGTAATCTATTAGCAATCAGTGTATACTCATTTAGGGTTATTTGGAAATAATATTTAAAATCAGCTAATGGGTCAGTGATCCCATGGATGATAGATTGGTTTTGAATCGTTGGTTAGTCTGACATTTTTGGCAGTACATTCCATATTTTTCACGTACTATATAAAAAACGAGCAGCAGTGTTTTATCAAGTATAAAACACGTCCTGCGAGTTTTTTATATGACTTCAAAAACCCCAACACTTATAAAACCAAATATTTTAAATACAATTTTGAAAAATAAGCGAAAAAAGTAATAAAACTGACTGGTGGTCATTCTGATCATGCGCAGAATTTCTGATGTGTGTTGAATATGCGTCCCACATTTGAGTCTGGTCCTTCAGAGTTCAAGGGGGACAAACTTTCTCAAATAACAGGTTCAATTCCTTGGACCATTTTGGTCACATGATTGAACAGAGGTTGCTTCGTAGCATGCAAAGTAATCTCATTACTATTCAAAGTACCTTTATATAAAGACTCTAGAGTCTTTATATAAAGATTCCTTGAATACAAATGAGAGTATTTTATGGGTATAAAACCTCATGCATGTGACCAAAATGGGACCACGGATTGGACTAGATGCTCATGAATTATTAATGAGTTTTTGAATAATAACTATAACACTAACTATAACAAACCTCATAATTGTAAAACTGGATAACATACTATAAATAGTAAAGATTGTAAAGTGCATTGAGACATTAGTGAAATGCGCTATATAAGCACTAGTACATTACATTACATTACATTACATTACATTACATTACATTACATTACATTACATTACATTACATTACATTATATTACTTTACATTATATTTTCATTCTTCATTAAATTAATATTTGTTTTTAGGAAAACTGGACAACACTGATCCCAGAAGATGAGAGAGATGTTTTGGAATGGGCTTCCTGTGTCAACCAGAACCAACTAGTCCTGGGTTGTCTGCATGATGTCAAGGTAGCTACAAGTTTTATCAACAGACAACAATCATGTTATGTCATAGTTAACAAAAAGAATGTTTTTGAAACCAATTGTATATCTTTGTTTGGTTTTGAGTTTGAGCTCTGGTCTTGACTTCAGTGAACTTCAACAAAAGATCTTCCTAACCATTTCACTCTAGCTCTCTTAACTATTGTTCTCTGTACATTTTGTGTCTCAATCAATTGAAATTCTGGTCCCTAATTAGCCTTCAATGTGGCCAGTAATAATGTGAAGCTAACTTACTTGCTAACCTACTTTCTCACTTTCTTCCACTCATTTACTCACTCACTCACTAACTCACTCACTCACTCACTCATCCACTCACTCACTCACTCACTAACTCACTCACTCATTCATCCACTCACTCACTCACTAACTCACTCACTCACTCACTCACTCACACACTCACTCACTCACTAACTCACTCACTCACTCACACACTCACTCAGTTACTCACTCACTCACCCACTAACTCACTCACTCACTCACTGACATTTTCTAACCTTGTAGAGTGTACTCCACTTGCACAGTCTTGCCACTGGTGAGCGTCTGATGACATTTCCCTTGGACATTGGATCTATTATAGGATTCTCTGGGCATAAAAAACAATCTGAGGTAAAATGCAAAAGTTCGAGGATTAAGTTTATTTTATTGCTGCCATTGTGTATTCATACTTGGAGTAATTGAAATAGAATTCAAAGTAGAGTGCTAACACTATGTCCATGAAATAAAATCTAATTAGTTACTAACTATTTAAGGACTATTTAGATGCTATCATTCAACCAGAACAGTCAAAAAAAAGGAAAATACAAATTAAACAATACCTCGTTACAACTAACTTGTCTAAAATAGTGACTTAATGTGAACTAATAGGTAGTAACTATTTAGATTTTATTTCATGGACATACTGTAAGCACTCTATAATTTAGTCAATACTGAGTTTTGTTTCTGTTCAACAGATCTTTTACCAATTTACATCTTTTCTGACTCCTGGAGTAATTTACCACTGTGATCTATCGCAAGAAAAACCACAACCAAAGGTAAGCAATATCAATATTATTATGGATCGTTGGATTCTTTAATTAAGTCATTAATTCGTTCGTTTGTTTGTTGATTTGTTTGTTCGTTCGTTCGTTTGTTAGGCCTTTTGTTTGTCCATTCATTCATTCGTTCATTCATTCATTCATTCATTCATTCAATCATTCATTCATTCATTCATCCATTCATTCATTCATTCATTCATTCATTCATTCACTCACTCAATTACTCATTCATTCATTCATTCGATCGTTCTTTCGTGTGTGCGCTCGTTCATCTATTCATCTATTCATCTGGTTGTCCATTCGTCTTTTCGTTAGTTCATTTCTATTTTTATTAAACAATTTTATATTAATGTTTCTAATTGTATTTTTTTTTCTAGGTTTTTCGTGAGACAGTTGTGAAAGGGTTCGATTCCAGTTTGTATCAGACTGATCAAGTTTTCTATGCTAGTAAAGATGGCACCAAGATACCAATGTTTATAGTTCACAAGAAGGTACAGACACACACAGACAGACACACACAGACAGACAGACAGACAGACAGACAGACAAAACCAACCAACCAAACACATACAAACAAACAAACAAACAAATAAACAAACAAACAAATAAACAAACAAATAAACAAACAACAAACAACAAACAAACGAACACACAAACAAGCAAGTAAACAGACAAACAAACAAGCAACCAATTGCAAACAATGAAATAAACAAACATGTAAAGGAACATGCCTAGAATACCAAATAAAGATATGAATAAAATGATAAAACTAAATTAACATTCTCTCTCTTTGCTTTTTGTTAGGGTATTCCTCTGGATTCCAGCCACCCAGCGTTTCTCTATGGTTATGGTGGATTCAGTATTTCAATCACTCCCTCGTTCAGTGTGTCACGTATTCTATTTATTCACAACCTTGGTGGAGTACTCGCTATTGCGAATATCAGAGGAGGACAGTAAGAAGAGTTTTTTTTTAATTATCGTGACTGTCATCATCATCATCATCATTATCATCCTCAACATCATCAGCAGCAGCATCATTCTCAACATCACCATCGTCATCATTGTCGACGTTATCAGTGTCGTCAATAACATCATCTTCATCATCATAATTGTCATCAACAACATCATCTTTACCATAATTCTCATCATCATCATCATCGACATTACCATCGTCAACAGCATAATTATCATCTTTATTATCATCTTCAGTATCATGATCATCATCAGTATCATCATCACCAGCATCATCTTCAGTATTCTCCCTTAAATCATTATCATCATCATTGTGGCCGACGTCATCACCATCATCATTCTTATCTCCATAAGTACAGTCACACAGCAGTGAAAGATTACAAAGAAATGCACAGATTCCTTAACTTCCTGATATCAAGATCACGGACATCAAATATCGCCATAATTACTTCCAAGTAATTTTCAGGCACGAGGCAATTTGTCGCCGTACACGCGCCACTTAATTACCATATCAGACAGTCAGGAAACATTAAGAGCTAACCTTTCCCAGCTGTGTCCAAAAGGAAGCGGAAGCTGTACATTTTCTGCTTCGTTCTGTGTCCACAATTCTGACCCTTTAGGGAAAGAAAAACTCAGGAAGTGCTTATAAATGTACGTACCTTTGTTTGCTTCGTTTTGTGTCCACAATTCTGACCCTTTAGGGAAAGAAAAACTCAGGAAGTGCTTATAAATGTATGAGTATGTACTTTGTTTACAGCTATCTACAAATGTTGAGCCATGAATACCGATATTTGTTACATTTTTGTTCATTGATGATTGTAAAAAGCTAGAAAAACAAACGAGGGGGCGAAGAAACGAACGGCCGTACGACCAAATGAGCGAACAAACAAAGGAGCGAACACAGAATGAGCAAAAAGAATTAATTCACTAGAAAAAAAAAAACAGAAACAAAGACATAATCACAACAAACACAAAATGAACGAACAACCATTAAAAAAAAAAAAAAAAAAGCACATAAAAAACTAAGGAATCAACAAATAGTCAATCAGTGAAATGTAGAGGTAAAAACTAGTAAAAAATACTAGTAAGGACTGCGTCGGTGTTTCTAAAGAAACAGTTGATAATATAATGATAAGTTGTACACCGTAGAGTGATTCGAGGAAACTGACGTTTCGGACGTTAGTCCTTCGTATTTCCTTGGTATTACTCCGACGAAGGACTAACGTCCGAAACGTCAGTTTCCTCGAATCACTCTACGGTGTACAACTTATCGTTATATTATCAACTGAGTCAATCAGTGAGATCAATTCCTCTGTGGTGAAACACTTGTTCCAGCATAAGAATAAGAATCATAACTTTCAGTTATTTTTGTGCTTACCACTTATGCTTATTGACGTTATTTCACAATGAGGACAGCACTTGCGCTTATGCTTGCATCACTCTCCTGCAGTGAGGTCCAGAGTATCCAATCAATACCCTGTTTTCTTTTTCGTAATTCAGGGAATATGGTGAAACGTGGCACAAAGCGGGGATCTTCGGCAATAAACAGAACGTATTTGATGACTTTCAATATGGTGCTAAATATCTTATTGATAAAGGCTTCACTTCACCGAAAAAGTAAGTCACTAAGTACTAATAATCAAATCTATACGGTACAAAAGAGGTGTTTTGATGATAACGTTGAGATTAAAAATTTGAATATGAAAAAGAATTTGTAAAGAATGCTGGTCTTGGTAGTAAAATGACGCCAAAATGAAAATCGCCTATGTCGCTATAAAGGAATTAAGGCGATTCATAACAGTTTTAGGGAAGCGCACCTACTACTTTTCATTTCGCGCAAAGGATAACTTAATCTACACCTATGGACTTGAATTTAACACTAAATATGTAGTTATGACTGAGGTTATGAATAGTGCCAAAATTAACTCGATCAAGTTTATTAAAATGATAAAAAATAGATATCTTGAAAATCAGTTTTTCAAAAATATCTCAAAAAATTGATCAGCTTCAAATAAGTGGTAAACTGCATTGTAAACTTCAAACCAATGCACAACACTTGAGAACAAATTAAAAACATTCAATCTGTTCGATTTTGCTCAAATCTAAAAAATGTTCAAACGTTCCGTATTTGTTTCGCTTAACATCATGCAGCTTTAGAATATACTCAAAGTCGACAAAACACTGCCAAAACACTGTTGAAATAGTGCTAAGATACACACTTACCTTGTGTGGAAATATTGAATTTCAATTCATTGTCGATTTGAAGATATAATTTTTCATTCACCGTGTCATTTGAGAACATTTTCTCTGCAACATTTACGTCAGAAGTTATGTTCAAAATTCTCAAAACTGCTGGATTATTTGTGCACGAGGTTCTAGGATATCTTAATTTATCATATATGCAGTAATATCCCAGCCCCTCAGCTGAATTGAAGCACGAAAACCATCCGAAATTACATTCTAACATTGGCCAACTATGCGAGCCCAAAACTTGCATCCACATAGCCGTTCGACTTGAAATTAGCATATCGAAGTCGCAAATTGTTCTGATTGTTCTATGCACGTGCAGTGCAAATACATTCGCATAGTATACAAAACATTTGCATAGCACTGCACGGTATATAAATCAGGAACCGGAAGTCAGGAATCAAGAAAACAGTTACTATAATTTATTCAACTCCATTTTTGTTTTTCAGGTCTTGTCATAATGCAAATACTATGATCAGTATGTTTTGGATTTGTTATCATTATTGTAAAATGAATATGTCTAGTTGTTTTGAAACAAATAGTTTTTTTTATACTTGTTTCGTTTAGCGTTTCGTTGGCATTTCATGTGATTCTTCATAATCAACATTCTAGTGTGGCAACATAGCAATTATAACCAAAAACTATACAATTTATCAATAAACTATATTGCCATTCTCTGATCCTGATTCTTTTCTTATTCTATTTATGATTTGATCTATTTACTTTCTGACGGACTGACTTACTAAACAACCACTGACTCCAACTGAATCTTAGTAACTTAATTACTTACTTAATTACTTACGTACTTACTTACTTACTCACTTGCTTATCTACTTACTTACTTACTTACTCACTTATTTACTAGCTTCCTTACTTCTTTACTTACAACCAAACAAACATACATATATAATTGCATATAAATCAATAAACCTAATTTGAGTAATTACGTACGTAAGTAAGTTAATAAGTATAAAAAAAACTATTTGTTTCAAAACGAATAATGCATATTCATTTTACAATAATGATAACAAATTCAAAACATACTGATCATAGTATTTGCATCATGACAAAAGCTGAAAAACAAAAATGGAGTTGAATAAATTATAGTAACTGTTTTCTTGATTCCTGACTTCCGGTTCGTGATTTATATACCGTGCAGTGCTATGCAAATGTTTTGTATGCTATGCGAATGTATTACGTGCATAGAACAATTTGCGACTTCGATATGCTAATTTGCAAGTCGAACGGCTTTGTGGATGCAAGTTTTGGGTTCGCATAGTTGGCCAATGTTAGAATGTAATTTCGGATGGTTTTAGTGCTTCAATTCAGCCGAGGGGCTGGGATATTGCTACATATATGATAAATTAAGATATCCTAGAACCTCGTGCACAAATAATCCAGCAGTTTTGAGAATTTTGAACATAACTTCTGACGTAAATGTTGCAGAGAAAATGTTCTCAAATGACACGGTAAATGAAAAATTATATCTTCAAATCGACAATGAATTGAAACTCAATATTTCCACACAAGGTAAGTGTGTATCTTAGCACTATTTCAAAAGTATTTTGGCAGTGTTTTGTCGACTTTGAGTATATTCTAAAGCTGCATGATGTTAAGCGAAACAAATACGGAACGTTTGAACATTTTTTAGATTTGAGCAAAATCGAACAGATTGAATGTTTTTAATTTGTTCTCAAGTGTTGTGCATTGGTTTGAAGTTTACAATGCAGTTTACCACTTATTTGAAGCTGATCAATTTTTTGAGATATTTTTGAAAAACTGATTTTCAAAATATCTATTTTTTATCATTTTAATAAACTTGATCGAGTTAATTTTGGCACTATTCATAACCTCAGTCATAACTACATATTTAGTGTTAAATTCAAGTCCATAGGTGTAGATTAAGTTATCCTTTGCGCGAAATGAAAAGTAGTAGGTGCGCTTCCCTAAAACTGTTATGAATCGCCTTAATAAAAATACAAAGGAAAGCGTTTAGCTGATGTGCTTTTCTGTTCTTTCAAGGCTGACAATTAACGGGGGTTCCAATGGTGGTCTTCTAGTCACCGCTTGTATCAACCAGAAACCTGACCTGTTTGAATGCGCCATATCACAAGTACCGTAAGTAACCGCAATGGATGATGGTTGTGGTGATGACGATCATGATGAAGGTGATGATGGTGGTTGTTGTGTAACGATGATGGTATTTGTGGTAACGTCGATTATGATAATAAGAATGATGATGATGATGGTGATAACGATGATGGTGATGGTGATAGCGATAACGATGATGATGATGGTGATGGTGGTGATAACGATGATTATGATGATGACAATTATTAGGATGATGATGATGATGATTTATATGACAATATTTATGATAATGATTTCTTCCTAGATAGCACTCACGTTAGTTGCAGATTAAGCGTCAAACATACCTTGTATAGTAATAAATTATTGACTGACATTCATTTTTGATTCCAGTGTGACTGATATGTTGAAGTTTCATAAATTCACCATTGGTCATGCGTGGTAAGCTTTTTTGCGTTTTCATTTTCCATCTTTTCAAAAGCAAAATCATTGATTGATTCTTTGATTCATTGATTCGGTCATTCCTTCATTCATTTATTCATTCATCCATCAATTCATTCATTCATTCTCATTTACCATTTTTAGGACAACAGACTTTGGATGTGCCGACAAGAAGGAAGACTTTGAATGGCTTATAAAGTATGCTGCTATAAAATAATATAAACAACACTCAACCACAAGAACCGTAAATAGAACAAGAACAACTGCAACAACAGCAAACCACACAACTGAAACAACTGCAACAACAGCAAACTACACAACTGAAACAACTGCAACAACAGCAAACCCCACAGCTGAAACAACTGCAACAACAGCAAATGGTACAACTGAAACAACAACAACAGTAAAAGCAACAGTAAAAAACAAATGTAAAAACAAATATTGAAATCAACAACAACAACAACAACAAAAACAAGTAAAGTAACAGAAACAACAATTAAAAAACTTTTTCTTGGAAGAAAATCAGTTTTCTCTCCAAGAGGAAAACCAATGCTGAATCTAACGTTTTTCCCTTTTATAGATATTCTCCACTTCACAACATCAGAAAGCCTGAAAATGGTATCCAGTACCCCTCGGTTTTACTGTTAACCGCTGACCATGATGATCGTGTCGTCCCTCTGCACTCGTACAAGTATATCGCTGAGTTGCAACACGTGATGGGAAACGTCGATCATCAGGTAACGTCGACTTGCCTCTCCTACATGCAATTTCTTTGGGCTTCCTTTGTTGTAATTTGGGCAAGCTGAACTTAGAGAGCCTACGTATTCTTGAAATACACAATACAATAGCAAGGTTGATAATAAAACACAATAGGTTTAGATCTTTCTCGGTGTGATTTCAAAGGAGTGGCCCGTCTAGAAGGTCAAACTTGCCCTTTTATGAAAAACATGGTCATTTGATATGGGTTTGGGTTCGACTGAGCTGATGAATAAATTCAGATCCCAGAGGATCCACCCCTTTGATAGAACTTTCATCGAGACCCTTGTATTTCAAATATACAGTATGTTACAATAAAAAGTTAAAATAATCATTTGTGTTCTGCAGCTGAAAATAGAATGTTAAAAGAATCGTTCGGGTCACATCCTATTCCGGCCAGCATCTATCTCAGATTCTAAGACTAACATGGATCTATTCTGAGAATAGAAAGTTAAAAGAATCGTTATGTTTACATCCTGTTTCGGCCAGCACCTATCTCACATTCTAAGACTATTATGGATGGATCTCTGAATGTCATTTTTCCAGTACAGTGGAACACAGGGGCGGATCGAGGATTATTTTCAGGAGGGGGTGCATCATCTTCAGGAGGGGGTGCACTACGAGTAAACATGAAATACTGAGGACATTTTGGAAAAAATATCTAAGAATACAAGGACGTAAAATCCTTTCAGAAGTGGTTGCGCACCTCCCGCACCCCTCTCCTAGATCTGCCAATTGAACCCCGTTTATTTAGTCACCTATAGTCTACTAAGGGACATCTGTAAATGGCCGAAAGAACGAGGTGGTCGTAAAGCGAGGCTCCACTAATCAATACAAGTTAACCCTCTCTGTTGGTGGCCTCCCCTTTCAATGAACCACACCCACGTGGCATCTCACCTCAGCATCTCTTGAATGATCACAGACTAGTCTATATTGACCACAAACAAAGTTTGTGACTATGGTGATTTCTATTTGTGTGGTTCTTTATTTAAGACCACGTCACATGGTATGTGGTTATGCCAAGCACAGAAAAGTCGATATAGATCCCTTGCAGTTCGTTGGAATGCAGCTCAACCTGGAGGACAAGACAATGGATTTCAGCTCCCAAGACAGAGAAAATCTCTCGTCCTGTCCTCCAGATGGGGCTGCTTTGACGTCACTTGCAAGGGGTCTATTGACAACACGTTAAGTGTGTGACGAAAATGAATTCTCTTTGTGTGGTTCTTAATTAAAAATACCACGCCATATGTAATGTGGTTATGCCAAGCAAAAAAGTCTATGTTGAGCACAAACAAAGTTTGCGACGACCATGGATTCCCTTTGTGTGGCAAGACCACGTCTTATGGTATGTGGTTATTCCAATTACAGCAATGTCGATATTGACCACAAGTAAAGTGTGTGACGACCAGGAATTCTCGTGTGGTTTTTCGTTGAAAAGACAACACCCACCTTTCTCGACGCCCATCACCAATTTGGTGATCAAAAAAGTCATAATTTACCACAAGCAAAGTTTAACTAGGGACTCTTTTGGAGGACATTCTGTGGTTGTTAATATATATTTAAAACACCACGCCCCCTTCGTGGTTTGTCACACCCATGTGGTGGCAAGTCGGGTCCACTTCGTGGTCACGTTATCTAAAGGCCCGCACAAACTGTAAATGACTTTCTACAACTCATGAATGATTAATGAATGATTATGAAAGCAAATCAATAGAACATGAATTCTATAACTACTGATATAGAATTATCCTAATTTGCATAAACTTGAAACTCTATTTTCTCTCGATGAAGTTAAAAAATTATCGAGTTTAAGATGGCAAAATATAAACTTATGTTTGGAGTTTTAGAAGTAATTCATAAAATTCGAATTTGTGTTTTATCGGCGCTATGGATACGCAGCTTCACTTGTATCTATACATGTATCTCCCGATAAAACACTCATTCTCATTTTATAAATACTACGCTTAGTCACTGTACACACAACTTAACATTGTCCACCCACCAAACATCTTCCACTATTCAGTCCATTGAACTACACAAGGTGGTCAAACGATCAAATGTTCAGTGGGTGAAGTAGTAACAATCTTTTGTTTTTCGTTGAAATGATTTTCATAAACGACCTCCCAAACAATGTTAAGTTGTGTCCAGTCACTCAAAATTTCACCGTTAGATCGGGGCTTTAAGCACAGTGGTGTTTGAAAAACATGTTCAGAAGATTTTTGTTCTTCCAGTATACTTTTTTATTTTGAAATAAACGCGGTAAGAGAAAAAATATTCCCTTGTCGGGAATGGAACCCACGTCTTCGGTATGGATATCAAGGACCCACTCCCTTTGAAAGTATCCATTGTTTCGTGTCTATTGTTTGAATTGATTTTGTTTGTTGATTAACACCAGTTTTGTTTCTTTGTTTTTCTTGTGTTTCTACAGACAAATCCACTGTTGATTAGAATTGATACCAAAGCTGGCCATGGATTTGGGAAGCCAACTGCTAAAGTGGTGAGAAACATTGATGATAAGTTGCGTTCGAAACTTCGAAGAATTAATAGCAGATATTAGATCTGAGCCTGCTCCTCAGCGGTCTCTCGAATGAATGAATGAATGAATGAATGAATGTTTCCCTTGGCTTACCATGCTTTACTTCGAGATAAGGGACCGGTCATTATTTATAGCCTGGGGGGTGCGGATGATTTTTTTCTAGACGCCATAAAATTGAACAGATTCCCCCCTTCAGCACCATAACATTGTGTAGAAAAGCTTCATAACTCGGCCGTTTTCTATTATCATTTTGAATCATTTTTGCCATTTGTTAAATGTTCAAATTTCTTGGAGTTTCATATCTGTTTTTTTGCGAACAATGTTTCTGTACTTGTGTTTGTATTTCTGTTTGTTGGCATTAATTGGGGTTTTCATTGTCTTTTGCTTTCAGATTGAAGAGTATGCCGACATTTATGCATTTATCGCGAGAAATGTTGGTGCAACGTGGCGTGACTAGAACAGTATTACGTGACAGCGTGACAAACTTCGGTCACGTTGCTTACCCAATGTACTCGTATTAGCAATTTACCAAATTCTCTTATTATTCAAAACTTTGTATACTTAAATATTTTAGCCATTATGTATGTATCATATTAGGTTTTTCGTCAAATTGAGTTCATGAAATAACTCAAAAGACGAAAAATGGATAATTGTAATAATTTAACCTTCCCCTCCCCCCCCCCCCCCCCGTAGCTGTATATTTATCCTTCCCCTACCTCCCCTCACTCCCTTTAGCTGTTTGACAGCTGAAGTCCACACTCTCTCTGATCAGCAGCTTTACTCATTTGTTAGTTAAGTACTTGATGTGTTTGCAAACCAAGTGTATAGTCATAGCTATAGGTGAAGAATATTCAATGGTACACTTGAGTTTGTCTTACATCAAGTACAATCCTCACGTGCGGCACAAGCACTAAACAATGAATGGAATATTGTAATTCAATGAAAAATAAAGGATTATTTATTTCTGGACGACAAAAATAGATACAGTCACTTTCAACTGAAACGTAATTAATACACTTTAACATATTACAATTTGGCTCCTTTGCAGTCGGTTGTAAGGTTTGTCGCGCAATAAATGCGTGAGAAGTGCTGCGTGACAAACCCTTAAAACGACTGCGAGAAAGTCTATCACAATTAATTATATTGTATTTCACTTTATTTAATTGATTACACTTTTGATTCATAGGTTTTTGATAATCATTCTACCTTAAAGCAGAACAGACATTGACCCAGCAAATAAAATGTATTTACTATAATGATGTGCAATATAGAGTGCAAACACTAAATGTGTGCAACACTTGTGACTATTTAGTATCAAACAGCACTAATTAAACAAAAGAAAACAACGCAAATAGCATAGAGTAGCACTATTTAGTGGTATTTATGATGCTGCACTCTTTTAGCGTGTACACTCCCCTGAGTGTAATTAATAGAGGTGTTACTTCAAAGGTTTTTAAAAGCAACTTTATTCATATTTGATGGCAATACAAATATAATATAACAAATATAATACTTTTGGATAAAATCTCTTTAAATATGGCAAAATACAAAGCGCATGCAACTAAATCGTGAAAAACTAAGATTTTTCATTTGAGATACCCTTTTAGAAACTCTCTGCCTGCTGCTGGTTCAGAAATGGTTCTTCAAGATTCTCATTGAGTAATGATGACATCAAGATTAATAGAGAGCTACATTTTATTAGAATTTGCTTTGATTTTTGTTCAGCATGGATTAATTAACTTCATGTGCTCTAATCAACTTGATACTAAAATAGTATTTTATACTACTGTTTAAAGTTTTTGAAAAACTAAATTTCAAACTAAGTTTACAAGCTTGCAGCTAATAGATACAATTTTGGATACATATCAAGTAGGTTAGTCACGTGACATGATCACGTGTTTACTCTACCTGTCAGGAAAGTGCCACGTGATCATTGACGTGGACATGCCACGCAAACGTACATATTTCGTTACGTGTTTTCAACGGGATTTCAACCCACGAAACCAAAATGACGAACTGAATATAAAATGAATGACAAAATATAAAATATCATGAAGTACAAAATAAATAGTCAACAAGATAAAATACATATTATGCAATGCAATACGTAATATAATATAAAATATCTGACTTTTAAACAAAATGAACTAGAACAGGCCAGTTTCAAGTTCTTCATTGCTCAGACTAAGCCTCAATTGCAGGTAAATGAACTAAAGAGTCGAGACAAAACCATTAGTATTTATATTGTTTTTGGATTGGTATATTCACAAGGTATGTGTCTCGTATACAAAAACATATATGTGTCTCGTTCAAAAAAATCTATCACATACTGTCACAAACGAAGGTTAGCCGGAGCAATGAAGAACATGAAACTGGACTGTATTATGTGTTTTTGAAAAAAAATAACACTACCTTTTGTAAAGCTGCTAATAAAGTGGCGGATAATACTCGGGCGACTGGCACCTAGAAGTCCGAACCATCTCTCCTAGTCAGCTTGCCTCAAAAATATCTCCTTAAAAATATGTTTCTCTGTCTCGCATGCACCGGTGTCTATGAGATAATAACGTGTATGACGTCACTGACATCCACATGACGTCACTACCATATTACTGTAATGCTTGAGAGTAACGCGGTCGTCGTCAGAGTACAAGACGCTGATGGGTTTGAGCTCGGTGGGTGCACAACACGCCTTAGGAACGTCTTGTCGTGTCGAAACTACGCTCACTAATGTTTGTATGATAGCGTGACGTGTGGCATTCATGTGGGACGTCAATGGGAAAGAACACTCCCCAGCGCAGTAGTACGCTGAAAATCCAACAGGAGCATATATCCAATCATGCCACATAAGTTTCTCGAAGTCCACGTACAAGGGATGTCTTTGACATATTGTTTGGGGTTTGGTACGTTTGGAGAGAATCGAAGAAGGGAATTCTATGTCGAGAGAACGAGGTGGTCGTCTCGACTTTTGATGTAGTAGAACAGAGTCGAATCTTCTTGAAGCATGGCCTTTGTCAGTTTGAAAAAACGAGAGAATGAATGGATGGAATTCCTTAGGACCGTGAAAGCCTACAAAGCCAGCCTCAAATGGACTAACTTCGTGGTTAAACCAGTTTTCCACAGCTAATTCAAGACCGTAGTTATTCGATGGACTTTCTAACCACGTTTTTCCTGCTTGAGTGATGTCAAACGCCTGCCAGCCAACATCCCAGCTTCTTAACACTCGGGTTTCTAGTAGATCTAAGACTTCAGCTGGGGAGATGATTTGGTAGAGTCGAACAACGTATGCACTGTTCTGCCAAAACTTACTAGGTGGTGTTCTCTGCTTGTAAAGGCGAAATTCAGTCGCTGTAATTTTTTCTCCTTCTGGGTTGGTAATCTTGAAATGAAAGGTAGCGTGGTGGTGCGACAGTTTTGATGCTTGGCCGTGAACTGCAGGACGAATAACAATAAATAACCTTATTGTATTTCAAATTCATTAATAATGCATGATCTAGAACAATACTAGAACAATGGAAAATCACACTACCGTGAAGGCATCTGTAAATACTGATCTAGAAATCGCCCTGATTTGCAGAAGGTTTACCTTCTTGACCAATTTACATCTAATTTCAAACTTTTAAAATAGCAGTATTTTAATACTAAAATCTAGACGTTTGATGAGTAATAAGCAATTATTTGCGTCCGATCTGTATCAGGCTTGAAACAGCTCGCCGTTTGAAATCCTTATACAGACCTCACGCTCATATTGTATATTACATAATGACTTTGGACTGTAAGAGGTCACAAGGTTCATCATGCCTAAAACAAATCAGTATTCAAACGTTCTTGTTTATAAATTAGCATTTTTTTTGTAGTCTGTACAGCGGCTTCTGGGGAGAGGGTGGGATTTAGGAACTAGGAGTAGGATTAGGACGAGAAAGAGTTTATGCATGCAAAACCACGGTCAAACGTCTGCGCATGTCCGAAAAAATATAAGAAATGCCGATCATACGATCTCGTACCCAGTGGTTTCTGCGTAGAGATTTGTAAAAAAAAGCTACGAACCCAATCGCTCACTGCCGCATGTCATGCGCAATCCCGGACAAAACAAATAATTCCTCTGTAGCCCCATGAAACAGATTTTTTTAACTCTTCGTTTTCTATTTTACGTATAAGATTGACTAGTGTCATTAAATTAAGTAGAAAAACTAACGCTGATAAACGTTTCGATGCATGAGTTTTATTTCAAATGATCATGACGACAGTATGTCACGGAAACGTCGTTTATCTACTTCACTTTCTGTTTTAGTATGGAGATTTCATTTACTCATCAAGACAAGTGAGTTAATTGATGTAGTACATTTATTTGGTCAATAAACGACGTCATTACAAAACATATCAAAACTAAGATTTTCTCTTATTTACAATTGATTACAAAAATAGCATACTTTATTAAACAAACGTTAAAGATATGCACAAGTCATGAAAATACGTTGGTATATTTTTCCACTCCTCGACCTTGTAGTCAAATGAGAAGCAAATTAGCCCAAATCTGGACCCACGTTTGGGAAGGTATTTTATATCAAAGCGTGAGCTCTATTATTTAACAATTCAAATCAAGAAAAATGCGACAAATTCGAAGACTTTCCCCACAGTAATGCGCGTGCGTATACAAATGTTTTTTTCTCATTAAATTAAAGCAGAACAATTGCCCGAAGCTTGCATAAAGTTATCCACTTTATATAATTTGTATTACATTTGTCCAGTGGATAACGCTATCCAACATTCGTGCAATTGTACCAAGGTTAGAACGAGAAGACGACTTCTACCTTCCTTGAATAAGAACTAACATTTTAAGACTTAATTAAGGTCTTGTAATGTCCATAGCTTAAGAAACGCTTTCAACGCTCATGCGACTTGATCTCACATCTTTTATTCTTTCGATAAAGCAGAAGTGCGCGCTGAAAACGAATTTCAATGTATTTATGTAACATCACTGCATTGCCCCGTTCAAAAAATGTCCATTAAAAATGACGATAATGATTTTCGAGACTGATTCCATAGGTCGTAGTTTCCTCTATTTTCACGGACTCTCACCAAGTAAAAACAAAAAAGACCGACAGAGAGCAAATATGCCCGAGTTATGGAACCAATCGAATCATTCTCGTACGAAATTCAATGAACTTTTTGTAAATACTTATCCCCAAATTGTAACTTTGCTATTCGCGAGTAAAACTCCGCTATCTATCACTGATACGACCGGCCAAGTCCCGTATAGGGACTGCTCGAATACGCTGACTATGTCTTGATAAATAAAGTTCACGGTAAAGTGCAGCACTAAAGCAGTGAAACAATTTAAACTACTTAGTACCAACACATAGAGTGCAAACACTAAATGTGTGCAACAGTTGTCAGTATTTAGTTGTAGATAGCACTATAAAACAATATACAATAGAATTCGCATAATATAGCACTATTTAGTGGTAATTAGGTTGCACAATTTTAGAGTGCACGCACTAAAAGTGTGCAACAGTTGTCACAATTTAGTGGTAAATAGCACTAATTAAACAAAAGAAAACAATAGAATTAGTATAAAATAGCACTATTTAGTGGTATTTATGTTGCACACTTTTAGTGCGTGCACTCTAGAGTGCAAACAATTAACCCGTGAAACTTTAGTAATACTATCTAAATAGTACAATTTTATGCTAATTCTATTGTTTTCTTTTGTTTAATTAGCACTGTTTTGTACTATTTAGTAATTAGTGTTTCACGGGTTTATCGTTTGTACTTTATACGGATATATATATAATATATAGAATCATATAGGTCATTTTATTATCACGAATACAAAATTGTAGATTAAGCTTCAAGATGAGATCGATGAAATTTCAGAATTGCGAAAGATGGTCAACAGGTGAAATGTCCCATTTCATTATGACGTCACGTCTTGTCTATTTTGGGAAGAGGACCACAAGATCTGTTAAAAAACTTGAAAAGGATCATGGTAGTCAGGTGTCCCGTAATGATTTTCAGAGAAACTGACGTTTCGGACATTAGCCTTTCGTCGGAATTATATGAGTTATTGTGTAGGTACGGGCAAACTTTCATCTGGTGATTCTATCCCGCTCAACTTAACAACCTGACGGCAAAATGCAATAAGCCAAATACGTCATTTCCGGTATTTACTCATTCTATGTAGTCTCATTTCCATGGAAACTGGATTGAAATTTACTCCACTTGGTCTCGTGAAGTTGTTGCTAGTGTTGCTAGAAGACGCTAGTCTTATCACTTAATACTCTAAAAGTTGACGTCACTCAAATCCGTCACGTGACTGAAAATCATGTCCTGCATAGTTAATCACGTTATCATGTTGAGTCACGTAACAATACACTGACGTCTAGGACACGTGGTAATGTTCACCAATGGTGTGACGTAGCACCATAAAATGACGTCATCTATTTTACTTGACACATATCATGATATCATAATTTCGAGGTGACGTAAAATTCCATGTCCACGTGACGTCATAATTGCCAAAGTGAAATCACATAGAAAAGGTCACGTGATATTGGTATTTATGACGTCAGTGACAGCCACAGGCTTTGACCACCATGTTTTTATATTTCTTCAAGACTACATCCCGTTGATCATTATAATACAGCACGGTGATGGGAGACAGTTTGGTTGGCGCGCAACAAGGCTTTGGTACAGTTTTGGGGTTCATTAAGTGAACTAAAGTCTGCACAATAGCATGGTTCGAAGCGTTCATATTGGAATTTAACGGGAACGAACATTCACCTTGACAAAAAAACGCCGAGTAACCCTCAGGAGCGAGAACCCAATCTTGCCATTGTAGTTTCTTGAAGTTGACGTACAGTGAACGTCGTTGACAGACTGGCGCCTTCGATTGCGGGCCAGATCGAGATTCGCCTCGCAGTCTTTCCACTGATCGACCTACTCTTGCTGATCGTTGAGGGTTTGCTTTCATGAAGGAAGGATAGAAGCGTCTTGAGTACTTCTTGTCACCGTCGTGTTTGAAGAACGACACGATGAAAGGATGAAACTCTTGGGGGCCATGAAAGCCTACAAAACCAGCCTTGTATGGACTAACTTCGTGGTTAAACCAGTTTTCCACAGCTAATTCAAGACCGTAGTTGTTCGATGGACTTTCTGACCACGTTTTTCCTGCTTGAGTGATGTCAAACTCCTGCCAGCCAACATCCCAGCTTCTTAACACTCGGGTTTCTAGTAGATCTAATACTTGAGCTGGGTAGATGATTTGGTAGAGTCGAATTACGTATGTACTGTTCTGCCAGAACTTGCTAGGTGGTGTTCTCTGCTTGTAAAGACGAAATTCAGTCGCCGTAACCTTTTCTCCTTCTGGGTTAACGATCTTAAATTGGAATTTCGCATGGTGATGGGAAATTTTTGGCCCTTTTCCATACACTGAAGATGAAACAAAATGACACAAAAAAATAAGTTTTCTCTTGGAATTTTCATTGTTTTAAAACTTCAAACCATCGCACAAATCACAAACTTAAACGAGTAGTTAAAGCATCAAGTTTTCCACGAACGAAAAGGCATGCGTTTTATTTTACAAACACTGAATTACACATTGAGATACTCACGTGTAGATGCCACGCCCACATGAAAAAGGCGGGAAAAAGTATCGACCACGTGGTGGTTGGTTCCGCGGGAAAACTTGATGCTTTAACTTCAGTTTGAACAAGGAATGTCGAATTGCACAATTTACATTATCCGTGAGAATCAGAAATAGATTAGCAAGCATTTATAATTTGGACGAAAAACGAAAAATAATAAACGAGAACTACGAAATTTTGCAGCAAAAGAAGTCAGGTATATAAAAACAAAGAAGAAATAAATATAACCAAAAAATATAAACCAGCGAGCAATAAAGAAAGCAAATAAACAAAGAAACAGGAAACAGGCATAAAAACGGCAAGCAGGAAAAGCAAGCGATGAAGCAAGCAAGAATAACAGCAAAATATGCAAAAAAAACAACACGTCTAGCAAGCAAGTAGGCGTGAAACAAGCTCACAAACAAGAAAGAAATTAAACAAGTAGGACAAAAGCATCAATACGAGCAAATAATCAAGAACAAATGAATTGTAACCATGTTGAGATTGCGTTACATTTAAACCATATTAGAAAATTGACGTGAGCAACGTGCGCAAATGCCAATTGTATTCGTGATTTACCTAAATAATTCACATCAGGGCCCGTTGCACGAAGCCTGAATAAAGTTAAAAGGCAACTACTCTATAGAATTTCTTTAGAATTTATCCGCTAGATAGGGATTTATCTGGTGGATAGGGATTTATCTGGTAGATAGGGATTTATCCAGTGGATAGCGCTAATCAGGCTTTGTTCAACCAGCCCCAGTTTTTCACCAGATTTCGTCGTGTTAAGGTGAGGTTTGTTTTGTTTACATTTAAATGAAACAATCAAGAAAACAGAACAGTCTTTAGACAAAACCATGATTTATAACGCAAGATCAAGTTCACCATTGAGCTGTGTTGTTCTTCTGGCTATTATCGATAAAATACACAAGTTGTTTGTGAAGCCTTCGGGCATATACCAGCATATAGCAGCATTGTTCATGTAGCAAATTAGTCGATCTGAGAAGATTAAAAGCTTAATGACAATCGGTATTCAACTTTGTTACCAACAACCATTATTTTAAGACCAATATCACCAGTTTTTATAAATTTTTTTATAAAACAGATTATCTTGCAGCCACGATAACCATTCAACTCTCTTGGGAATATCTCTTCGACATTTATTGAAAAGTCTGTACGAGTAAATTCTGAGAGAGGAAAGGGATGATTGAACGATTGAATGAATGAATGAATGAAGGATGGAAAAAGGAAGGAAAGAATGAATGAGAGAAAGGACAAAGGAAGAAAGGAAGAAAGACTTCACATTCTAGTTTCGACATCTCTCTACTCTGTGTAGCTTGAATTAAGTGACAAAACACCCATACTCTAATACTAAATCACACTGATGGAAAGCACGCACTTTTCAGCATCTGCAATAAGAGCCGCAGACGTTTGGTGCAAAGCTTTCAAAAAGCTGTTTTGCTATGAAGGGATATTAAACCAATTAACATTCCCGACTGTTAAACACTAAAAGGTCAGTAAAGCTATCATTGGACTCGTGCAAGGTAAACATAATGTGCTGTTTTGTGAGTCGCAATCAAACGTGGATTTCACTCTATCTGGGGGGTAGGGGCGTTTCGTAATTGGACCTACCACGTGATGACTGATAACGTCACGAGATCCATGCGATCAATTGTCTTGGAAATTATTTTTCACTAAAAGTTTTTTTTGAATTTGTATAGTTCTTTCTTATACCAATTGACTTCAGATTGAAGAATTATCCTTTCTTCTTTCAAAACTCGGGAGGGGTAAAGTTCAAAAGCGGCGCCGAAATAGATTCAAGATTCAAAGAAAAGAACCTTCAGTTTGGAATTGTTTTGCCGGTTGCTTCCTCGAAGACTCAGTCAACGTGATTACTCGGCACCGAAATTGCAAGATTCATCAATTTAGGGTCACCTTTAGTCTTCAAAGAATTTGCAAAAAAATAGATTGTTCCACGTAAAATTTATTTGATTTCTCGTTAACGTGTTAGCTAGTGGTAAGAAGTAAATTGAACTTAAAAGTTTTCAATCGTAGCCGTTATAATTTTTTGTTAATTTAAGGTAATTCTCAACAACAACTATTTTTGAATTCGTCTTTACCATAAAAGTCCCGTGCAGATAGAAAGCGCTAATTAATGCAGCGAAATCCCGTGCAGATAGAAAGCGCTAATTATTGCAGCGAAATCCCGTGCAGATAGAAAGCGCTAATTATTGCAGCGAAATCCCGTGCAGATAGAAAGCGCTAATTATTACAGCGAAATCCCGTGCAGATAGAAAGCGCTAATTATTGCAGCGAAATCCCGTGCAGATAGAAAGCGCTATTTATTGCAGCGAAATCCCGTGCAGATAGAAAGCGCTAATTATTGCAGCGAAATCCCGTGCAGATAGAAAGCGCTAATTATTACAGCGAAATCCCGTGCAGTAAGAATCAGAAATAAGCCCAGCAAATTCCATAATTTGCAAAGCAAAATCCCGCGAAATCTGGATGCAGAAATTTCGAAGTAATTTATACAGCGAATTAAAATATCAGAAATTGAGTGAAATTTCAACGAGAACAGATTTTCATCCAAATTCTAGAAATTTTTAGGATAAAATAGGAACTGTTTTAAAGTCTACAATTAGTTCAATAACATTTTCTACAAAGAGACAGTTCTAGAGCATTTTAAGATAAACATCTTCCAAAGCGATATCGCTTCATCAACAGCAATTCATTATTCCTCTCAAAGAGGGTTATCTTTAAGGGCCGAGTCACTACACAAAGATATCTTTCTACTGAAGTAGAACTTGATCTGATGAAGAATTTGATAAAAAAAGCCGAGTAAATGTAAACATTTGGTGGAAAACAATTGTTGATTTGTGTTGTTTTGCTTCGATTTGTAAGTAGAGGTAAATCAGTTTATATAATTATTTGGATGTAGCTGGTGCAATCAGACGTGGATATTATTACTATGATGATGATGATGATGATGATACTGGTGATGAGAGAAATGACGACGATGATCGAAATGATGACGATGACGAAGTTGGTGGTGTCGGTGGAGATGTTGATAATGTATATGATCTTTTGATACTGGCGCGATAGAAAGATGGTGCCATAAACGCCATGACGACCATTATGATTGTAATAATGGTTATGATGACGATGATGATGATGGCAATACTAGCGATGGTGATGATGGTAATGATGGTGATGATGATAATACTAGCGATGGTGATGATGATAACGATGGTGAAGACGATAATACTAGCGATGGTGATGATGGTAACGATGGTGATGATAATACTAGCGATGGTGATGATGATAACGATGGTGAAGACGATAATACTAGCGATGGTGATGATGGTAACGATTGTGATGATGATAATACTAGCGATGGTGATGATGATAACGATGGTGAAGACGATAATACTAGCGATGGTGATGATGGTAACGATGGTGATGATGATAATACTAGCGATGGTGATGATGATAACGATGGTGAAGACGATAATACTAGCGATGGTGATGATGGTAACGATGGTGATGATGATAATACTAGCGATGGTGATGATGATAACGATGGTGAAGACGATAATACTAGCGATGGTGATGATGATAACGATGGTGTTGACGATAATACTAGCGATGGTGATAATGATAACGATGGTGATGATGATAATACTAGCGATGGTGATGATGATAACGATGGTGATGATGATAATACTAGCGATGGTAATAATGATAACGATTGTGATGACGATAATACTAGCGATGGTGATAATGATAACGATGGTGATGATGATAATACTAGCGATGGTGATGATAATGATGATGATGATGACAGTAGCAGTCTTCTATTTTTCTCAGACGTTGTACACCTTTTGAAAAAAAAAAAAACGTCGGAGAAAATGCCGAATGTCAATAGAGGCCAATAGACGTAGGTGGTAGCTCAACGACAAGGAATCGTGGATTCATGGATAATTGAGAAATATTAAAGCAGCGATATAAACAAATCAAAGATATTCACTACAAAACAAATTCATCGACGACTGATGGTGCTAGTTTGTACATGGTCTGCAGTAATCTATTTTCATGAAGACTTTAAAAAGTTTGGCCACCATTCCTTTTAATCATGCTTTTGCCATCCGACCATCAACTAGCTCCTATTTTCTCACGTTTTTTTGGAAATAGGTGTATTTTTGAATAACAACAGCACATTGCAGGATAAGGATCGTATAGTTTTCCAAATTGGCTAACCCAGGTAGATCTTTTAACCTTTTCCTGACAGAAAAGCAAAACATTTAATCTAATGAAGAAAGACTTGAAGTGGGACCTCACTGCCGAAGTTAATTTCCATCTGAAGGTGAATGGGCTGAAATAGCGATGGTCATGACGATAATAACGAAGCCAAGGCTGTGGAACAGGGTAAGACAGTAGAAGATATGACGATAATAGTGATGTTGTTGATAATTATGATGACGTTGATAATGATTACGGTGAAGATTTTGATGATATTAATAACGGTGACCATTATGATTTTGATCTGATGTTAATAACATTGATGGTGGTGGTGATGATGATGATCTTGATGATGTTAATAATAATGATGATGATGATAATTATGACTTTATGAGGATGCATGATTACGGTGATGATAATGTTGATGATAATAATGATGATGAATATGGTGATGATGATGATGAATATGGTGATGATGGTGATGATGATGATGAGGATGATGAGGATGATGAGGATGATGATGATGATGATGATGATGATGATGATGATGATGATGATGATGATGATGATGATGATGATGATGATGATGATGATGATGATGATGATGATGATGGTGATGGTGGTGGTGGTGGCTCAATATTTAAAAGGTGACGATCTTTGTCATTGTTCATTCTAACGGGGTTCCAATCGATCAGATTACTAAAGTCTCCAACTCTGAACTTCACTCGTCACACGAAAAAAAAAGCGACGATCTTTTTCCGGTCATTCATTTACAGTAATCCTTTTAGCGAGGTTATCAACAAGTCCCCCAGCTAGATAAGTGTTGTCGTCAAAGATTCGCTCCACTAATAAAGACCACGTGGAAGCTGTTATCTCGCTAGGATTGAAAGGAAACCGAGGGTCGAAACTGCTATGACATGAATTACAACTATCTTATCTCATAGAACAAGTGATGTACAAGTACACATGTGTCTTGTCATTTGGACGATAGCGTATTCTACTAAAGTACTTTTACAGATTTCTAATACAATATTGTGAAATAGTAGTAGTTTTTCTTCGCATTTCCCCATTGAAATAAATAACGTTTCCGATTTTATTTTAGATTAATGACTGCAAAAAACGTAGTTTGTGATTTAATGGATTATAATGTATTTTCTAATACAGATCTCTAATCAATTGTACAAGATTGTGAAATAGGAGTAGTTTTTTCACATAAAAAAAAACTTTTAGTTTGCATTTTTTAGAAAATTTTTAAACTTTTGATACATCATTGTAAAATAGGAGTAGTTCTTTTTTCACATTTAGTTTTTCTTTAGATTTGTGATAGCAAAAATCATGATGTAGTTTGCAATTTATTAACTTTAATGGATAATAAAATATTCTATTAAAGTACTTAGTTTTCATATTTCGAACACAGAGTTGTGAAACAGAAATGGCTTTTCGTTGCATTTCACCACCCACTTCCGAGCAATTTTTTGAAAAAAAATTTTTTTGTATTTGAAAATATTTTTTTACAGATTTGTCTCTGTACAAGAAGAGAAACAAAGGTTATATCACTTAGTCTAATAGTTAGTAAAATAACAGCAGTTTTGTAATACTATTTGTACAAAATTGGTTGACGTATAGTTTTAGTGCTTGACAACGCAGACTTTGACTTTGACTTTGACATTTTTTTTGCGTTACGTTTTTTGCTTTCGTTCTTTTTACTTTTATTTTTTTGCTAATTTTATTCAATTTTTCAAGTGACTGGGTTTCCAATTTAATTGCCCAAATCATCATATTTTTGGAGAAAAAAGCAACAACTTTTAACTCAAACTGAAATATAAAAACGTTATTTTTTCCGTCCTTTTTTTTAATTTTTCGCTGTCCAAATGAATAGTTTCCAGTCTAAATAATTACTACTTCAAAGTTTTCTAGTTAAAATTATAAGCAAAACAAAAGAAAACACTTTCATGAAGTTTTGCGCCATCTGCGAGAGAGATTACTCATTAGTTTGAAATGCATAGCTGCAAAAATGCGCGTTGCAAATGAGCACAGTGCAAAATTCCTTCACATAGGAGAGCTCACAAATTAAAGCAAAAAGAGCAGTCGATTTTTCGTCATAAAGTTCCTTCTGGTTTCAGGTTGAGAAAAGGAATATCTAAAAGTGAAAAAGATGCAAAATTCAGTGCAAAAAACGGAGCGCTAAATATTATTATTATATATCAACTTTTATAATTCAATTTTTGACAAGTATTAAATTTGAAAATAAAAAAAAAAATTGAGGATAAAACCAAATTAACGCCTTCATTGAACATTGTCATCTCTTCAAATAAAATATATTTTTCACTGATTTTGTTTAAAATAATTCAAAAGAACACGTTATATTATCACGAAAATAGAGCGTTGTTTAGTGTCCACTAACCATTATTGAATATGAGACTTCACAATAATTACAATCACAAATAACTCCAAGTGTCTCAATGCGAATACTTCAAAGAAATATTCAAATAAGAGGTATTAATGGCTCTCGAAATAGCTTCATATTCAATGGTATTTAATAATAGCTTAATTTCATAGACTCATACACGCAAGTAAACTTCGCTTGGTAGTATTTTGATTCGAATTCTAATTCGGGATGGCACGACTTTACAACTTTCGTCAAAATAAGTCGTCGATATCTTATCTAAACTCGTGAAATAGCTTTCGATAAGGCTAGATATAAAATAGCTTAAATGTTTACGTTACCTTCTAAGAAAAACATTCATAGTTGATAGTTAAGACAGTTGTTTAGTAATGATACAGAATGAAGATATAGAATGAAGTTGAGAAGCGTATCTTTTACCTGGATGAAGATAGCTCATGATAGTATCTGCTCCAAGAGCACGAGAGTCTGCTAGCGTATTGTTACAACAGAATCCATCAGCGTACGACTGATTCTTCGTTATACTGTTGTACAACTTCATCATGTATCTCGGAGCAGACATAACTCGTCGTAGCGAACTAGAAATCGTCGGTCGAGGACGTTTTTGGAGCCCCATAAGATTCAAAATCTCCTGTTTGAAGTGAGGCGATTCTGCGGGATCTTGACGCTTCGATTTCGGCCATTTTGGCTTCGTATTCTTGGTCGAAATCACTGCCGTTAGACAGAGGAGAAAAAGAACAACTGTTCTGCTCATAGCGTACGACATAACTGGGAATTACTACTGGTAGAAGACCCCTTAGGTAGAAGAAACACTTGTGTTAACAATAGTCTTGTCAATCAAACATTATTCGGCATTGCCTGAAGGTTATGACCCCCATAGGTTAGCCAATCATGTGAGGCTATTGTTATTTGGCACGGCCGGTCACAATACTGCATATAAACTCACAGTGTGCTAATGATTTGCGATGAAAAAAGTATCGGGTTCTTTTCAATGTGATTTTTCATGCGTTGAAAAGGCACTGAGGAGTAAAATACTCTCCAGCTGACATGAGACATTAAATCGTTGTATGGGGTATATTTTAGAACTGGCAACGCTGCTGGTAAGTTTAGGTCATTGAAAAGATCGCAGGACTATTGATAAATGTAGGAAAAGTCGTTGCCTATAGATCCTTAATCGTAATAAGTAAAAAAACTCGACAAAAATGCAAAAAATTGACTGAAAAATGAAATGACTAATTAGAGAAACATTTGTGGTTATTAATTACAACATTTAAAAAAAGTACTTTTGGATGCTAGTGAAAAACAAAAACAATAAATAATAATAATAATAATAAAACTGAGGAACAAAGAGACGCCGAAAAACGTTTGCCTGGATGATAAAAACGAGTTTTACGAATAATTGCACACCAATAAAATGGTTATTTATACTGCTCTCTAATAACTGTTATCTGTTGTCGTGTATTTTCTGGTTAATGTTTTGTTATTGTTTTGACTATAAACAATTTGAATTTTGCGTAATCGCTTTGGTCATACAATTTTTTTAGTCAGTCTAGTATAATTGCTCGTGATAGCTGGAATAAAAATGGCTAGCAGTATAAGTCTTAAATGGAGCCGTTTTTTACTGAAGTTGATTTAGTTTTTGTACATTAATTTACAAAAATGACAGGCTTTCTTTCAAAATTTAGAAAAAGACAAAAACGTCCAAAAATATAATCGAAGTGCAAAAATTTGTTGTCCTTTTTCTTGTAAAAAAAATGTGCATTTTTGTTTAAATATAATATTTCATCTTCGAACCTTTTCGTTACAGTTTTCATGTCAGTTTTGAGAAGAAAACGTTTCCTGTTTAAGAGCAAAGGGTTTGCACAAAGTTGAGCATAAAATTCAGCCATTTCGTCTGAAGTAGCTACACATTTTCAAATTTACATGAAAAGCCAACACAAATTGTCGAGCGAGAAATTATCAAAAGAACACATTTTCAAACTTTCCACGAAGATTTTAAAACTTTTAAAAAGCTATAGTCCATTTGGCATAAAAAATCTAAGCCTTTACTCACTGGTGAAACAGACGCCACTATAGCTCCCGGCGTTAGTCACATAAAACACGAAATATGCATAGCAATAAGAATAAACGCAAGGATACAAAGACAAACAGAGAACAAAGAAAAACACTCTCTAAATACCCTCTAACCTATAAACTCTATTATTTCTGCTTACGCCTCTGAGCTAGTGAATGTAGTGAACCATAAAAGGCAACCCCACAAAGATTCCTTTTGTTTTCTTTGTAACGCACTCAAGTGCGAGAATAGAATGCACAAGGATCAAAACTATCCGTTCTTTTGAGCTTGTGCTTCGGTTTATTTCACGCTATCTCACAGTGAGGACAGCATTTGCGTTTATGCTTGCGTCTATAACACTAGCGAGAACGATAAATAAGTGAAAACTTGGCTCGCATGTTAAAAATGAATTGCCTTTTCAAATAGAACTTGAAAAAAAGATTAAATTCCTTCAATGCAGTATGAAAATCCAAAAAAATTAAGCGAAAAATTCATCTATCCGAATATTGCAACACTCTCAAACCTTTCACACCAAACTTTTCTTTGTACTATTTAACTCATGCACAAAAAATGTCCAACCCACAAATTCCCCCACCTAAATTACAAATACTAAACTTCCTTTCCATGAACACAATAACAGATGTGGAAACAACTATAGAGTGAAACACATATCCGTTTAGAATCCATCTAACTCGGCAATGTCTCTCGTTTTTTAGATGTTTTTCTAATTCTCTCACAGCAAAAAACGGAAAAACGAAAAAAATAGCCCGATAAAAATTCCCGCAAGATAAAGCTTATCTTCTGAGAAACAAACAAAAAAAGGTCCTCAAGATGAAGAAATAATTGTTTGTCAGATAAGGAAATAAGAAAGTTTTGTCTAAAGCTGAAAACAAATCAATGATAATAATATTTTTATCGGTGTAGTTTGTTCTTCTAGGGTCGGTTATCGAAGCCTGAATAGCGCTATCCACCGGATAAATCCCTATCCAGCGGATAAATTGGCTAAAGAAATCCTACGGAGTGGATAACTTTATTCAGTGGATAACTTTAGCAATCCATTGTACAACCGGCCCAGGGGTTTTAAGTAGTACTGAGATAAAATGGCATTTCATTTATTTCTACAACCCATATATATTTTACAAATGTACAAAAATTCTCGTGACGTTAAAAATGCCTATTTTTAGCATGTTTTTACGCAATCAAACATCAATCAAACTGAAGAAAACGATTCAAACTAACAAACAGATAAACTCTTGGACAATTTAAGCCGAGTACCAACTAGTGAAATAGACACAAACGCAAGGATGAATACATAGAATAAAAACTTTTCGTTCTGTTTCTGGTTGATCTTATGCTTACTTCGTGCTATTTTACAATTAGGACGGCTTGCATCCGTTTTACTAGTGAGGATTACGTTTATGGTCGTTTCAAAAAGGAAACCAGTTCGTATCAAGAACAAAATCAAAACTGATGCACTCGAGACAAGATTACTTTGCTTTCCTTGGTTGAAACTTTGCTTTGGCTAGTGAGCATTTTTGAGGAAGGAACTCTGAGAGAAGTAGATACATTTGAGTATCAAAAGTAATCAATTATTTTGACCCTTTGTGGTTTGAAAATATGTTGTTGCAATACTTTTAAAGTTCCTGATTTTGTTGCTCAAGAAAACGGCTGAACATATGAATTAAATAAATAAACAAACAAACACCAAGACATTGATAAGGTATGAAGCGAAAAAAGGTTTATACATTTTAAAATAAGCAATGGAAAACTGAAGCAGAAAGATGAGAGAAAGAAAAAGTCAGACAGACAGACAGACTAGCGACCAACAAACTGACAGACAACGGTACAAAAAAAACAATAAATATAAATATAAATAACAAATGGTTATATTTTCTGTCTTCATATTAATTCTGGACTTACCATGATTTCATTTCATTTTCTTTTTAATTTCTTAGTGAAGGTGACTTCATCTTTGTTTGAAATTCCGTATCTATTAAAAACAGAAGACACTTCATTTCCCTTCATTTGATAATTTGTTCGCCAATTTATTCAGACGTTAATTCATTAACTTATTAACAGATTCGTTCATTTATTCACACATACATTTTTCAGTCCATCCATCCATCCGTTCCTCCATCCATCCATCCATCCATCCATTCATCCATTCATCTATCCATCCATCTATCCATCCATCCATCCATCAATCCGTCCGTCCGTCCGTCCGTCCGTCCGTCCATCCATTCATTTGTTCATTCATCCATCCATTTACTTATTCATTTTAATCTTTGATCTATTTCATATGTGCAGCATGTCATTCCTTCATTAATCTATCTGTCAATCTGTCCGTCCATCCACAATTAATCTGTCAACTTTTCCATCAAATCATCAGTCCATATATCCAATTCATCGGTCCATCTGTCCATCTGTCCATCCAGTCCTCCATTCACTATTATAACATACATAAGTTATTACGTGCGCTGTGATTGGTTCCTTTTTTATGAACCATTTTATGATGGTGCATGATTGCACATACTGTTGTCAATTTTATTTTCAAATTTTATTTGTGCATTGGATGATATAACAGTGCACATGCTGACAACATATGGTTTTTCCAATGTGTGTGCACTAGAATAAAAGCAAGAAAGTCATGTTTTTTTTATCCATGTTACATAATCAATGGATGATAAGTAGCTGTGCATCCATCAAGTTATGGATGCACAAGTACTTCACTTTGCATAGTGGAACTCATTTTGCATTTTTTTCGTGCTTAGCAACCTCCCACATGCATCCATAACTCAATGGTGCATGCTACTTATGATCCAGTCCTTAAAAGGCATACTTACTCTTTGAGTTGTTTGTTGTCTTCAGTTAGTTTTTGTCCCTGGAATGTCAGCCAGTAGGTTCTCCATACATACTTCCTACAAACACACACAAATTATTACAAACTGGTTTGTTTTTTTCTTATTACAGTGAGGACACTCGAACCGTGAACACTTTGCACTTTTTTGATACTTTTTTTTAGATGCCTCCTTCAAGTGAAATGATTTTAAAACGATACCTCAGTGAATTTGAGTTCAGTCATACTTTTTTAGAGAATTTGAAGCAGTAGAAAGCTCAGAAAATAAAAAGCTAAATAAAGACTAGTATTCATGGTGATGATGCCCTCACTGTAAGCTGTTCAATACATGAGAGTCCCTCCCTGGGAGCAAAGCCACGTACAGAACCAGTCTATCACTTACCAGCTAATGTTTGTTGTATCTTTGTTTCGTTCTTGGTTCAATGTCACATGTCTTTTGATTGCTTTCTTGAGATCATCAACTGTAGCATTCTGAACAACTACAACCGCTAAATGAATGACAAAAAGATAGCATTTTATATGAGCCGTCTCACCCATTGTTAACATAAGAAATAACGTTAGAAAATAAGCAAGTAAATGATAAATAAGGAAAGTAATCTGGCATATTCCAAATTTCAAACAAATTATTCATCAGTTTTCACTTAAATAAATTTGAATGTCACCTTTAATGATTTTGTCATTTGCTCTTCCACTGTGATCTCTATATAGAGACTGTTACACTGCATTAAAGTTGCCGTGAGACACTACCTTGGTCTCGATATTTGCTTTGTATAAGCTTGATCCAACTTGTTTCAAATATCTTACAAAGAATCTCAGGTCCCACATTTAATGCACCCATGATGCTGTGCAAGATTCTGGTGTAACAGTCTTTTTGGAGAGCACATGAACAGAGCAAGGGAATAAGGAAGAGTCTACAACCATATTTACAAGGGGGGAGGGGGTACTACTCTACATCAACTGTACAGGAATGATCCGCTGAACAGGGTATGGTATCATAAACAAGGTAACAAATTCTACTCTATTTTCAATTTAATCCAAATTTACTGTCATACTCAGGGCCCAGGAAATGAGGGAAATTTTTTGCATTCAGGTAATCGGCAGAATGAGATCATTAACTTTAATAAACGACTTGAATATTTATGATACATATACTACAACAGCTATACAATTCAATCATTTATCATAAACAGGGTATGGAAGTTAGGTATTTTTTGTCATAAACAGGGTAACCCTGTACAGGATCCCAGCAGAACACCCCTACCCAGATCTGAAGGGAGTACCCCCCCCCCCCCCCCCTGGGTATGTATATACTGCGAGATAGGGTATGTTTTTGAGAAACCCTTGAATTGATTGATATAAAATAATCCAACTACACAAATCAACTCAAGTTAACAATTATTTTTAAAGTTCTTGGCTCTATATCAGCGATGGAAAAACGACGTGTATTGTGTTGTCCTCTATTGTATAACATTACTGATATTGTAATGTAGTGTCGTTTTTTAGTGTTGTATCCACTCTAAAAGGAGATATCTTAAATTGAGCAGGAGTTTCTTGTTTCTGCTTCCTGAGACAAGATAGCAGATCTTTCATTAAGCAAAAACATATGTTTTTAACATTATTTAAGGTCTGTTGTCTTGTCTCAGAACGCATAAATAAGAAACTTTTGCTCAATTTTAGATATCAGCTTTTAGAGTGATACAATGAGCCAAATACAGTCATCTAATACCTTGAACAAAACTTAGGTTAAACGACACCAAATATATCTGCATGAGATATGTCTTGTATTCCTAAATGACACGCACAAGTTAAACAACAAAGAAGTGATATTTATACTAACGTAAAATTGTTCCTTGTTCGTCCTGTCGCTTGACATTGACAACAATCGCTCGTCCATGCTCTAAAGCAAGCTTCGCATTCACTTCTTCAACTTTGGGCTCTGGTGGTAAATCACTTAGAAGAGGATCTTTCATCAGTTTAGTCAATTCATGACGAAAAATCCCCATTAATTCATGATGAGACATTGCTTCCAAATCTTCACCGCTGTCCGCCATTTTGACAATTGAATAGGAACCGGTTACCCTGTGTGTATAGGAAACCCACATACGCGAATGTGGAGGACCAGTTAGGGATTTTGAGGACAGGTATATTGGATGAAAAACTTAGAGGGATACGGGATACTTACACTAAAATTTAAGGGTATAAGGGATCTTGACAAACAATTATGTGGATAAGAATGCGTGTACCATTCCGCCATTCACATTTTCTGTGATTGTAGCATTTTAAAAAATAAAATAAAAAATAAAAATAAAAAAGCCTTGCACTTGAAACCAGTCTGTGTGAAATAACCTGGAAAAAGAATATCTTTTACAAAACAAAATTGCAAGTATTTTACATTATTTGTTACGGCTAAACCATGAAAAAAACTTTTTTATGTTTTGCGTTTCGATTGTAGTTGAAAAAAAACATCCATAAAAAAGTCCACCTTTTTTCTAATATCTAGTTCAAACAGAAAACAATAAAAGTATCAACTATTTTTAACGTATTTTCTGCCAGTTTTGAGTGTCTGCAACTTTCAATAAAAAATGATTTTTTTAGCGGAGCTCCGCGCGGAGCACCATAATTAAGAAAATATGGTAAACCATCGAGTTCATTTGAAATCGACCACAGGAAGCCCGAATTTCGAAAATACGTCCAACGTCCGTCCGTGTACCACTGCCGCGCGAAAACGCTGACCGGTTTTTGTGGGCGCCAAAACAATCATTATTTTTGAAGTTTGATGCAGTTCACTGAAATTTTTCTACAAAATGTATTTCTACACTGGACAAAGAGCACAAAAATGGTACAGCTAACCTGACGGCTTGAAGAGATTTGACTGAGAAAAAGAAACAAAGACCGCGGCGCGAAAAAGAAAAATAACTACGATTCAACGATGAAAAGCTACTTCAAAATATTTTCACTGAGAAAATGGGTAAAAGTCGCTCACGGCGCTGTTTTTAACCGTCCAAATGTGCAGTCATGCAGAGCTGTCATAATTCCTTCAATAGTCATTCAAAGTTGGAGATTTTACAAGTTGTATTTTCTGGAAGAGTTTATTTGACAAGTTTGTCAGATTGTAAAAAAGGCCGTATTCTTCATGGATTCTTCGTGGCGTTTTTCAGTCATAACTTCAGTCGACTAATTTACTTTTAAAAGTAAACTCGACGGCGACAAAACTTTCATAAAAACAAAAACAAAACAAATATGCGCTGCATTTGCAGCAATTCAAAAGAGGTGAACAGAAAGACGAACACGACTCACGAAGATAATTTCACTCTGTTCATACATCAATTTTTACGGGATATTCATAACACGGAGAGCTTTAGGATCAATGCAGATTTATCAACTATTTTCGACAAAAAAACTTTTCACACAAGATTTTTGTCAACAAAGTAGGACTGCCATTTCAGGGAGTGGATGGAAATGCAAATTTAGCACTATGTGTGATCGAACAACACGAGCTTGTCATCGCCGTTCAGTTGAACTGTATTGTGTAAACTTTTTAGAGGCAGTGAAAATGTTTTTTTGCTACTTTTAAAATTCTAAAAACATGAACAAGCTTATTGTAGTCAGAACTGAGGACGAAACGTTCAGTGGAAAAGTGACAGTACGGGACAAAAAACGTGGCGCCGGTATGTTTACATTTTTTGACAATCTTTAATGAATTTCTTTTTCACCATCCACATGAAAGCCGTTTGCAATAATTATATTTACTTGTTTTTGTAAGATATTTCTCCATCGTTGAGATCTTTATGTGTGTGTTTTTTAATTTGATTCTTGTAATTCTTTGATTTGTTATTGAATTGCAATAAAACGATTGTATGAATTTCTCATTGTACTCATCTGCAAGTTAAAATTTCAAAAGTTCATACTAACTGTTTTTTAACGAGTTACGCAGTATTCACATTTGATAATCAGAAATGCACAGATTACCAATAAGTAATTCATTGTACATTTCACCAGAAAAGTGAAATTTTTGTCGATTTTTATAACAGTTTTTTCAAACCTAAAAGAGTGTAATGCGAGAGGCGCGCGGGGATTTGTTTACAACTCAAAGAAACCATGTTAGTGTTTTTCTGACTTCTCATTGGGTAATCAATTTTTGATTGACAAGTGCGCCTGCATAACAATGAATGATGAATGAATGATTCATTTCATTAAATCGGAGCTCCGCTATTAGGTTCACCTAATTTTTATATTAAAGTTTTTCGAAATTCCGTTCATAAATTACTGTATTATACGACATGGAAAGGGAGAGTGAAACAGGTCATGACAGCATTCTAGCTCATTCTAGAACCTCGAGAGCAGCTCGGCCGAGCCGATTCAAGAACGGTCGCGACAATGAACTCAACGAAGCTAAAAATGTTTCAAATCAACAAATGATTCATAATATATTCACATAAATAAGCTAGCTGAAGAAAAGCTATTGATGCTAAATCAATGGTTTCTTAGTACGTAGGAAATTATCAGTATCGAATAAACGGAAATTCGTCAAGAATATTATTTGGCAAACATAAACATTTTTTGAATTCAAAACCAGGCTATTTTAGATTAAACTGTTTCAATAGGAGCATTTGTTTTCGAATTTGTATTGAGTTTGGCGATTTTTTCTCCTGCGTAAACAAGAGGTGACGTCATTGTGAATTAGGCAATTGGGCGCATACACATTTCCCGAATTATTTCACGAGTTTATCATTTCACGATTTTGTCAAAATCACGAAAATCACAAAAATTACTAGTAATCTGATTATGATTCCATGGGGCGAATCCAAGGGATTTGGTGCAGGGGGTGCGAACAATCAGGTGGCTTTCCAATCAGGGTGTTTTTTAGCGGGCCTGAACCTGACCAGATATTTTTGGCATTCAAAAATCAGTAAATAAAAACACAAAATTTATAGAATTATGTGTCAAAAAATCTGAAAGACTTTTTGTTGTATCAGTTTTAAGGAAATTTGATATAAAATCCACAACAATTTCTACAAGCGCCGCTATTGCCACTATCGCGTGTTACCTTGCTCCAAAAAAGATCAAAGAGAAAAGATCGACTAAAATCCACTTTCTTTCAAAAGTTTTAATTAAAATTATCGAATTTTTCAACATCTTTTTTCTCATGGTAAGATCTCAACTTCAAGAAAAAATTCCATCAATTTGTTGCTTTCAATTTTATCAAGCACATTAAAAAAACTCACAATAAATCAATTTTGAAAAACAAAAAAGGTTTCTTTTTTCAGATTGCAATGAAAAGGCAAAAATAGAAAAAAACTTGATTTGCTACGAAAAAAAGTTGAGTTTTTTAATTCATTGTACGAAAATTTATACCATGATAAAAGTCGATTTTTTTTTATTATTTCTCCCTTCAAGTTTGTATCTCATATCTCGGATTTCTAAAAAAACTCGTTTAATTCCCAGTTTCCTCGCTCTTTTGAAAATCACTGAAAATGTGAATGGCGGAATGGTCCAAGCATTGAAAAGGTAGGTTTAATTCATATTCTAGAGCAAATTAGGAAGTATAAATCCCGAAAAAAGTAAAAAAAAATCCCTTCTAGGATTTAAAAATTACAAAAAAGCAGAATTGCCGCATATTTTCACTGATTCATTTTCAAGCATTTTTCATCGTGTAATTTATTTATTCTATAGATACTGAGATTTTTAAATGTAATTTTTGACAATCTTTGTCTCATATCAAAGCATATCTTTTAAGCTAAATGAGACAGAACTACATACAAAAAATTTAAGATTTAACAAACTAAAATGCACAAAAGAATCAAAGATGAAATAATATCTTACATTCGTCGTGAGCAACTTTACACACTGAACCGGACTTAGCCTTCCCTTGAATGCAACTTAGGGACGGACCATTAGATATTTGAGCGGGGGAAGGTGTTGGGCAAATACCAAAAAAATATCGAGTAAAGCCTTAAACAGGGAAAAAAAATCGTGCACGGCAGATGTGCCAACAAAAAATATCGCGCAGTGAGGAATAAAATATCCTGTACAACCATCATATGGGAAAAATACCCTGCAAAATAAAATTGCCCAACCCCCCTCCCCCCCCCCCATCAAATATCTAGTGGTCCTACCCCTTATTTACGGTGGCCCATAAGGGTCACACCTTCCGTGGAAATAATTCACTCTTCTTCATTGGAAAAGAGCGTTTCCTTACAAATAACGACAGTTTCATTACAAAAAAAAGACAATTTCCTTACAAAAGTAAATCTTTCTTTGAAGATATGAACGCTTTCTGTAGAAATATGAACGCTTTCCGTAGAAATATGAACGCTTTCCGTAGAAATATGAACGCCTTCCGTAGAAATATGAACGCCTTCCGTAGAAAATATGAACGCCTTCCGTAGAAAATCCAGGTGCATGGGCGAGCCTTTGACCGAAAGAGAATGGGTACCAGTAAACTGGGCACTAGTTTACTTGCGCTTGCAGCGCTGTGACAGTGTTATTTCTTTTAAGACCATATTCTTTCAGTCTCCGCTTCAGTGTACTTAGACTTATGTCAATACCATGATACTCCCTTAAAAACTGTCGAATTACTTCATTTTGATAACCAAGATGGAAGTAGTGAGTTATCACATCGTCGTCCGCCATCTTGGATTTCCAAATTAGTGTCCAGTCGACTGGTACCCATTCTCTTTCGGTCAAAGGCTCGCGCATGCACCTGGATTTTCAACGGAAGGCGTTCATATTTTCTACTGAAGGCGTTCATATTTCTACGGAAGGCGTTCATATTTCTACGGAAAGCGTTCATATTTTCAAAGAAGAGATTTACTTTTGTAAGGAAATTGTCTTTTTTTCTGTAATGAAACTGTCGTTATTTGAAAGGAAACGCTCTTTTCCAATGAAGAAGAGTGAATTATTTTCACGGAAGGTGTGACCCTTATGGGCCACCGTACTTATTGATTGTTTTTGTAGCTTTTGATGATTCAGACTGGCTCTCTACTGTTGGTGATTAACGTGTTTATGTTCTTTTCTGGACGAGAGTGTTTTTTTTTTCCTGCATGTATTTTCTGAATATGGATTGTTTGTCGGTTGCTTCTAGTCGAGCAGCGTGTCAACTGTGTCAACCTAGGCGTCGTTTCATAATCAATCGGCAAAGTTTCTTTAATGAAAACTTAACTCACAAATTCCATATCTTTAGCAGATGATTACCTTAAAGCGCTCCTGGCATCTTTTAGTTTCCCGTTTTTGTTTGACGTTTGAACTCGAATAGGCAAGTTATAAGCGATGGTGTCCTGTTAGTTTTTGTTAGTTTTCACATCTTTTTGCCGTGAATTTGCATAAAATCACCTCCAATCTTCTCTTGGAGACTTGTCTTTATTTTTTTGAGAAAAATAACGTCTATTTAGTAATTTTTTTGTTTTATTGGGAGGGGGAGGGGGAACACAAAACACTCGAGCACGTTGTTCAGGGGGAACGCAAATCTCGGGGTAACACAAATCACTGTGACACCCGTACACAAAGCTCCCTCGTCTGTACCAACAATTTTACGCGAAAAATATGTTGCACAACAAAACTCCGTGTTTTGCTCCCTTATATTAGGATCAGTACACACGAGGGAGCTTGTTGAAGCACGTTCATGCAGCAGTTTTGCTCGTGGAGCTTGCTCCCTCATAATAAACCAGTTTCATAAGGGAGCTCAGCAAAACCCCGGAGCAAACGTTTGGTTGCAAAACTTTTTTTTCTTGTGAAATCGTTGGTACAGACGAGGGAGCTATTCTCAGGGAACATGTTGGGGAGCGTGTTGCGGAATCAAGCTCCCTCACGTGTACCGTCCTTTATGAAATGAGCGGAGGGGCAAGAGTTTTTGTGTGGATCAATTTAGAAAGATAGAATGTGACTACGAGCATCAACATTCAAGACAAGAAAACATACTGTGACAACCTTTTATTGTGTCTGAAATCATCTACAACAGTGATGTTAATACAACGTAACACCATAAAATAACGTCATCAATTTAAATTTAAGTATATGTCATAATTTCCAGACGACTTAAAACCCCATGTCCACTAGACGTCACAATTCCCAAATTGACGTCACAAAGAAAGGGTCACGTGATATCAATATTTATAACGTCAGCGACAGCCACAGGCTCGGACCACCATGTCTTCGTATACTCTATGGATTACATCACCGTTATCATCTAAATACACGATGGACATGGGAGACATTTCGGTTGGTACACAACAAGGGTTTGGTACAGTTTCTGGGTTCACGCTGTGAACGATACTTTGCAAAACAGCATGAGTCGTGGCGTTCATATGTGAACTTAACGGGGACGAACATTCTCCTTGACAAAAATACGCCGAGAAACTCTGCGGAGCGATCATCCAACTGTCCCATCTCAATTCCCTGGTTGTGACGCTAAGGGGACGTCGTTGACAGTAATTGCCTCGCATTCTCTCCACTGATCGACGTACTGGTCGTTGAGGGTTTGCTTTCATGAATGAAGGATAAGAGTACTTCTTCTTGCCGTCGTGTTTGAAGAACGACACGATGAAAGGACGAAACTCTTCCGGGCCTCTAAATCCGACAAAACCAGCCTTGTATGGACTAACTTGGTGGTTAAACCTGTTTTCCACAGCTAATTGAAGACCATAGTTGTTCGATGGATTTTCTAACCAAGTTTTTCCTGCTTGAGTGATGTGAAACACCTGCCAGCCAAAATCGCAGCTTCTTAACACTCGAGTTTCTAGTAGATCTAAACCATGAGCTGGGGAGATAATTTGGTAGAGTCGAACAACGTAGTTGTGACAGAACTTGCTAGGTGGTGTTCTCTGCTTGTAAAGGCGAAATTCAGTCGCCGTTACCTTTTCTCCTTCTGGCTTGACAATCTTGAACTGGAATTTCGCGTGGTGATGGGAACTATTTGGTTCTTTGCCATACACTGAAGATGAAACAAAATGACACAAAAAATAAGCTTTCTCTTAGAATTTTCATTGTTTTAAAAACGACAAACTATCGCACAAATCACCGAAACTTCTTAGTTAAGAAAGCGTCCTTATAAGAACCAGACCGGAGGTAATAAACCTCATGTCGCCAAACTAGCTTATATCTGGCTCAAATGTAGCTTCCAGTGAGCGTAGTATGTGGTAGAAGTTTGAGATCAAAGTATTGCATAATCAAGGAGTTGATCGCGCCCCTTTGCCACTCGGTTTTTACAGTAAATGTTTGTAATTTTGAAATAAAACAACAACAACAACAAAAAACATATCTGACAGTTATCAAATTTCTGCTCTCATTTTGACTACTTGGTATTTGTTCTTTAGAATCCTGGACATCAATGTTTGAGGTTGTCATGAAAACACCATTAAGAAAGTACATTTTTTTACTTTTTAAGCTAGGCTTCATTTTAGTAAACCTTGCACACAAATATACCACAAGGCCAGCTTGATAATAGCCAAATTGACTTATAACTAATGAATATAACCCTCTCGCTTTGTAGAAATGTAATAAAGTTGTAGGTTTTTCTTCGTCAGGCATTCTGATATCCACAACTTGGATATTTTCCATAAATTCAATCAGAGAAATAAAATATAAAGCGATGTCAAAACTAATAACAATCACACACAACCTAGAAGCAGTGAGGCGGTACCCATTAGCGTCACAAGCAAGATTTTATGAAAACAATTGAAATGTACACTTTTTTTCCAATAGAATGATAGATATCAATAAAAAGTATTGTTATTGGAACTTTTGTGATGATTTTATGTGATGCGTATCTTTACCTGGATTACCATAGCTTATGATAGTATCTGCGCCAAATGCGCGAGAGTCTACCATCGTATTGTTACTCCCAATTCCGTCAGCGTAAGACTGATTCTTTGTTGTACTGTTATACAACTGCATCATGTATTTCGCAGCAGACGTAACTCGTCGTGACGAACTTGAAGTCGTCTTCTGTTTGAAGTCAGGGGATTCAGTGGGATCTTGAAAACTCGATTCCGACCATTTTGGCTTCGTATTCTTGGTCGAAATCACTTCCGTTAGACAGAGGAGAAGAAGAACAACTGTTCTGCTCATAGCGTACGACATGCCTGGGAATTTCTACTTGTAGAAGACTCCTTAGGTAGAAGAAACACTTGTGTTAACAATAGCGCCTTCAAGAACGCGTTAAACTTAAAAAAAAACATTCACAACAAAACAAATAGAGTAAACATGCGGTCCTTGCTGCGTTTATCAAAGTGTATTTAATTCTTACCTAAAACTGTTTGCAGTGCAGGAATTCACTATGCCTCCTTTACCCTTTGATTCCTAAAAGGCAACTGTTTTAATAGCGTGAGTGTTCGCAATCAAAACTGGTGTTTTTTATTTGCCTTGTAATGTCCCACTTGAATAACTGATTGCGTTAAAACAGGTTAAAGTTACGGGAATAAACGAGCCTTATCTAATAAACGCCCCTTACCTAATACTAGGTGTCTTAATTGCCTCACGTGGCATATTTGTCTTCCCGGTGTTTCTTGTTCGACTGTCGAGTCATAGTTAATCTAAAGAATGGTTAGGAAACCTTTTGTTTTATGTCTTTGTACTGTTTTGAGGGTGAACAGGTCTTGACCGTGCACAAGTTTTTAGCGGAGCTCCGCGCGGGCCGAAGGCCCGCGCAAGCGGAGCACCATAATCAAGAAAATATGGTAAACCATCGAGCTCATTTCAAATCGACCACAGGAAGCCCGGATTTCGAAAATACGTACAACGTCCATCCGTACATACGTCCGTGTACACTCACGCGCAAATTTGCTGACCAGTTTTAGTGGGCGCCAAAACAATCATTTTTTTGCAGTTAATTTGATGCAGTTCACTGAAATTTTTCTACAAAATGTATTTCTACACTGGACAAAGAGCATGAAAATGGTAAAGCTAAGCTGACGGCTTGAAGAGATTTGACTGAGAAAGAGAAACAAAGACCGCGGCGTGAAAAAGAAAAATAACTACGATTCAACGATGAAAAGCTACTTCAAAATATTTTCACTGACAAAATGGGTAAAAGTCGCTCATGGCGCTGTTTTTAACCACTCAAATGTGCAGTCAGGCAGAGCTGTCATAATTCATTGAATAGTCATTCAAACCTGGAGATTTTACACGTATTTTCTGGAAGAGTTTATTTGACAAGTTTGTCAGATGGTGAAAAAGCCGTATTCTTCATGGATTTTTCGTGGCGTTTTTAATCATTACTTATCGACTAATCTAATTTTAAAAGGAAAATCGACGGCGAAAAAACTTTCATAAAAACAAAAACAAAACAAATATGCGCTGCATTTGCAGCAATTCAAAAGAGGTGAACAGCAAAATGAACACGACTCACGAAGATAATTTCACTCTGTTCATTTATCAATTTCTACGGCCAATTCATAACACGGAGATACTTAGGATCAATGCAGATTGATCAACTATTCAAGAGAACTAGACCTGCCCTGCAGGATTCACTCGTGCCTTGTTCATGCGTCCAGAAAAGTGTTAGCAACACACTGATAGTCTACTGATGGTGATGAGGATAGTTAAATGTACTGGTGTGTTTATTTGCATGGGGTTGCTTTTTAGCATCAAACTGCAAATCTGTAGGATGGTCATATATCTAGTTTCTGCTGGTCATGATAGAAATACGTAGACTGGACCTGATAATTTATCAGGAAATAGCTGGAAAATACGATTTTTTGTATAATACCTCGTGGAGTTTGACGGCTAGCAAAAAACTCTGGGAAGTACACAGGAAGCCCATAACTATTAGTCGTTGTTTGCTCTTTGTTATGTTTTTCTCAATTTCGCAAAGTTCAGGCAAAAAAAGAGATCCTTTTAGACTTGAAAAGTGACCAAATAGTCTCCTTTGGGTAAGATACCAAAAGATCATTTTGAAATATTTGTCTTTTTTCGCTTTTGTTAATACACATCGCTAAACAATCGTTCTTCAAATCGAGTGAGCGAACTTCGATATGTATACGTCTACAAGCTCGAAAATTCTCACTTTCGCAATGAATTTCTTGCTACTTTTTGATCTTGTTCACTTCTAATAATTCTTCTTAACAATTCCACGAATTGTTTTTCCTTAAATTAAGTTTTATTTAGCTGTTTTGATGCGACATGGAAGCATTCGTTTTCAATTATTTTTTAGCTGTTTTGATGCGACATCGAAGCATTCGTTTTAATTATTTAAAAAAATTGTTTATTAAAAAATAACTGAATATAAAATTGCAAAAGAAAGATTACTTAAGAATAAGAAAAAAGAATATAAAAAAAAGAAACAAAAAAAGAGATTGGCCGTTCGGAGACTTGAACTCGTACTACTTATATATAGCTTAATGGATCTCACGAACATCATGTTTGGCGCGATGGCAAGTCGGGTAAGGCGCAGCCTGACAATCCAAAGGTCGCAGGTTCGAGCCCGTGGTGCGTCCATAGAAATTTCTTTCTTTGTTAGTTAAATTAATCAGACCTGATGGAACGTGTCTGAACTTGTCTAAACTTCTAACAGCGAAAAAAAAGGAAAAAAAAAAACAAGAAACTCGCAGCAGACTAATACTCGTGCCAGAGGCCTGGGCACGAGTAAAAAAAGCTTTCACGCAAGATGTTTGTCAGCAAAGTAGGACTGCGAATTCATGGAGTGGATGGAAAATGCATTTTCAATTGTTTTCTGACATGACTGACCGTCATGCCAGAGTGATTAGTACTCTGATTGTTCAGAGTACAATCAGTAAAGTCTTCCATTGTTCATCTTAAGTATAAAAGGGATTAAGATTCCAAGGAGCTCCCTCCACGTTTCAGTTAATGAGGTTCAACGTACTTGGCAGAACGCTCAAATTTTCTTTACGAAATGTCCGAAGAAGAGTCTGCTGCTCCAAACGGCTCTGCTGAAGTGCTCGAGCGTATGTTCGAAAAATTCAAAGGCTACAGCGATACCAGGTTAGAGAACATGGGGACATCCAGGAGCGAGTCCCCAGAGTTTCTATCAGAATCTGCAAGAAAGATACAACGAGAAACAGAGGCACAGAAATTGAAGTATAAGTCAAACGAGAAACAATTTCTCCACAACGCTGAAGTGAGAGACAAAGTTTTGATGACTATTGACTACTTGGAGAAAGGAAATTCTGACGGTGCTCTAGAGTCGGCGAACGAGTCCCTACAATTGATTAACAAGAGACAGAAGTTGGTGAAACTAGCCGATAAGAGCGAAGCAGGTTGGTTAGCCGTCGAAGAATACCAAAGTGACGAGTTGGCAGACAACTCTGAAGACGAAAAGAAAATAAAAAAGGCGCAAGAAAAAGCCGTAAAGAAGAGAAAGGCTTTGCAACAAAGCCAGAAAACCGCTAGGAAATCTCGCCAAGACAGGCCTGAAGACAGGCAGCTTTTTCGAGGTAAATGTAGTAATTTTTCACCCTTACTTTCTTTGTACATTCCAGGGCTTGTTCAACTGAAGCAAGCCTAGCCTATAAATATTGTTTGTCTGTTGTTCTTTTGTTTAAAAGGAAGGAAGAATTAAAGTGAAAATAATTTTCGTGCGTACGAATGTAATGAGGGAGAACGAAAATGCATTTTCAATTGTTTTCTGACATGACTGACCGTCATGCCAGAGTGATTAGTACTCTGATTGTTCAGAGTACAATCAGTAAAGTCTTCCATTGTTCATCTTAAGTATAAAAGGGATTAAGATTCCAAGGAGCTCCCTCCACGTTTCAGTTAATGAGGTTCAACGTACTTGGCAGAACGCTCAAATTTTTTATCCTATAAACTTCTATACGCTAGTGAATCACTAATGTTTTTTGTTTTCTTTTCGTTTTAATTTTCATATACGCGGTGTATCGTGGATCAAGGCTATCCGGCACATCGTCCAAGAAACGCGGACATCTGTTTCTCTTGCGGCTACAGAGGCCATTGGAGCTCAGAATGCAGAGTTGGCTATCCCTACAGACGAGCCACTTCCCGTAGCTACAGTTCCGTCAGAAAGAACTGGAACAACGAAGTCAACGCTAGAGACCTTGGAGGAGCAACTTCAGGAAAATGAAAGCGAAATTTGTGCAGACGAGGACTTTGTATGTAAGGTACAATCTGAACAGTTGAAAGGGGAGTTAAGAAGGGAGCCTTTTTCGTCAATCATTAGTACCTCATCCGTGTCGGTGAAGGGGAGATTAACTCAGCATGTAAAATTCTGGGAAAGGATAGAAGCTTCGGATTTTATCTTGGGGACTATCCGGGATGGCTATAAAATTCCCCTGAAGAATTCACCGCCCTATACGCGAAAGAATAATAATCAATCAGCTCTACTTCATGGCGATTTTGTAAACGATGCTATTTTAGAATTGTTGGAAGGTGAGCGTATAAGCGAAGTTCACAGCAGTTACATTCACACTATGAATCCTTTATCAGTCTCAGTGCAAGCCTCTGGGAAGAAAAGACTCATTCTGGATCTCAGAATAGTTAACCAGTGTCTGTACAAACAGAAATTCAAATTCGAAGATTATAAAACCGCCATCGAGTATTTTTGTCAAGGGGGATACGCTATCAAGTTTGACTTGAAGAGCGGCTATCATCATGTCGACATCTTTCCGGAGCACAGAAAATACTTAGGTTTTTCGTGGGTATTCCCTAATGGGTCTCAGAGATACTTTGTTTTCAATGTACTTCCGTTCGGTTTGTCTTCAGCGCCATATATATTTACAAAATTACTTCGTCCTTTAGTAAAATTGTGGCGTTACCGGGGGTTTAATTGCATAGTCTACTTAGATGACGGAATTGATTTTGAACCATCATTAGAAAAGGCCCGTCATGCATCTCATCATATACAAGGGGATCTGTATGCCGCAGGATTTGTAGTTAATGAGGAAAAGAGTGAATGGGACCCTACCCAACGTCTAGTTTGGTTGGGGATTGTTTGGGACACGGACAGCGGAAGTATTTCTATTGAAAAAAGACGGGTAGATAAAGCAATAAACCTGGTTTCTAGCGCCCTTCAGTTACGGTCTCTATCAGCTCGTCAATTGGCAGCCATTGTTGGTTCTATAATTTCCATGAGTGCTGTGATTGGGCGGTTATCCCGTATTATGACCAGGCATTGTCAAATTGCTATAGTCACGGCAGACTATTGGGACAGCCATGTTCAACTAGATGATTATTGTTTGCACGAACTTCAATTTTGGTGTGATAATATAAATAGTTTCAATGAAAATAGGTGTTCGCCTAAGCACAGTCATTATAAAGTTGTTTACTCGGATGCGAGCCAACACGCGTGTGGTGCATATATTGAAGGCAAAGAGGACATGATATGTCACAGAATGTTTTCAAGAGATGAAAGAAATCTGACTTCCACCCACCGCGAATTGATTGCTATACAATATAGCTTAGAATGTTTTGGTGAGACTCTAGCTAATAGCCGTATTAAATGGTTCACTGATAATCAATCCACCGCCCGTATCGTTCAGGTTGGGAGCATGAAGGTTGACTTGCACGTGATTTCGGCAAGCATATTCTCGTACTGTTTAAAACACAAAATTGATTTAGCTATTGAATGGATCCCCAGAAGTTTGAACACTCAAGCGGATTATATAAGCAAACTGCAGGATTGCGACGATTGGCAGATCACAGATGATTTCTTCAAGCAAGTTGACAACCTTTGGGGCCCCCACACTGTTGATTGCTTCGCTACCTATTATAATACTAAAGTAAAACGTTACTTTTCAAGATTTTGGAACCCAGGCTGTGCGGGAGTAGATGCGTTTTTTCATTCTTGGGAGGGAGAAAATTGTCTTCTAGTCCCACCAGTTAACTTGGTACCACAAGTGCTTGGATACATGAGTGTACAGTCTACGGTTGGCACCTTAATTGTACCTTATTGGACATCAGCGGTTTTTTGGCCGTTGTTATGGGAACGCTATTCACATAACATTGCAGATTGCAGATACTTTAAAGGAAACGCATGTTGTATTCATGGAAGGAACACTAAGTCCATGTTAGGTTCCAGTGAATGGAATGGTTATTTACTTGTAGTGAGACTATCTTTTGAACCATAATAGCAATTTAGGTCTTGATTATGCATAAATATATATACATGATACATGTCGGTTTTGTTATTGACAGCCGTCGAGTTTGAGTAATAAATAAACGGGTAACATACATATTCAAAACCAGCACTACGTATTGCTCTATTATCTAGGAAATCGAGGGAAAATTGCTCGGCGAATCGGGCTATGGGTCGCGAGCGAATAGTGCCAATCGGCCATATAACTGACGGGTCGAGAGTAATAGTGCCAATGGGTCATATGACCGAAGGGTCGCGAGCGAACAGTGCCAATGGGCCATATGACCGATGGGTCGTGAGTGAATAGTGCCAATGGGCCATATGACCGATGGGTCGTGAGTGAATAATGCCAATGGGCTATATGACCGATGGGTCGAGAGTAATAGTGCCGACGGGCCATATGACCGATGGGTTGTAAGTGAACAGCGGGCCATTGGGCCACATGACCGATGGGTCGTGAGTGAACAGTGCCAATGGGCCATATGACCAATGGGTCGTGAGAGATCTAACAGTGCCAGTAGGCCATACGATCGAGAATTGGCAACGTTATTTACGTTAACGGAAGATCGCACCAATTCGATCATACCATTCCGAGCACTTCGGACGAATATGTACTATTGCTGACTATTATGTTTGGAGTATTTTATGCCACTACTTTTACTTACTGTTATTTGTTGAATGTTCCAGGTTGTAGAAAGTTGTCAAGCGTGGGGAAACATGGATCGAAAGCTAGTCTCAAAACTGTTTAAAGATTGCGTCGCTTCAAGGGCGAGTTCGACCGCAAAAAGATACCTAAAAGAGATAGTGGCGTTTGTAAAGTTCCAGAATCGTAGTTCACTGAACAACGTGTTGCCACCTTCCGTTGGTGATATTGCCGTTTATCTGTCTAGCGTGTTACAGAAAAACAATGTATGCTCAGTATCCTTAGCCTTTTCAGCGCTTAAGTGGATTCATGGTTTTTTGCCTCTGGAAAGGAATCCACTCGATTCAAACTTGTGCAAGAACTTGGTCGAATCCGAGAAACGGCATCGCACTCGTAGCATTTGTAAAAAGGAGCCGGTTTCTATCGAGATGATCAAACGCCTAGTGGAATCCTACGGTCATCAGCATGTTAACCTAAAAGAACTACGTTTTGCTACTATGTGTGCTTTATCTTTTTCAGGTCTCTTCCGTTCGAATGAGTTATTGAACATAAAGGCCTGTCACGTACAAATACTTGATGGTTACACTAAAATCCACGTTCCTTCCAGCAAAACAGACATTTACCGCCAAGGTCAGGACGTGTTTATCTCAAAGACTGACACTGTTTGCTGTCCTGTCACACTGCTTCAGAGATATCTCCACCTGGCAGGAATAGACTTGACGAACAGCTCGGAGTTATTATTTAGAAATGTAATTTATCTTAAATCACGCGGTACATACGTATTAGGGAAGCGCCCGGTATCGTACGGAAATTTTAGAGAATTGTTTAAAAATAGCCTGAAGAACCTGGGTTACAACCCCACCTTATACGGGTTGCACAGTTTTCGCTCGGGCGGAGCTACAGCTATCGTTAGAAAAGCAGAATTGGCCTCAGATAGAGATAGGTTACTTAAACTCCACGGCCGGTGGAAAACAGATAAAGCCAAAGACATGTATGTCGAAGAGGCCATTCAGGAGAGACTAAAATTAACTAAAGTCATGTTCTTGTAATTTTGCCCACAAACCTTAATATTAATAATTGTAATAAAAGACGGTTAAACGCTGGACCTTGTTCAACTGAAGCAAGCCTAGCCTATAAATATTGTTTGTCTGTTGTTCTTTTGTTTAAAAGGAAGGAAGAATTAAAGTGAAAATAATTTTCGTGCGTACGAATGTAATGAGGGAGAACGAAATGCAAATTTAGCACAATGTGTGATCGAGCAACACGAGCTTGCCATCGCCGTTCAGTTGAACTGTATTGTGTAAACTTTTTAGAGGCAGTGAAAATGTTTTTTTTCACATTTAAAATTCTGAAAACATGAACAAGCTTATTGTAATCAGAACTGAGGACAAAACGTTCAGTGGAAAAGTGACAGTAAAGGACAAGAAACGTGGCGCCGGTATGTTTACATTTTTTGACGATCTTTAATGAATTTCTTTTTAATTTACGATCCACATGAAAGCAGTTTGCAATAATTATATTTACTTGTTTTTGTAAGATATTTCTCCATCGTTGAGATCTTTTTTTGTGTGTGTTTTTTTTTTAATTTGATTCTTGCAATTTTGATTTTGTTATTGAAAATAAAACGCTTGTATGAATTTGTCAGTGTACTCATCTGCAAGTTAAAATTTCAAAACTTCATACTAGCTATTTTTTAACGAGTTACGCAATGTTCACATTTGATAATTAAAAATTCACAACCGTTTTAGATAGGTAATTCATTACACATTTCACCAGAAAAGTGAAATTTTTGTCGATTTTTATAACATTTTTTTTTCAAACGTGAAAGAGCGTAATAAAGCGAGAAGCGCGTTGTTTACAACTCAAAGAAGCCATGTTAATGCTTTTCTATTTCCTCATTGGACAATCAATTTTAATTGACAAGTGCTATTTGTACCATGCATAACAACATATTTTTCGCATTTTTGCGTATAATAAAATGTTGTCGCATGCATAAAGCTTTGTGTATTTCAATTGATTTTATGATTATTTGATCATGAAATAAAAATAACAGCAAAAAAAAAAAAAAAAGATCAAGAATTTGATAATTCGTAGTGAATGAACAAATGGAAGAATAAATGATTGAATAAATAATTCATTTCATTATATCGGAGCTCCGCTATTAGGTTTACCTAATTTTTATATTATTTATGCTCATTCCAAATTTTGAAATAAGTAGACATTAACTTTGTCTCTGATATTAGGATAAGAATTGTTCAATTTGTTTGTATCATTAGTCATTTCGAACCAACAGCCAAAATAACAATTTTAGTCTGTTCACTCAGCCTTATCTAACAACGCTGAAAGAATAGTGAAACAAAAGATTGTGCACGGTCACGGTTGAAAAAAGTGTACAATAAGTTATAACAAAAGAGTTTCCAAACCATTTCGCTCTATCAACTATGGTACGTCGAGTGAAACGTTTGCATATCAAAAAAAATCTTCATAAGCTCTCCGATTCTGCCACAGATCTTTGGACATAGTTATAGCCATATAGTTCAATTATTCGAAACATGTACATTTGAAATTCTTACAAGAATTAAAAATAAGGGACCGGCCATTATTTATCGCCTGGGGGATTGCGGAGGATTTTTGGGGATTCATTTTCATAAAAGCAAAAGGGGGGATCAGACGGCAAAGAAAGCTTTGAAAGGGGGATCTTTCACAAATTGGAAAAGCTAAACTTGGAGCAAGGGACTAAGGATGTGTCTACAACCATATTTACTAGGGGGAGGGGGTACTACCCTATATCAACTCTATATATATATACAAGGATGATCCGCTGAAGGGGTATGGTTTTTCGACCTTGTTGTAATGAACACAGTATGGAATTCTACTCTATTTTCGATTAAATCCAAATTTACTGTCATACACAGGGCCCAGGAAATGAGAGGAATTATGCATTCAGGTAATCGGCAGAATGAGATCTTTAACTTTAATAAGTGACTTGGATACTTGTTGCTGCCCCAGCGAAGGGAGCCTGAGCGAGCGTATATAATGATTTTTCATATCTTTTGGTTTCTATTAAATCATATTTTGGCTGAAGATCACTTAAAGAAATTTTTTTATAGATACAACAAGTTTCATGCTTCATATTTTATTGACTATTTATCTTGTTGAGCTCCCTCATATTAAACCAGTTTCATATGAGTGAGCAAAACCCGGGAGCAAATGTTTTGTTGCGCAACCTTTTTTTTCTGGTGAAATCGTTGGTATAGACGAGGGAGCTATTCTCAGGGAGCATGTTGCGAAGCGTGTTGCGGAAGTAAGCTCCCTCGTGTGTACATGTACCGGGCTTTATGAAATGAGGAGAGGGGCAAGCGTTTTTGTGTGGAACAATTTAGAGAGAGAGAGAATGTGACTACGAGCATCAACATTCAAGACAAGAAAACATACTGTGACAACCTTTTATTGTGTCTGAAATCATCTACAACAGTGATGTTAATACAACGTAACACCATAAAATAACGTCATCAATTTAAATTGAAGTATATCATGATATCATAATTTCCAGACAACTTAAAACCCCATGTCCAGTAGACGTCACAATTCCCAAATTGACGTCACATAGAAAGGGTCACGTGATAACAATATTTATGACGTCAGTGACAGCCACAGGCTTGGACCACCATGTCTTCGTATACTCTATGGATTGCATCACCGCTATCATCTAAATACAAGATGGACATGGGAGACATTTCGGTTGGTACACAACAAGGGTTTGGTACAGTTTCTGGGTTCACGCTGTGAACGATACTTTGCAAAACAGCATGTGTCGTGGCGTTCATATGTGAACTTAACGGGAAAGAACATTCGCCTTGACAAAAATACGCCGAGAAACTCTGCGGAGCGACAATCCAACTGTCCCATCCCAATTCCCTGGTTGTGACGTCCAGTGGACGTCGTTGACAGTAATTGCCTCGCATTCTCTCCACTGATCGACGTACTGGTCGTTGAGGGTTTGCTTTCATGAAAGAAGGATAAGAGTACTTCTTCTTGCCGTCGTGTTTGAAGAACGACACGATGAAAGGACGAAACTCTTCCGGGCCTTTAAATCCGACAAAACCAGCCTTGTATGGACTAACTTGGTGGTTGAACCTGTTTTCCACAGCTAATTCAAGACCATAGTTGTTCGATGGATTTTCTAACCAAGTTTTTCCTGCTTGAGTGATGTCAAACGCCTGCCAGCCAAAATCGCAGCTTCTTAACACTCGGGTTTCTAGTAGATCTAAACCATGAGCTGGGGAGATAATTTGGTAGAGTCGAACAACGTAGTTGTGACAGAACTTGCTAGGTGGTGTTCTCTGCTTGTAAAGGCGAAACTCAGTCGCCGTAACATTTTCTCCTTCTGGCTTGACAATCTTGAACTGGAATTTCGCGTGGTGATGGGAAATATTTGGTTCTTTGCCATACACTGAAGATGAAACAAAATGACACAAAAAATAAGCTTTCTCTTGGAATTTTCATTGTTTTAACGACAAACTATCGCACAAATCACCGAAACTTATTAGTTAAGAAAGCGTCCTTATAAGAACCAGGCAGAAGCTCATAAACCTCATGTCGCCAAACTAGCTTATATTTGCCTCAAATGTAGCCGATTATGTGAGCATAGTATGTGGTAGAAGTTTGAGATCAAACTATTGCATAATCACGATCGCGCCCCTTTGCCACTCGGTTTTTACAGTAAATGTTTGTTATTTTGAGGTGAAACAACAACAAAAACCAAAAGACATATCTGACAGTTATCAAATTTCTGCTCTCATCTTGACTACTTGGTATTTGATCTTTAGAATGTTGGACATCAATGTTTGAGGTTGTCATGACAACACCATTAAGAAAGTACATTTTTTTACTTTTTAAGCTAGGCTTCATTTTAGTAAACCTTGCACACAAATATACCACAAGGCCAACTTGATAATAGCCAAATTGACTTATAACTAATGAATATAACCCTCTCGCTTTGTAGAAATGTAATAAAGTTGTAGGTTTTTCTTCGTCAAGCATTCTGATATCCACAACTTGGATATTTTCCATAAATTCAATCAGAGAAATAAAATATAAAGCGATGTCAAAACTAATAGCAATCACACACAGCCTAGAAGCAGTGAGGCGGTACCCATTAGCGTCACAAGCAAGATTTTATGAAAACAATTGAAATGTACACTTTTTTTGCAATAGAATGATAGATATCAATAAAAAGTATTGTAATTGGAACTTTTGTGATGATTTTATGTGATGCGTATCTTTACCTGGATTACCATAGCTTATGATAGTATCTGCGCCAAATGCGCGAGAGTCTACCGTCGTATTGTTACTCCCAATTCCGTCAGCGTAAGACTGATTCTTTGTTGTACTGTTATACAACTGCATCATGTATTTCGCAGCAGACGTAACTCGTCGTGACGAACTTGAAGTCGTCTTCTGTTTGATGTTAGGGGATTCTGTGGAATCTTGAAAACTCGATTTCGGCCATTTTGGCTTCGTATTCTTGGTCGAAATCACTTCCGTTAGACAGAGGAGAAGAAGGACAACTGTTCTGCTCATTGAGTACGACATACCTGGGAATTTCTACTTGTAGAAGACTCCTTAGGTAGAAGAAACACTTGTGTTAACAATAGCGCCTTTAAGAATGCGTTAAACTTAAAAAAAACATTCACAACAAAACAAATCATGCGGTCCTTGCTGCGTTTATCAAAGTGTACGAAATTCTTACCTAAAACTGTTTGCAGTGCAGGAATTCACTATGCCTCCTTTACCCTTTGATTCCTAAAAGGCAACTGTTTTAATAGCGTGAGTGTTCGCAATCAAAACTGGTGTTTTTTATTTGCCTTGTAATGTTCCACTTGAATAATTGATTGCGTTAAAACAATTTAAAGTTACAGGAATAAACGACCCTTATCTAATAAACGCCCCTTACCTAATACTAGGTGTCTTAATTGCCTCACGTGGCATCTTTGTGTTCCCGGTGTTTCTTGTTCGACTGTCGAGTCATAGTTAATCTAAAGAAAGGTTAGGAAGCCTTTTGATTTATGTCTTTGTACTGTTTTGAGGGTGAACAGGTCTTGACCGTGCACAAGTTTTTATTTATGCTCATTCGAAATTTTGAAATAAGTAGACATTAACTTTTTCTCTGATATTAGGATAAGAATTGTTCAATTTGTTTGTATCATTAGTCATTTCGAACCAGCAGCCAAAATAACATTTTTAGTCTGTTCACTCAGCCTTATCTTACAACGCTGAAAGAATAGTGAAACAAAAGATTGTGCACGGTCACGGTTGAAAAAAGTGTACAATAAGTTATAACAAAAGAGTTTCCAAAACATTTCGCTCTATCAACTATGGTCGAGTGAAAAGTTTGCATATCAAAAAAATCTCTCCGATTCTGCCACAAATCTTTGGACAAAATTATAGCCAAATAGTTCAATTATTCGAAACATGTACATGTGAAATTCTTTCAAGAATTAAAAATAAGTAACCGGTCATTATTTATCGCCTGGAGGATTGCGGAGGATTTTTAGGGGATCAGTTTATTTTCATAAAAGCAAAAGGGGGGATCAGACGGAAATGACAGCTTTGAAAGGGGGGATCATTGTCAATTTGGAAATGCTAAACTCAGGACCTGAAGGTTATGACCCCATAGGTTATGCAATCATAGTTTAGCCTAATGGTCCGTCCCTTAAAACTGTTTGCAGTGCAGGAATTCACAATCTCCCCTTTACCCTTTGATTCCTAAAAGGAAATTGTTTTAATAGCGTGAGTGTTCAATCAAAACTGGTGTTTTTTATTTGCCTTGTAATGTCCCACTTGAATAATTGATTGCGTTAAAACAGGTTAAAAGTTACGGGAATAAACGACCCTTATCTAATAAACGCCCCTTACCTAATACTAGGTGTCTTAATTGCCTCACGTGGCATATTTGTCTTCCCGGTGTTTCTTGTTCGACTGTCGAGTCATAGTTAATCTAAAGAATGGTTAGGAAGCCTTTTTTATGTCTTTGTACTGTTTTGAGGGTGAACCGGTCTTGACCGTGCACTAGTTTTTATTTATGCTCATTCAAAATTTTGAAATAAGTAGACATTAACTTTTTCTCTGATATTAGGATAAGAATTGTTCAATCTGTTTGTATTAATCACTAGTCATTTCGAACCAGCAGCCAAAAAAACAATTTTAGCCTGTTCACTCAGCCTTATCTTACAACGCTGAAAGAATAGTGAAACAAAAGATTGTGCACGGTCACGGTTGAAAAAAGTGTACAATAAATTATAACAAAAGAGTTTCCATACCATTTCGATCTAGCAAGCGTAGCAAGGCAGCATTATAATTGAGTAGTTAGGGAGCTTAAATCAAACTTTTGAGTCCTGCAGGATCCTTTGCAAGTTTCTTTGAGGGATTGTATTCCAGTTTCATGATCTGGTTACCGCAGCTAAGGGAGCCTGAGCGAGCTTCTTTTTGTTCTATTAAATCATTTTCCCTTAAATCGTGACTATGAAACGTGAGCTCTTAATTTTCACCGCTCGATTTTATGTTAATTTTCGTAACTTTTCATTTCTGTTACATTGTTTTGTGGCTGAAGATGACTTAGAGAAAATTAACAGAAGTCTCATACTTTAAAAATTAGCTCTTAATGACAGCAGAATTTTCTAAGATGTGCATCAGTTTTTATTATGCACATTTTTAAAGTTGAAATTTAATCCAGAAATACTATGTACTTATGGACTGAGTGGGATGGCTGTAAGGGAAAATATTTGGCTCGAGGTAATTCCGTACAAATGACCGAGAGCCAAATATTTTCCCTTGCGGCCCGATCTAACTTAGTCAATAAGCATTTTATCATATGACCCTCTCGAAAAGAAAAGAAAAAGGGAAAAAAAAGAAAGAGAGAAATAGTGGAAAGCACTAGAAAGAAGCGCGCGGAAACAACAATTAACCAATACGAATTCCAGGTTTGATTGAAAAGAAACCCATTCAAAAGTTCAATGTCAGATTATTTGAGCATGAAGATGGAATGAATACACATCAAATCAATAATTTTACACCCTTAATGGCTATGAAAAGTTTAAAAATGTGTCTAAAGTATTCACAGAAATGTCATTTCAACAGGAAACAACTTGTACTTTGAAAACGTAATTAATGCATCCAAGTCAGCAGTTTTTCAAGTTCAAACTTCATCATCAGACTCGATAACATAACGACGCTTCTTTGGCTCACTTTGCTTGAACAAATCCGAATTTGACCACGAAATATTATGGATGTGCAAAACATCGATATTTGCTCCTGCAAACAGTGAACTGTGATGGAAGAGAACTAGTAGAAGTCGGCTCAGACGGAGGTTTTGTTGTGCTGCCTTGCGAGACGTGGTTTCACTCACACCGCTAAGTATCTTTGACATATCACGTTGTTGGCTTTTTGAGGCTACTGCATAGCTGTCAAGACTTTTTAGATTCTCGTGACCACTTAACTGAGCTATGTTATTAGGAGAAACAAGAGCATCGAGCAGTGTTTTGAGGCATGTTTTGCGGACTGTATGCAGGTTGGTAATTTTTACGTTTTTTCCCTCTAGATCTTTTACCTGCTCTTGCCAAGAATTCGTCGTTTTTACTTTTATCCATGGGTCTGTTTAGAAACCATATTTGATCTTTTTAGTTTCTTCCGTGATTAATCGCTTTGAAGGAAAAGCTCTGTCGAAAATATTTAGCAGGGCCGTACGGCTTCGTACGTCCATGTTTGAAAAAGCCGTACGGCCCTACTCACGTCATCATCTACGAAGGTTTCTTTAAGGGCGCGCGCCCGGACGGATACAGGTCATATGATAAAATATTAAGGTAACACAAAATTGTACGTTATGACTAATCTTCTAATATTGCTCAGTGGTTGAATGGTGATAGCTAATGAATAGTTGTGAACAAACCTGTCATTTTAATTACAATAAGAAAACCTAATATGTACAAAAATGCCATAACAAGTTCAAAATTGTCTAAAACTGCCTTAATAATCCTGCCATGTAAAAATGGACTATTTTCCCTACTATAATTGAGCTTTTTGGTTATCGGCAACTAGTAATAAAAGGTAAAAAAAAGAGTTTGTTTTAACAATTCCTCTCAAAACAACGACCAAAGATCGAACGTCGCGAGGAGGATAACGACCAGTGCGCATGTGCGTTTTTCACACTAAAAGGTTGATGGGGCCACGTTTGGTCTCCCACATTGAAGGCCAAAAAAATATTTAGAGGGAAAAAAGGGGAGTAGATTATTTTATAATTAAATCCTCAAAGTAAGGTGTGACGCAAGTATGCTTTTGCAGAGTGGGGATAGTAATAGTGACATCACATGTTTTGGAGAGTCTTTTGAACAATTCTGAACATCCAAAAGCTTCGACGTGGAAAAAAAAATATTCATATGAAATATGAAAACCAAATACACAGTAGATATGTGGCATGTACTAAAACCTGGACGATGGACGATGGACGATGACCAAAATTGCGTGACTCAAATTTTACAGTGACATTTTTTTATTTGATGCAAAAATGTAGAATGAAGATAGCATATCAATACAGTCAACATGTGAAATCATTCGATGATGTTTGAAGCTGGCATCGAAAAGTTTTAATAGAAACATTAAACTGAATGTCCCTCAATTTTGACCAAATTAGAGAATGTGACTACGAGCATCAACATTAAATACAAGAAAACATACTGTGACAACCTTTTATTGTGTCTGAAATCATCTACAACAGTGATGTTAATACAGCAAATTGACGTCACAAAGGGTCACGTGATATTAGTATTTGTGACGTCAGTGACAACCACAGGCTTCGACCACCATGTCATTGTATGGCTTCAGGGCTACTTTGCCATCTTCATAAAATAGCACACTAATGGGAGACAGTTCGGTTGGTACACAGCAAGGATTAGGTACAGTTTTGGGGTTCCTTACGTTAACTGAAGTCTGCACAAGAGCATGGTTCGTGGCGTTCATATTGGAACCTAAAGGAAACGAACATTCGCCTTCACAGTAAAACGCCGAGTAACCCGAGGGTACGATAACCCAACTATCCCATCCTAGTTTTTTGAAGTCGACATACAGTGAACGTCGTTGACAGTATCGCACCCTCGACTGTGCACCAGATCGAGGCTCGCCTCGCATTCTCTCTGCTGATCGACTTATTGGTCGTTGAGGGATTGCTTTCATGAAGGAAGGATAAGAGTTCTCCTGCTTGCCGTCGTCTTTGAAAAATGCCACAATGAAAGGATGAAACTCTTGCGGGCCATTAAATCCGACAAAACCAGCCTTGCGTGGAATAACTGTGCGGTTAAACTCGTTTTCCACAGCTAATTCAAGACCATAGTTGTTCGATGGACTTTCTAACCACGTTTTTCCTGCTTGAGTGATGTCAAATGACTGCCAGCCAGCATCCCAGCTTCTTAACACTCGGGTTTCTAGTAGATCTAAACCTTGAGTAGGGGAGATGATTCGGTAGAGTCGAACAACGTATGTACTGTTTTGAGCACCGGGTGGTGTTCTCTGCTTGTAAAGGCGAAATTCAGTCGCCATAACTTTTTCTCCTTCTGACTTGACCATCTTGAATTGGAATTTCTCATGGTATTGAGAAACGTTCGGTTCTTTTCCATATACTGAAGATGAAACAAAATGACACAAAAAGTAAGCTTTCTCTTCGAATGTTCATTGTTTTGAAAACAACAAACCATCGCACAAATCACAAACTCAAAAGAGTTAAAGCATAAAGTAAAGGCAGGCGTATGACGAATGTTCAAAACTTAAGTGGTACCACGAGCGTCAACGGTCAAAGCCAAAGCCTTCTTTCTTTCAAAAAAGAAACCAGTATACCATCAAATACACATCTCTAATTAAAAACATTCAAAGACGAGCAAACATGTTTATCCTGAACTATCCATATGTTGTCGTTTTCTATCAAGCCTCACACATTCCCTTATAAGGATTGTACCTACCATAATTGGGCATTGGAGTAAATCAGCAATGCAAAAAAAGGAATATTTTTCGCAAAATCCCTACATTTCTTATTTTTTTAGCGAAAGCATGCACAACAAGCCAGCCATTTTGTTTTTTGGCCGAAAAGAAACTGTTGAACCTAAAGCAGGAACCCGGGGGGGGGGGGGGGTACTCCCTTCAGATCTGGGTAGGGGTGTTCCGCTGGGATCTTGTAGGGGTTACCCTGTTTATGACAAAAAATACCTAACTTCCATACCCTGTTTATAACAAATTACAATTGTTTTCAAACATTATATGATTTGTATAAATATAACAATTCAGACGCACGTGTTGCTCCTATCTTTTTGTAAAGTCAACGATGTTATTTCTGTCAATTTCCTGAATGCGAAATAATTTTTCTCGTTTTTTGGGCCCTGTGTATGACAGGAAGTTTGGATTAAATCGGAAATAGAGTATAATTGGATACCCTGTTCATGACAACAAGGTCGAAAAACCATACGCTGTTCAGCGGATCATCCCCGTATAGTCGATATAGGGTAGTACCCCCCCGGGGCAGGAACCCAGTGTATTTCACCACAGGAAGCCAAAAATCGACAATACAATACAATACTTTAATTGACTGTCCCAAAAAGGCTCTTTCGATCAATTTACAATAATGAATTTATAAAAAGTTTACAATAATAATATGATAATTTAAAGAAACTGACAATATGACAACTATTTTTAAAAAACGCTATAGGGAAATTGCTGTTCGATCGGCCATCTTGTTTAACCATATTTGGTAAATCTTATCTTATTTGGAAGTACGTTTGAACTCTTATTTGCCGTTTTTCCAAGCGTAAGTTAGTAAAAAAAAATAGCTTAAGTTAGCTTAAAGTAAGGAGAAAACTGCCAGATATTGTGACAAGTAAGGCAGCTCGGACATACATGAACTTGCTAAACGTCTGGCATTGTATGTTAATGTAATGATATAGAATGAACATGTGAAGCGTATCCTTTACCTGGGTCAGTATAACTTATGATAGTATCTGCGCCAAATGCGCGAGGGTCTACCAGCGTAGAATTAGAGTACGACAGATTCTTTGCGAAACCTTTATACAACTTCATCATATGTATCGAAGCAGACGTAACTCGTCGTGACGAACTGGAATTCTTCGTATTCTTGGTTGACATCACTGCCGTTAGAAAGAGGAGAAGAAAAACAACTGTTCTGCTCATAGCGTACATGATTAAGTAGAAGACTCCTTAGAGAGAAGAAACAGTTGCGTTAACAACAGTTGGTTCAGTAATGTTCAGTAATGTTTTTAATAATTTGATTTATGGAAAAAGACTTAAAAAGTCACGAATACTGAAACGGTTCTGATCATATTTACACAGTTAGTTTAAGGGTCCTGATTACTTAAGCAAAAAGTCATCACGATTTTTTCTTAGAAATATATTTTATAGAAGATTAATCGAAAAATGGATAGAAATCTATATGTTCCCGCGCCCGTTTTCGAGATACAAAGTTTTGAACGAAACCATGTTTTGACATTTTTGAAGAACAAATCGAAAAATGCATTTTTCACAAAAAAATTATTATTGACGTAGTTTTTACAGGCAATCTCAACCAGACATTATTTTTCACAAATATGGGAAAATAAATTGTATATGTTTTTAATATTTTGTCAAAATGTACAGTTCTGTTTTCGTCTTTGACTTCAAATCGCAAAAGTGAAACCCTAAACCACTTACCTTCGCGTGCTATGATGAAAAGCCATCAGGATTTTTTCAAATCTCACCGGCCAAAAAAAAGATTTTACGAAATCTTTTAAAAGGAAGAAAAATATAGAGTCCCGCGCAAAAAAAATGACGGTTTTGGCTGGTTGAAGAAAATTGACACAATTATTATAAGCATGAGGTCGAAGTAAAGCCAAACTAGCCTCCTCCGCAGGCCTCTATTTTTAGCGTTTTCCTTTCTAGTTTCTTGGATGGGCTTCCTTTTTTGCAATTGACCGTTGGGGATTATGGGATTACGTCACCTCGAGAAAGAATAAAGGGGAGGATCAAGTAAAAAATGCAAGAAGGGCTGAAAAAGGGTTGCCTGCGGAGGAGGCTAAAGCTAAACATTGTTTCTTAATCCCGTCCTGCAAGTAAAACGTTTTTCAGGGGTTTGAGCAACATGTTCAGTGCATCAGTTTCGATAGACTTGAACTGCGGAAGTAAACTTTTGTTCTTCAAGTATTAACCAAAAACGCTGTGATTGGCTGATATTTTAAACATGGAAAATCAATAAAATTTCGCTATTAATTTTGGATTCCAAATTGTTTTTAAAATAATTAATTCTCAAAATCCCATGAAACAAAATCGGTCATTTCTTTTAGGTGACATAAAGGGTAATACAGTAAAAACAAAAGAAAATTAAAAAAAAGAAATTAAATGTTAAGTCTAATATCCGTATAAGAACTTCTCACGAGATTTTCAAAACCTCTCTCTTGACTCGACTTCACTTTTGTCCCTTTGTCATTGCAGTGAGCTAAACTTACATTACCAACTTTATCGTTCTTGTATAATTACTTATATTTAGACAGTTTGTATTTTTGTCTCATACTTTGGGATGTTATATTAGGCGTATATATTGCACATAGATTCGCTTGTGTTATGCTCTTTTTATCCGCACTCCATATAACACTGTAATTGTTAAACTGGTTAATAAATGAGAAGCAAGACTATACCAAAAACGTTTAGAATGAAGACAAGAAACAAATCAAACGTTGCACAGTGATAAATAACCCGTATGCGATCTCTTAGTGGGGATGAGCTCTGACAAAATCCAAGAGTTCTAATTGAGAACTAGATGAGAAAAGCCTTTTTGGAAAAAAAGATACGAATAAGTATAAATGTAGAATCAATTTTCAGCTTTACCTCTGACCAACGTTTAAAATTACGCTGAGCTGTCCCTGCAGCGTTTATCAAAATGTATTCAATTCTTACCTATAACTGCTTGAATTCTCTCCTTTTTTCTTTGTCAAAGGAACTTCTCTTGTTCGCAACCACAAGTGGGGGGTTTTATTTATACCTTGGAATTTCCCCCTTGAATTGGTTGATTGCGTTAACAGGTTAAGGTAATCTTGTCACTTGTTATAAAAAATGCTTTAATCCACCTTACAATGTAAGCGTGTTGACGTTTTTTTTACGCAAATCTCAATATCAGTAAATCAAAAACAAAGACGGCGATAAATTGGTTTTTGTGATCATTCAATGTTCTAACAGCTTTTATTTCTTATTTTTCATTTTAATCCCCTTTGAACATAAATAGTGTAAATAGTGTCTCAATGATCGTTTTTTTTTCAGTAAAAAGTCAAATTGAAAGAGTTCTAGTATCCAGGTTATCAAGTAATCCAAGTTAATATCGTGCTAGAGCTTTAAGCGGGTTATAAAAAACAACTTGTACAAGATTTGAAAAGTATAGGTATAAACGATGGACAGAACTTCATAAGACATTCCCAGAAATGGGTGATATCTCAACACTGTGAAATAGCTAAGGCACTCTACATTCAATAGACCATTTTCAAATTCGTCAATGCTCAGGCTAAGCCTTAATTTAAGTAAATCAACAAAACAGTACAGGCAAAACCATTGGTATTTATAGTTTATTTATATTGTTTTTGGATTGGTGCATTCCCACGGGATGTACCTCGTACAAAAGAATATATCACCTACTATCGAGGCTTAGCCTGAGCAATGAAGAACATGAAACTGGACTAGCTATTAGATATTTCTGACACACCTTTTAAGGATATATCCTAAATTTGTAAGTTCCCCTTTAATATACCTTATAACCGTAACTATTTCACGGTGGTAAAAGATCATTCAGACTCAGATATTTACTTTCACGTGCACAAGCCCATAATTCAATACCATATGTAAATAAAGACATAATCAAACTGTTCAACAGTACAGTTAGATCACGTAAAGAATAAACATAGTATTTACAAACTCTCAAGATGTATGAGCGTGAGCTTGCTTTGTGCAATATAACGAGTCTATATGGTTGTTTCAGTTGCAGGGGTCTACCGTCTTGGTTAAAGGTGATACCAAGTAGTTTGGCAAACAATTTTCACCAAAATGCACCCTAGATACTCTCAACTGTGTAAAACAAATCGCTAAAAGGTTTATTTATTATTATTTAGGAATTCAGCTTTGTTTTCGATTCGTGCAGTTCGATTAAATACAATACTTTGATTCGTACTTTGACTAAAATTATAGCACTTTTCTTGATTTCTTAATTTTGTTTTTATTTTTTATTTTGTGATGTTCAATGTGTTAGCTATCGATAAAAGCTGTGTTTAATTAAAGTGATGGGAAGGGAATAGGAGAAGGAAAATTATTAGAAAATTGAAGTTCATTATTCAATTTGATTAATCATGGAATTTTGAAATCGAAATACAGTCATTCTTGAAATGGTTGTCCAGTTGAAATACTGATTTCAGCGAATAGCGATTTGCATATCTCATGATTTTTATTCTTTTATTAAATGGTGAGTCAAATTTTACAAAATAATTTCATAATAAACTATGTAACTATATAATATGTGCAACTTTGTATTTAAAAACAACAAAGCAAACGACATTGTTATTCGCTAAATCAGTATTTCAACTAGACAACCTTTTCAAGACCAACGGCTGTATGACTGTATGTATTCGAAACTAGAAGTTGCCGTTTAAGGTAATTCCGTAGTTTTGCACTGCGCATAGTTCTGCGCATGTTTCAAGTTATTTGGTTTCAGGACTTTTATCATGTAATCTAGTCAAATTATGTTTGTAAATTACTTTGAATAAAAAATTCGAAGAATTGCGACATTTTCGAGCGAGAAAACGCGATAATTTTGAAACTCGACCCAGTTCTCTCTCGGAAAACCTGTTTTTTTTGACAATAAAATGACGATATTTTTTGCAATATTTCGCAAACTAGCACGGTGACCTATGTTTTTTATTTGATAAAATTATTTTTTATAACATAACATCAAATATATCTAAAATTGAGCATAGGTCATCGGGCTAACTTTTGAGAAATTTCCAAAATACTTTCCGCTTAGGACTTTTTCGAATGAATTAGCAGCTCGTGCGCACCGCTGGTATTTCGTCAATTTCTTCAAGATCACATATTTTTTATACATCTGTTCATATTTTTTAAATAAAATAAAGTGCAGACATTTGAACAAAACGCGAATTTTGCTCTTAAAAAACAAATTACTGTGTTTTTGTTCCGTTTCTTTTCGATTTTTGAGCTTCTTTCTTTACGTTCTCAAGTCACTAAAATGCATGAACTTTGACGTCATATTGCGCAAACAAAGAAGTCGGTGACCCCGCTTTTTTATGGTATTTTCTGAAAGCGTTTCTCAAAATTGTTTGTTAGAACGAGTATAAAAAAATTTCATCGGGCAGTTTTATTTCTACGGAATTACCTTAAGGACGTTTCTGGGTATTGCTCGCGCGCATCGTTACTGCGCAAGATTGAGCGCGCGCGCTCATTACCGTTGGTCAAATTAATGATAATTTTTCCTTCATTTTTTTCATCTAAGTCCCAATTGTCTTCGATTGAAAAGCGATTGAGTTTATTTTTCTGTAGTTTAAAATCAATTTGCTACAAATATTAAACGTTTTATGCGGTAAACGGTAAAATATTAGAACCCAGCCTCCGCGCGGTATTCAAGATGGCCAGATTTTTTTTCAACTTTGCCCCAAGATATCTCGAAAAAAAAGCCGGTGACCCCTATTTTTTTCTTTTGTGAAATGAAGCTTCTTATCAAGACTAAGGCATATGTGAAACACAAAAAAATGACATTACATGAAACGAAGAACAGTACACTTTTGTAAAATAAATCGACCCCTACCTTGGAACGAATCCAGCGACATCGCTTAACTTAAAAGCATCTTTATTTGTAAAGAAAGGCATAAACAATCCTATTAATTCTTAGAAATGGAAGACAACAGTTTAGTAATTTTCTTTCCAAATTTTGAAGAGAGTTGATTTCTTTTTTTACAACATTTTTATGACTTTATTCTTTGAATATGGTAGTGTTTAAATACGCGCGTTTTTTCATCAAAATACCTCATTTTCTACGCCTTGTACCTCAAAAACAAACTCGGTGACCCCCAATTTTTATTGCATTTCTGAAATCCTCATATAATGAAATAGCTTTGTACAAAGTTTCATAAAAATGACATTAGAACCCAGGAAGGTCCTTAAGGCAGAAAAAGCTTTGAAAATCTAAAATGCAAAAGCTCAACTATCTAGAAAACTTTCACTGAAGTATTTTTTGGACAAAACTGATGTTGTTTTGATGTTCAGTTTTCCATAGTTTATAAAATAAAAATATTTTGATTTTTTTTTTAGAAAAAGGTTATTTTGAATTTCCAAGACTGGATTTCAAATTCGAATTTTGAAATTAAAAAAATAAAATCAATTTTCGATTGGAATAATTAATGATGTCTAGATGTTCCCGATTCAGGTAGTTCGACCGTAATTTATTGTCATAGTGTAAAGAGTAGCGAAATAATATTCTCTAAAATCGCACAATGTCGTATTTTATTCAAACTAGCCTTTTTGAGGACAGACTTACCGAGATACCCTAGGATTGCAAAAATCTTTTAGGACGTTTAGCCCAAAAACAATAAGGATATTTTAATAATCTGAAATAATTTAAATTGAATATCCCGGTGCATTTCTTCTGCTTCATGAACTTCTTTATGATGTATATGTTCTCCTTGTAATACAAGTACTTTCAAAGTCACAAGCTAGAGAAAGCGATCGTGACAACCTGTTAGAGAAACAGGGTTTTTTAGATGAAAACTTTACCTCCTATAGCGAAGATTACTAGTCGCGAAACGCAATTAAGAATTGAAACGCGGTCAAGCATAGTTAATATAAAAAATGTTTCGGAAACATATTGCTATCTTTTGTACTGTTTTGAGGTTGATCCAGTCTTGACCATGTTTTTATTTATGAAAACAGTCGACATAAACTTCCTTTAATGCATTTTTAGCAAGCATCCAAAAGAACGATTTTAGTCTGTTCACTCAGCCTTATCCAACAAGGGTAAAACAATAGTGAAACAAAAGATTGTGCATGGTCATGCTTGAAGAAAGTGTACAATAACCTATTGAACAATAAAGGTTTCCAAACCATTTCGCTCTATCAACTGTGGCTTGAAAAACGTTTAAAGGTTTTTTTTTGAGCAGAAAAGAAGAACTCCGTTTAAAATTGGAGCGCAAAAATTGATTGATTTGCACAAGACTGTTGCAATTTCATTACATAGGGATTTTAGGGATTTATTTTAAATAAACTCTATATGAGTGCCTTAGGCTACGTATGGCTTGTACCAAGGTCAATCACAAATTTGCACCGCCTATTCCATTCACTTATCCTGCCCCTCCCCTCCCCTCCCATAAGAAAGAGCTGCTTAACTTCCTCGTCCATATGAGTTTTCAGAAATAAAAGCTGTTTGGCAATAGAACATTGAATGATGACAAAATACTTTAAATCGATATAAATAAAAATAAGCAATCTTTGATTTACTGGTATTGAGATGTGCGTAAAAAAACGTCAACACGCTTACATTGTAAGGTGGATTAAAGCATTTTTTTATAACAAGTGCCAAGATTACCTTAACCTGTTAACGCAATCAACCAATTCAAGGGGGAAATTCCAAGGTATAAATAAACCCCCCCCCCCACTTGTGGTTGCGAACAAGAGAGAATTCAAGCAGTTTTAGGTAAGAATTGAATACATTTTGATAAACGCTGCAGGGACCGCTCAGCGTAATTTTAAACGTTGGTCAGAGGTAAAGCTGAAAATTGATTCTACATTTATACGTATCTTTTTTTTCCAAAAAGGCTTTTTTCATCTAGTTCTCTCTAGTTCTCCCATTTCTTATCCCCACTAAGAGATCGCATACGGCTTATTTATCACTGTGCGACGTTTAATTTGTTTCTTGTCTTCATTCTAAACGTTTTTGCTTCTCGTTTATTAATAAGGACCTTAAGCATGAGAACGAGAGGTGAAGACGGCAACGAGTTGCTATAAACTTAGTTGACGTGCTAGCGCCCTTAGCTTTGAGGTAAATGTTGCATTTTCACAAGTTGTTGTCAACAGTGAACAAGTTTTGACTAAACATGACTGACTGCACATGTTTTTTTAAACAAAAATATATAAAGTTCAAACTTGTCATTACGTCAACGTCTCTCTCGTTCTTATTAAGTGTAATAAGCGAATCTATGTGCAATATATACGCCTAATATAACATCCCACACGGGTATGAGACAAAAATACAAACTGTCTAAATATAAATAATGATACAAGAACGATAAAGTTAGCAATGGAAGTTTAGTTCACTGCAATAAGGAGGCACAAAAGTAGCAGTTATCATGCTGGGTAACTCGAAAATTATATATGGGGAGGTATCCCATAATTTCTTTAATGATAAACTGATATATGCATATTTATATCTGTTCAAAGCGACAGAATTTTTTGCAGCTTTTTGTTAGTTTGTTTGTGTTTAGTTTGTTTTGTTTTTTTGTTGTTTTTTTTTTTTTTTGCTTGGCAAAACATTCACGATAATTACAAGTTGTGTGGCCTTGATTCATTTTATTCTTTATTGCGTCCAATATGGCGACCAGTAAAATTTACCCCGGTACATTGTGGGTGACAAATAGCTGGCGTGTAACCTTCAGGTGATGCCGAATAATGTTTGATTGACAAGACTATCGTTAACACAAATGTTTCGTCTACCTAAGGGGTCTTCTACCAGAAGTAATTCCCAGTCATGTCGTACGCTATGAGCAGAACAGTTCTTCTTCTCCTCTGTCTAACGGAAGTGATTTCGACCAAGAATACGAAGAATTCTAGTTCATCACTACGAGTTACGTCTGCTTCGATACATATGATGAAGTTGTATAACAGTTTCACAAAGAATCAGTCGTACTCTGACGGAATTTGGAATAACAATACACTGGTAGACTTTCCCGCATTTGGTGCAGATACTATCATAAGCTATACTAATCCAGGTAAAGATACGGGCTTCTCAACATCATTCTATATCTTCATTCTGAATCATTACTAAACAACTGTCTTTACTATCAACTGTTGATGTTTTTCTTTATAGAAGTCAATGTAAACATTAAAGTTATTACCCGTGTCCAGGCTCCGCCGACACGGGTCTTAAAATGCAGCTACTTGTTTTTCTTTCATGTCAGAAGTTTGACAAGTAGCGGGTATGTTCGAGCAGAACAGTAACTTTGGAGAACGTCTCTTCCTAAAATATCCTTATAAGTCGAATCATTTACGACAAGAAAATCTATTGAATAAAGTAGCTTTTCCACTGATGTAAAGAAATAAAATGTCACCCAACAGTTTGAATATTTGTGACAGCAAACTAAGAAACCAAAAACCCTTTTGACTTTAAGGGAAATCCGTAGTTTTGACTGCGCACAGTTCTGCGCATGTTTCGAATTTTAGAGTTTTGCATTTCTTATCATCAATGAATACAGAGCGGGACATTGGGGAGTCTCGAACACCGCAACACCGCAAAAAATCGATGGTGAACACCGCAAAACCGCAAAAAATTCAACAAAACACCGTCACCGCATTTTTTCATGAGTCACGTGCAAATAATCATTTTAGTTGGATTAAAATCGCAACTCCGAAAAAAGTTTTTATTTCACCGTACACCGCACGTAAATTAACTTAAATATCGCACATCGCGAGGTTTTGCATCACCGCAATACCGCAATTTTTCAGCCTCGTTCACCGTAACACCGCACTAAAATAAGGACAACACCGCAACACCGCAAACCCCAATGTCCCCCTCAATACACAGCAGGAGTGAGGGGGTGACTATATTGTATGCAAATGAGCCGCTCTCCAGACTCATCGCTACCACCAACAAATCAACGCTACGCTTGACTGGCTTCTAGTAAATGATCGTGTAGTCGCCATCGTCGCTCAGCTTTACCTTTACAAAAAAGCTCAAAAATGAGGTCAAGGAAGCTATTGTGGTTTAATTTATTGTGATTGTGTCTCTTTTGTATATTCTAGTGTTAGTCGAGTGCAATTATTTTCCGATTCAAACTATTTCTTGTGATTTTTAGTCTGTTTTACTTTCGCGGGACGTTCTCGGGATCAAACGTTTTTGTTCGGGACGCGCAAAATGTCTTCAGAAATACTTTATTTTCTCTAACAAAAACTAAACAGATATACTTCTGAATAGGAGGTTTTATAAAGCATTTCCTAAGCTTTCATTTGATGTATATTTTACCTACTGACATGGTCTCGTACTTCTCATCAATCCTTTTATTTGCGGTAAGTTCATTTTCAGCCCACTTAACATGTTTACCTCACTCATTTCTTTATCGACATTTCCTCCCCATAGTAGTTTTAGATTTATTCTTATTGACGCTGTTGCATTATTTGCTTTGTATTATTTTTGAGTCAAAGAACTTCAAAAAGTTAACATGCAATATAATGAAACATTTGAGGGGAAAATGTTAACGGTATGTTTATGAATGTGATTATGGAGGACCTTTGTATATAGTAAACAAAGTAATGCAAACTGTTAAAACATTCTCCTTTGGATGAGTTTTTACTATATTTATCATTCTTAATACACTAAATACGGAAAGGGTCATAATTATGCATGTTTGTCTTTCAAATAAGTCAGTTATTGGTCATTATTTACATTTGTAAGCTTCTATAATGTAGTTTGTCCCACTTGTGTTTGTAAATCGCTATAGTACTGTAGCTTTGATAACATTTTTTATAGACATTTGGACTACAAGTATGAACAAAAGAGGTCCATAATTATTTATAGTTGTTTAAACTTCGCAATTTAAAGTACATGAATAAATGTCAAAAAATGATTTAAAATAATTAATATTTTAGTGATTAGCCTGTGCAAGCATATCTTTTTGCTGGTATTGAATGCTGAGGTTATATCGTATCTTGTGTTTAAAAAGATTGATGAGACGAACCGAGCGACCAACGCCATCCAAATTTTACAATCAGATAGATAAACATATTAGCTATAAAACCTCCTATTTTGAACGAACAAAACCACTGTGTTCCATAGTAAGGACCATTTGCTTGTGCAAAATTGTGTCGTCAGATCGACGGCCGCCATCAATATTCAGGCACAAGAAATTACTTTTAGCAACGTTTTATGTGTTATCCAAACAAAAAACATTAAATACGCCATTACCAGTATGTGCTTTAATAGTTTCGAGACATGTTTCATCCAAAACTGTAAAGAAAGTGTAGTAAATCGCAAAAAATTCAACAAAATATGAAAGCCTTCGTTGCCGCCATATGAAAAACTCAGTGAAGCGTGCGGTGGTAGCGATGAATAAATGTTGGTTGCCATGGGAGACACCCTCCCCCCCCCCCCCTGGTGAAGAGAAAGCTTATTTTTTGTGTCATTTTGTTTCTTCTTCAGTGTATGGCAATGGACCGAACGTTTCTCAATACCATGAGAAATTCCAATTCAAGATGGTCAAGTCAGAAGGAGAAAATGTTATGGCGACTGAATTTCGCCTGTACAAGCAGAGAACACCACCCGGTGGTCAAAACAGTACATACGTTGTTCGACTCTACCGAATCATCTCCCCTACTCAAGGTTTAGATCTACTAGAAACCCGAGTGTTAAGAAGCTGGGATGCTGGCTGGCAGGCGTTTGACATCACTCAAGCAGGAAAAACGTGGTTAGAAAGTCCATCGAACAACTATGGTCTTGAATTAGCTGTGGAAAACAGGTTTAACCGCAAAGTCATTCCACACAAGGCTGGTTTTGTCGGATTTCAAGGCCCGCAAGAGTTTCATCCTTTCATTGTGTCGTTCTTCAAAAACAACGGCGACAAGAAGTACTCTTATTCTTCCATCGTGAAAGCAAACCTTCAACGACTACTACGTCTGTCAGTAGAGAGAAAGCGAGGCGAGTCTCGATCTGGCGTGCAGTCGACGGTGCGATACTGTCAACGACGTTCACTGTATGTCGATTTCAAGAAAATAGGATGGGATAGTTGGGTTATCGCACCCACGGGTTACTCGGCATTTTATTGTGAAGGCGAATGTTCGTTCCCGTTATCATCACATATGAACGCCACAGATCATGCTGTTGTACAGGCTACACTTCACAGCGTGGACCCCAGCGCCGTACCTATGCCTTGTTGTGTACCAACCAAGCTGTCGCCCATCAGCTTGTTCTATCACGATGTAAATAAGAAAATAACACTTAAGAACTACGACAACATGGTGGTCGAAGCCTGTGGCTGTCGCTGACGTCACAGGTTTTACGTCACCTGGAAATTACGATATCATGAAATACTTCAAGTTAAATTGATGACGTCATTTTATGGTGTTACGTTGTATTAACATCACTGTTGTAGATGATTTCAGACACAGTAAAAGGTTGTCACAGTATGTTTTCTTGTCTTTAATGTTGATGCTCGTAGTCACATTCTCTCTCTCTAAATTGCTCCACACAAAAACTCTTGCCCCTCCGCTCATTCCATAGAGTGCAAACATTAAATGTGTGCAAGAGTTGTCACTACTTAGCAGTAAATAGCTCTATTTAAACAAAAGAAAACAACAGAATTACCATAAAATAGCCATATTTAGCTATTCATGTTGCACACTTTTAGTGCGTGCACTCCAAAGGTCTGACTACTTACCTCAGTTACAATAAAAGTCACCTGTAGTGTTATTACGGAGATCGCGCATTACACTCTGTCACGACACTCTTATTCTCCCCTCGCAGCCGTTTTTGGACACAGGGAGCCCAAAAGCTGATTTCTATAACTTGATTATGAACCTATTTATACTGTAATGTAGAACAATTCAAACTGTCATGATCGCGGTGTACATGTGTAAAAGTGTAAATATTTTTAGTTAACTATTAAATGGCTATCCAGAAAAATTCAATGTTGTTGGCGTTCTTCTTGCAAAATTTCCAGTATACGATGTCTTGCCACTTCCGCCGCTGTTTTTGGGTTGAGCACTCTAGCTAATAGTTGCAGCTGTGGTCGAGGTTGTCTGTCACAGGATAGCTCCATGGGGTACGGATGTCCTGGTGTCCTTTAGCTCCATGGGGTACGGATGTCCCGGTGTCCTGGTGTCCTGGTGTCCTGGTGTCCTGGTATCCTGGTATCCTGGTGTCCTGGTGTCCTGGTGTCCTGGTGTCCTGGTGTCCTGGTGTCCTGGTGTCCTGGTGTCCTGGTGTCCTGGTGTCCTGGTGTCCTGGTGTCCTGGTGTCCTGGTGTCCTGGTGTCCTGGTGTCCTAATGTCCTAGTGTCATAGTGTCCTAGTGTCCTAAAAGATATGGAATTGTGTTGTTTAGATATTTAAAAACAAAGTGTTTAAATATGAATTGAATATATTATAAAGCGACGGGAAGTTACTAAATTGTGTCATCGAACTTACTATAACTTATCCATTTCTTCAGAACAATATTGCACAAAAATGAGGGGGGTGGTCAAAAATCGAGGGAATATTTTTTTATTTCCAAACAAATGCCACCAATCGTAACCCTATATGATAGATAAAAAGTGATGAAAATTTGAAGAGAATCGGCCGACCCCCATCCTTGGGTTCTGCCCGGTCGTTAGCGACGACTGCACTTAAGGCGATTCACAACAGTTTTCGGGAAGCGTACCGACTACTTTTCATTTCGCGCAAAGGATAACTTAATCTACACCTATGGGCTTGATTTTTACATTAAATATGTAGTTATGACTAAAGTTTTGAATAGTGCCAAAATTAACTCGATCAAGTTTATTAAAACGATAAAAAATAGATATTTTGAAAATCAGTTTTTCAAAAATATCTCAAAATATTGATCAGCTTCAAACCAGTGGTAAACTGCATAGTAAACTTCAAATCAATGCACAACATTTCATAACAAATTAAAAACATTCAATCTGTTTGATTTTGCTCAAATCTAAAAAATGTTCAAACGTTCCGTATTTGTTCGGCTTAACATCATAAAGCTTTAGAATATACTCAAAGTCGACAAAACACTGCCAAAACACTGCCAAAACACTGTTGAAATAGTGCTAAGATACACACTTACCTAGTGTGGAAATATTGAGTTTCAATTCATTGTCGATTTGAAGATATAATTTTTCATTTCCTTGTCATTTGAGAACATTTTCTGTGCAAAATTTACGTCAGAAGTTATGTTCAAAATTCTCAAAAATGCGGGATTATTTTTACCTGAGGTTCTAGGAAATCTTAACTTATCATATATGCAGTAATATCACAGCCCCTCAGCTGAATTGAAGCACTAAAACCATCCGAAATTACATTCTAACATTGGCCAACTATGCGAGCTCAAAACATGCATCCACACAGCCGTTCGACTTGCAAATTAGCATATCGAAGTCGCAAATTGTTCTATGCACGTGCAAATACATTCGCATAGCATACAAAACATTTGAATAGCACTGCACGGTATATAAATCAGGAACCGGAAGTCAGGAATCAAGAAAACAGTTACTATAATTTATTCAACTCCATTTTCGTTTTTCAAGTCTTGTCATAATGAAAATACTATGATCAGTATGTTTTGAATTTGTTATCATAGTATTTTTATTATGACAAGACCTGAAAAACGTTCCTGATTTATTTACCATGCAAATGTTTTGTATGCTATGCGAATGTATTTGCACGTGCATAGAACAATTTGCTTTGCGACTTCGATATGCTAATTTGCAAGTGGAACGGCTGTGTGGATGCAAGTTTTGAGCTCGCATAGTTGGCCAATGTTAGAATGTATTTTCGGATGGTTTTAGAGCTTCAATTCAGCCGAGGAGCTGGGATATTACTGCATATATGATAAGTTAAGATTTCCTAGAACCTCGTGCAAACATAATCCCGCATTTTAAAGAATTTTGAACATAACTTCTGACGTAAATGTTGCAGAGAAAATGTTCTCAAATGACACGGGGAATGAAAAATTATATCTTCAAATCGACAATGAATTGAAACTCAATATTTCCACACTAGGTAAGTGTGTATCTTAGCACTATTTCAACAGTGTTTTGGCAGTGTTTTGTCGACTTTGAGTATGTTCTAAAGCTTCATGATGTTAAGCGAAACAAATACGGAACGATTGAACATTTTTTAGATTTGAGCAAAATCAAACAGATTGAATGTTTTTAATTTGTTATCAACTGTTGTGCATTGGTTTGAAGTTTCCAATGCAATTCATCACTTGTTTGAAGCTGATCAATATTTTGAGATATTTTTGAAAAACTGATTTTCAAAATATCTATTTTCTATCGTTTTAATAAACTTGATCGAGTTAATTTTGGCACTATTCAAATTTTCAGTCATAACTACATATTTAGTGTTAAATTCAAGTCCATAGGTGTAGATTAAGTTATCCTTTGCGCGAAATGAAAAGTTGTCGGTGCGCTTCCCGAAAACTGTTGTGAATCGCCTTAAAAACCGTTTACCAACTAGTGAAATATAGATATTTCAAATAAGGTAGTAATCACCAAAACGCAATAATGGGTCATTCCAAAACTACTAGGAACTATGAGTAGAAATATTACTGTCATAATTATTGCACCAGTTGATGAGAAATTCACGCCATTTAGTTATGACTTGATTTGCTTTCTGTTCGCTCCATGTTAAAAGTTGAATATTCATCTTTTTGACTGTCCAAATGCCATTCTACATTCTGTTATGACTTTTACCCATCATTCCTAGTGGTTTTATTTTGAAATGACCTTATTCTCTTATAGTTCATGCACTAAAAGTGTGCAACACAAATACCGCTAAATAGTGCTATTTTATGCTAATTCTATTGTTTTCTTTTGTTTAATTAGTGCTATTTACTACTAAATAGTGACAACTGTTGCACACATTTAGTGTTTGCACTCTATATGGTGATAACAACGTTATTTGAAATTGCTATATACGCAAACTCAAGTTAAAGAATGAGCACATGGACCATAACTTTCCGTTCTTTTATCTGCTTTGCACGATTTGTCGTGTGCGATTTGTAGGATATAACTACTCGTGAGGCTTAAAACCTTCTAAGACTAGTCGTTGGACATTTTAAAGCCTAGTTCCCATACAATCACTCGCGATTGCCGCATCACTGAAATCACTGGTGCGAGGATCGCTTACGATCGTTGTCAATTTCTAACTGTTGTTAAAGCCTGGTTCCCATACGATCCCCCACGATCGCCGGATATAATCGCTGATGATCGCTGACAATTTTCAATTATCCGGCGATTACATAGAAACCAAGCGCATTTTAAAGCCCGCGCGACTTGTTTCAGAAGTTAAGATTAGTCGTGTACTTCAAATCGCCCACGACAAATCGCACCGTGTAAATCGGGCTTTATGCTTATTTCACGCTGTTTCACAATTTAGGACAGCACATGTGCTTACGCTTACATAGACGCAAACGCAAGAATGAATACATAGAATGAAAAAACTGTACGTTTTGTTTCTGCTTGCTCTTATTTACTTCATGCTATTTCACAATTAGGACAGCGCATGTGCTAACCGGCTTGCATCCGTTTCACTAGTGAGAATCAAGTTTATGGTCGTTTAAAAAAGAAACCATTTCATATCAAGAACAAAATTAAAACTGACGCACTCGAGACAAGTTTGCTTTCGTTGGGTGAAACTTTACTTTGGCTATTGGCCATTTGAAAGGATGAATGTTGTTGATGAAGCACGATACTAGTAGTAAATAAATGTCATTTGCCCTAGGCTCATGTTTGTTTGTTTCCTCATTATGTTTAAGGTGTAAAGGGAGGGCGTCTATTAGATAAGGGGCGTTTATAGAGAGGGGTGTTTATAGAGAGGGGCGTTTAATAAATTAAAACATTAGAAGGGTGTTAATTCGATAAAGGGTGTTTATTAGAGACCATTTGGGGTATTTCAAATAACTATATCAATCTTTTCCCTTAAGAGCGGTTGTCGTTTTCTTTCAAGCCTCAAGCCCCTTATAAGGATTGTGTCCACCATATTTGGGCATTGGAGTAAATCAGCAATGCAAAAAAGCGATTTTTCTCGCAAAATCCCTCATTTTTTTTAGTTTTTTTAGTGAAAGCATGCATAACAAGTCAGCCATTTTTGTTTTTGGCCGAAAAGAAACTGTTGAACCTAAAACAGGAACCCGGTTTATTTCACCACAGGAAGCCCAAAATCGACAACAAAAGCTTGTCTAAGAGAAAGGCGATTGCAAAGCAGAAAAGAATCATCAGTTTTTTATAAACATTGAGAGATTAGCAGCAATAACAGCAGATCAATGATGCTGATTTTATTAAATGTCTATCGGAGAATGGTTATAGTTTCTATAAGACATAAAGCATTTGAAACTTTTACCAACAATTCCTTTCGGTCTTGCATTCTCCTATTTTTCTCCGACAACCTTTTTTGAAATAGGAATATACAACTAAATTACTACAAACAACGATATGAATGGAATGCTGGCCTAATTCTGCTTTCTTTATGCTGCCCTGTTTGCAGACATTTGGTTTCACTTAAAGGCGTGGCTGCTCAGGGATTCCTGTGTCTCAGCTTCGAACGCCTGCTGTTTTTTGATAGAGTTGACTCGAAGCGCGAAGCACCTGTAGACAGCCTGCATATTTTTTCCTGTTGGTTTCTCCAAAATGCTTCTCTTGATGTTACTATGGGGATGTTTTCTGATAGCTGATAACGTTGAAGGAAAGAAAAAGAACGATTTAGAGATCATAGTTGAGGTAATAATCACACAAAAAGTTGAAAATCTGCTCACAGAGTCAACGCTCTAAGCGAGTATTGTTTGAATTATTAATTACTCCATCACCGTTAATCCACAAACTTTATCCCTAAAAGCATTACTTAAGTATCTCAGAAAGTCAATCTAAGAGGTTTAACTTTTAATCTGAAGTATTCTTTTGGACAATAATCTTTTTTATTGAGGATATGTTTGATGATTATCGCTTGATGCTATCAGACCAGATCTGCTCGACCAGCTGATTCAACAAACATATTCAGATGCTTCACAAATGAATCCCGTTTTTCAAAGTCAATATTATTCCTTTTCAGTATAAGCCAGAAAACTGTAATAGAAAAGCCAGAGTAGGAGACGCCGTTGCAGTGCATTATACGGTGAGGGAAAAATTTTGTTTTAAATTAATGTAGCTCTTTTTAGCGAGTTTTAAACGCGCCAGATGTCGACGTCACGTTCTGTTGCCTTACAATCCATCAAGCCCACCATGGTTAATAGTTGATCAATGAATCTTTGTGAATTCTTCAGGACCTACAAGCATCTTTCTAATGCAACGTAATTTATTTTTAGCGAGTTCACATGCTTCAAGGATGTTTCATGATTATAGTAGCACTTTAAAGGTGTTGACTTTGAATAGTCTTAATGTCTTTTCTCATTAATTTTTCATGGATGCCCGCCATATTCACATAACTTTGAAAGCTTTTCAGCAATATTTCAAATGTGTGCACTTATTTTGAAGAGACACTACAAGTGCTGTCAGGTGGTATGAAAGTAGAAACATGTCTCAAACTTTCGTCATAATCATTGCATCATCATAAACATCATTATCATGATTATCATCGATCATATCACAATATGTATCTTTACCATCATCATCATAATCATCATCATTATCTCATCATATTTTACAAGGATATCATCATCATCAACAACATATAAAACCTAGACTTGACAAAGTCTTTTCTCAGAGCTTGGGGTGCAGTTTTGAGAGCTAAAATGTTTTTATTTCATCTTCTTTACAGGGAAAACTAGAGAATGGCAGAGTGTTTGATTCATCTCGTGTGCAAGGACGGGAACCTCTCGAGTTTGAATTGGGAAAAAACAGGGTTATTAAAGGTATTAGGACTTTATTACTTTTGATCTCTTTTGTGCAGCCTTAATTCAGTTTTTGGGCTTCCTGTCCTTCTGCACACAGGAAGCCTGAAAACAAAAAAAGTCTGATGAAGACTAATATAGCATTGTCAGTTTGAAATGTTTAGTCTAGGAATGACCTAATGATCAGTCTAAGAAGAATACTAATTAAATAATGTACTTTTTTTAGGATGGGAAGAAGGAATCAAGGGAATGTGTATTGGGTAAATATCCCAAGTCTCTTGGCAGGACATAGAAGAACTGTTTTTTTTTTTCAAAATTTGCTCAAGTCTGTTAGGGTTAAGATTAGGTTGTAAGATAAGTCATGTTACAGAATTAGTACTGTATTTGCTTTACAGATCCTAGTGGTTGTCAGGCCAAGTTTCTGTAGATCCAATTTATTACATACTTGAACTCTGTAAATGGCTTATAAAACTCAACATGAGTTTATGTTTTCCTATAAAACAGCCAAGAATTTTTTTTATTTTTTTCAGAAGAAAATTAATTTGTAAATTTATTAATGGTTTAATTGAATTTAATTGTTATCACTAGTTACAGAGCTTGTCATAGGAATTGGTTTGCTTTGAGTATTTTAGATAATTTTGTTCAAAATGTAGCATCAATTTTAATCTCAATGTCTCCACTAACCAAGAAGGTTTTTATCCAACTTTTCCAGGGAGAAGAGAAAGCTCATCATTCCACCTCACTTGGGATATGGAAAACAGGGAATAAGCAATGTCATACCACGTAAGTACTCAATACTTTTAATAACACATTAACAATGTTATTATCACTCTAATCTATTAGGTAATTATTATAAATTATTTTTGAAGTATGATCATATAATATATCAAATGAATTTCTGTATACAATATTTATGTCACTCAGTAAAATTTGTTTCAATGGTTCTGAAGATTACTGCATTCCGGAAGTGCAAACGCTAAATGTGTGCAACAGTTGTCAGTATTTAGTGGTATATAGCACTAATGAAACAAAAGAAAACAATAGAAATAGCATAAAATAGCACTATTTAGTGGTATGTATGTTGCACACAATACAATACAATACAATACAGTACAGTACAATACAATACAATAACTTTTATTTAGTACCACAATTTCTATACAAAGAAATAATAAATACAGTAGTTCACAACAAAAAAATAGATACACAGAAAAAAAAAATATATGACACTTTTAGTGGGTGCACTCTATACGCACAAGGATTCCACGTTTTGAGGCAACTGTCCATCGCTATGGTAATGGTAAGAATGATCAAGCACAATTATTGCTTAGTTCAGGAAAAAAATGGATTCTGTTTTTAGATTTCAACATGGTACAATGTTTAAAGTTGTTAAACTGAACCAGTTATAATCACTGACTTTTTATCAATCAGTCTCTTTTCAGAATGACCATAAAATTACTCTATTATTCTTTTTGTAGCGGATGCATATCTAATATTCGAAACAGAACTAGTGGGCATAAAGACCAAGCCATTCCTGGACATTAAGTCACTAGTACAGGTTATGATCTGGCCAGCACTAGGAGCTATATTAGTTTACGTTCTCTACAAGAGATTCAAGGAACAGAGTAACAGCAAGAAAATTAAAGAGAAGAAGGATAGTAAGAAAGCAAAAAGGAAATGAATTAGTTGTAAAAAAACTTTTTAGACTAAAACTGGATATCATTTAAATCATCTGTAGTTAATCACTTAAAGCTGTATTTTTCATTGGAAAAAATTGAGAATTGGCTGGGTTGTTCAAAGCTCGATTAGCACTAATCCTGGGAATCTAATCTAATAACTAATCCAGCTCTTAAGAAAACCTTTAGAGTTAACCCTGGATTAGCACTAATCGAGCTTTGAGCAACAGGTCCCTGGGGTATGCTACTCTACTTGGCGGTGATTTCTCAAAAGAAAGGAGGTGTTGAACATGTGACAGTCAGCAATTTGTCCAAAAGTTTGGACAAGAAATATTAAAATATTATTAAGAGCATCTGGTGTTTTATGGCTCGTGCAATCTCAAAATTTAGGAGGCTTCTTTTGAGAAATTTAGAGTATACCGTAGTAGCTAAGAGTAGAAATATACCAGCTCTTAGCCACCAGAACTCAATATTGAATATAAAATTTAGCTAAGCTTTGGAATTTTGCTACCATAACTGAATGTTTCCAATGTACAGTATAGATGTAATGGCCAGGTGCTGATTTCAGTGGTACACTCTATTTATAACTTTTCATGTAAACATGTCCATATGTTTTGTGTCTCACATAGGACTCTGATCTGCTGAAGTATGTGTTGAGTTCTTTGGGTACTAAAGACTTCTAGTCTCATTTAGAGCCATCACACTACACTCGCTGTACTTGGACATTGTACTTGTTTCTCTTCAAGAAGTGTTTTTTTTTCTTCTAGTTTTATCATCTCCCAAACATAACAAAAATCCAGTGGCGGATCTAGGGAAGAATTAGATGTCCAGGTGCATCCCCTCCTGGAAGGATTTCCAGTCCTGTTTTTATCAATTTTTTTTCAAAATATAGTAACCTCAGTATTTCACGTTTACTGGGTATTGCACCCCCTCCCGAAGATGATGCACCCCCTCCTGGAAACAGTCCTGGATCCACCCCCCTGAAAATCTGAATGGCAGTACATTACACTGTGGTATTTTCTGATTATACAAGAGTTATACAAAAAATGCTGTTACACTTTTGCTAAAAACAAAATCCAATAACCTTTATATTCTTTCATATAATGCATGCTTCAAGCTTTTTTTATTGCAAAAAGGCTCTAATATACACTTTTGTTTGGAAAATATGATTCAATCAGAGTTTTACATCCATTTTATAATTTTTGCAATGATAATTATAATCACATTTTTTACACATTGATTTTTCTTTCTTGGCTCAAAGGGTACCATATGTTTACAGTGAGGGCACTCGAACCGTGAACACTTGTCTTTATTTAGCTTTTTATTTTCTGAGCTTTCCACTGCTTCAAATTCTCTGTTTAAAAAAGTGTCAAAAAAGCACAAAGTGTTCACGGTTCAAGTGTCCTCACTGTAATCATGTGATTTTCAACACTATTTTTCCATAAAAATGCTATTGATGTATTAGCGCAAGAGAGTATGAGATAAGAGAGCTTATCCCTGGTATTGGGCTTTACATTCATCAGGGGATCTTTTCATTCTATTTTTAAACTGAAGTTATTTCGGGAACGGAACATGATTGGCCAGATTGCAGGAGGCGCAGTCACATCGTCAAAACATCTCAAGACAAAAGTGTCAAGATTGTTAACAAGTTTCTAAAATTACCACAGTGAGTAGAGCCCTGGATGGGGTCCCGGGATAAGCTCTCTTATCTCATATTCTCTTGGTTAATAGCACTACTTTGTGTATTCATTTAGGCACCTTTGAAACCTTGCGTTTTAATGTTTGTTAGGAATTTATCAATTTATGAATGTCATGCGAGTAGTTTTATTCAATAAAATGAAAAATTATGACTTGTTATTTGTTTGTTATGTACATTTCTTTAAAAAATTTAAAGTCTAGTAATAAATCATGGTAATAATAACAATAATAATAATAATAATAATAGTTACAAACATTTGTTTTAATAATTATTTATAACCCTGCAGAAATACCTATATTTTTGGAGCCTGGACTAGAGGACAAACAACTCAAAACTGACGTGTTAATAAATCTACTCCCCAGGGGCTGGTTATAGAAGCCTGAATAGCGCTATCCACCAGATAAATTGTTATCCAGTGGATACATTCTAAAGAAATTCTATAACTGGAAAACTTTATTCCAGTGATAACTTTATTTAATAGGCTTTGTACAACAGCCCCCTGATGAGAATGACCCTAATCACTGCTTGTACAGTCAATTTCTTAGTAACTATTACATTATTACCTTTTTCGAAACAACAGGGGCCGGTTGCACAAAGGAGGGATAAAGTTATCCACTCCATAGGATTTCTTTAGAATTTATCCTCTGGATAGCGATTTATCCTGGCAGTGGATAGCGCTATCCAAACTTTGTCTAACCAGCCCCAGACTTTTAAAAAATGTGTGAAAACAACACCACCATTTCACATGGTGTTTTTCAAATGAGACTTGCATCAAGACCATGCGAAAAACATAATTAATTTAGCTATATCTAAATTCTTACACATGGTATTTTTACATGGTTTTGAGGATGTCTTTTTCACACATATTTAACATGATGCACACTGACACTGACAGACTGGTGTGGTTGCACTCTTAACCAGATAATCAGTTTCATCTTTAAAGCGCAGGGGTGACCTATCTTCCTCAGGGGCTTTGAAAGAATGGTAATAATATTATAAAACAATCAGTAAAATTCGGTTATGAATATTACAAAAATAAAAAAACACTCTAATTTTCCAAAAAATAAAAACTTAAGTATAAATTTTTTTTGCTATTTTAGGATTAGGATGCAAATTCATAGAAAATGAGAAATTAATTCTATAAGTTTTCAAAATTAAAAAAAAACTAAAATGACCAATAATGACGCGTGTTTGAATTGAATTTCAGTAGGTCATGTGAACTTATGAATCAGTAGCTATGACAATAACAAAAATAAAATTTTTCAAAATTGAAATTTTGGGTCCATCAAAATAATTACGGAAATTAAATCCCTTTTGAAGTTTCTGGACCTGCCACTGAACACACCAGACAATTTTTCAATTAAAAAAAACTGTAAGAGTTTGGTTTTAATTTCTCCTGATTTTGCAACAATAAAAAATTGTCACTAGTTTGACAGATAACATGAAGATTAGAAAGTCCTAAACTTTGGTTTTGATCAAGTAAGTGGGGTTACATGTCTCTAAGATTTATAGGGGAATATAGCTATATGTACAAAAATAGTGACCAGTTTCCACCAAGAGAGTATGAGATAAGAGAGTTTATCCCCCATAATAGGCTTTACACTCATCAGGGGATCAGAACTTGATTGGCCAGATTGCAGGAGGAGTAGTCGCATCGTCAAAACATATCAAGATAAAAGTGCGGACATTGGACACAAGTTTCTAAAAATAGCACGATGAGTAGAGCACCTGATGGGGTCTGGGAATAAGCTCTCTTATCTTGTACTCTCTTGCTTCCACACATTTCTTTACAAATTTGATAACATCTAAGTATTTGATTCATGAATCAACACGACTGTACTTTGGATTTTTATAAACTGAAAAAAAAGCTGGATGTTAATTGTCTAAAGCCGGTTCACAAGAGCAATTTTTGCTGCAATTTTCTCAGTGATTTTTCCTGGGATTTTCACTGTAAAGTTATCTGAGAAGAAACAGGATGCTCAAGTGACAGAGAAATAGTTGGTAATTGATATATATACGGTTTAATCTAAAGCTTGTAAAATATTGCACACACAATCAGAAATTCACCATAAAAGTCAACGTGAAAATCACAGCAAAGATTGGTTGAATAAACGGGGCTTAAGAAATTTCTCTTTTGTTCATCAACATGATCAAAGAAGGAACTGGCCCCATGCTTTCACAACATGAAAGTCTTCAATTGTTGACAGTTTTCATGGTTGTAAAATTATTAGTTGATTTATTGTTACTTGATTGGCTGCTAGCTTTGCAAAGATGCTTCTTTCTCTAACGACTGGTAAAGCTTGTTTTCTCTAGAAAAATAGAAAGTACTCCTTGACACTGGAGCTGATGTTGGTCTTGATGTTGCTGCTTGTTGGAAGTGTTCTTTGGTTTTTACTTTTCGTTTTGTTAACATTGCAGCCTAAATAAAACATATGCATATTTAAGGTTTTAATTTTGTCATTATTTGAGTATTATCATTGTCATTTTAGGAAGAATCATCATTATCATCACCCTATCATCATCACCATCATCATTGTCACCATCATCATTATCAACATTGTCACAATTATCATTGCCACCATCATCAATAACAACACCATCATCGTCATTACCACCATCATCAATGCCACACCACCAACATTGTCACAATCATAATTGTCACCATCATCAATCCCATGACCATCAACAACAACACCATCATCATCATCATCAAACTCACCATCATCAACAACAACAACATCATTATCATCATCACCATCATCAACAACATCATCATCATCATCAATCTCACCATCAACAATAACAACATCATCATCATCACCATCATCAATCCCACCATCATCAACAACAACATCATCATCATCATCACCATCATCACTATATCATGATCAATACCTGTAATAGTGATGGCCGTATTATAATCTGCCCTGCCGACTGCATCCATGGTTCACCATCAATGTGAACTGGCAACTCACTTTTTAACTTGATGTTTATCTGCACAAAGCAAACATCTAACATCAATATGCATCATTGGTATATGTGTGTACAAGAAAAAAACATAACATCTTCACAATCATGTGAAACTAGAGAGCACGCACTAAAAGTGTGCAAAATAAATACGTCTACTAAATAGTGCTTTTTTATGCTTAATTATATTGTTTTCTTTTGCTTAATTAGTGCTATTTGCTGCTAAATAGTGCCATTAAACTGTTGCACCTTTTTAGTGCGTGCACTCTATCACATTTTTTACCAGCAAATGTTCAAAATACAATGTTCCAGGTTACCCAGGCTATTAGCAGCCAGCCCTTGGTACTTATGGAATACATGCCTGGGATCCCTGTGCAATCTTTAACCCTGATCTCATGCCACTTTGTATTTGACCCTGAAAAAAGAAGCAAGCTTAGCTTTTTACTACTTGATTATAAGTAATAATATGAATGGCCGATCTGTATGGAATATACAATGTCAAGCCGAAGGCGAGCCATTTTATATTCCATATGGATCGGACACGAATATTGTATGTTACTTATGAAATGTCTAGGTAATTTAATGCTGCTATTTTCGATTAATATTTTTGAAATTAGATTTAATTTGGCCGAGATATTTCAAGATAAACCTTATGCAAATCAGGACGATTTCTGTATCAAATATACAGATGCAGTCACAGCAGTGATTTTTCATTGTTCTAGGTTCATTAATTATTCATGAATTTTATAAGTAATATGTACAATATGAGTGGGAGATCTGTATGAGGATTCCAAACATCCAGCTGCAATTGAGCTGTTTTAAATCTTATCTACAGATCAGATGTGAATATTGTAAAAACGTTTATTATACTTTTCAAATGTCTAGATTATAAAATAGATTAATGCTGCTATTTTCAATGTAAGATTTTGAAATCAGATGTAATATGGTCATGATATTTCAAGCTAAAACTTCAGGGTGAATTCTGTATCTGCCAGTATTTATAAAACTCATTTATAATTCATAATTTAACTCACCATTTGCATGATTCCAGTCAATCCAACCACCTCTACCAGGCCATCACTGTGGGACAATGGGAGGAATTGCTATAGAAATTAAAACACAGTTACTACATGTAGACACTAGAAGCTATCAATACTAAAACTAGTATTGAAAAGGAAAAGTTTTTAAAAGCAGAGAAAAAAGCACCCAAGACAGACTTGTTCAGTGATCTTTACTCTGCTACATCTACATAGTTACTTTATTGAATCAAAGCCTAGGAGATACAAACAGGACTAGGTCCCTCATTTCTCAATACATTCCTATTTACAACCTCTCTACACTTGACTCACAGTGTTCATTATTTATCATTGTAATTATCATTAGTGAAAAGTTTACTGTGTACAAATAAAGTCTATATTCTATTCCTTTCCATTCCATTCTATTCATTCTATTGTATTCTATTCCACTCCACTCCACTCTATTCCATTCCATTCCATTCCATTCCATTCCATTCCATTCCATTCCATTCCATTCCATTCTATTCTAACAGTGTTAATTATTTGAGAAAGAGTCATCTAACATGCTTACTTTATCTTCTTTATCAGGACCCCAAAGGTCAGCACCAGCAGCCCAGCTGTTGACAATAAACAATAACTCAATATATGTATATGGTGCATACTCCATTAATATGTACATTGCTCATATGCACCAGAACAAGAACAACAGATCAAACAATCATGGACAATTCAAACAACAATTAAGAACATTGAGATAAAAGATTTTTTACTCTTCTGGGACCAGTTGCATGAAGCCTGAATAGCTCTATCCACCAGATAAATGCCTTCTTTCAACATTTTGGGAACATCTTTTTATGAATGCCCCCTCCCTCCACCTTTAAAACTTTTGGTTCTGCACTCGGTCAGCCGTGGCCAATGATATGATTTAATAAAATCTTTACCTGCCAATGTTTAATATCACAATTCCTTCCACTGATGGTAGATCAATCTTCTCACCATCAACCTTATAAAAAGAATAAACAAAGATATAACAGACAAACAGACAAACAAGCAAGCAAGCAAGCAAGCAAGCAAGCAAGCAAGCAAGCAAGCAATATTCCCAACTGATCTTAAATCCTCATAAAGATCAGCTGCTCATATTTTATGTATTACATATATATACACCTGCATATCGACATACAATTTCAATAACAGTTTCACTGTTATTTTGCTTACACACTGTATTTGACTGATTGAGTGACTGACAACTATCTGAGTGTCTTATTGCAGATTTATCGGATTGATTGACTGACTTACCTCTATCTCTATTTCATTAGAAATGTCCTGGTCAGATCGCTTGGCCATTTTTCTGAGACCAGCTCTAAAGTATACTCCTTTATTGTGCAACCTGTGCATGACGACAAGAATAAGAGCAAACGTGAACCTTTGACAACATATATGGTATAAAATGAATGAATGAATGAATGAATGAATGAATGAATGAATGAATGAATGAATGAATGAATGAATGAATGAATGAATGAATGAATGAATGAAAGAAAGATTGAATGAATGAATGAACGAAAGATTGAATGAATGAATGAACGAATGAACAAACAAATGAGTGAGTGAGTGAGTGAGTGAGTTAGGGAGTGAGTGAGTGAGTTAGTGAGTGAGTGAGTGAGTGAGTTAGGGGGTGAGTGAGTGAGTGAGTGAAAAGATGGATAGATGAATGGATAGATGAGTGAATGAGAGACATGAGCAAATAATTATTAAGAAGGACAAATGTTACAGCACGTTTGAGGCATTGTCATAAAGATATTTTTGTTTTATTTGTGCCGGTTAATCGCATTTGAGAACACATTTCTGATCTCCATTTCTGAACTAATTTACCTACAATTGAGGCTCAGTCCGAGCAATGAAGAACTTCAAACACGATTTAACAACTTTAGCTGTAATATTTAGTAATGACCTGCTTGTAAATTTGTCTGGTGCTTCTTCTCTCTTGAGATGAAAATCCAAACTCAAATCAGCATCAATACCAATACCAAAATAGTTATTCATCACAAACATGTTAGGTTCATCATCATCTTCATCTTCACGAGTGTTTGATAGAGGGTTAAGAGAATCAAACATTACAAGCCATCTATCAAGGAACCCAACAGCTGCGCTGTCAACTGCCATCAGTAAGGATAGGGGCGTGTCGCTTGAAGAGTAGCCGCCACCCCAGTTGAGTACCCTAGAGAGGTCATTCCCTGGTAAAAAACATGGTCAATGTGATTTAATAGGATGATGATGGTGATGATAGGGTTTATTTTGACTATAATGCTGATGAAAGAATTATTGTTAACGTTGTAAATGCTTGTTGTTGATTAATGCGTTTCTGGTGAAAAAAAAATTGTCATGATTATTCAATTATATTTGACAAAAGGGCAGTCATGAATAATTTTAAAATGTTTTCTGTTACCAACAAGAAACAAGCAAAGCAAAAGATATTACCTGTTTATAAACTTTATTTTATTTATGATGATGATGGAGCCAATTTAGCATAGCTACTTTGAATTCACTATTACTCCAACAAAGGACTAATGTTCGAAACATGAGTTTTGCTTACTTCATTATATGGTGCATAACATGTTTTTACAACTAATTATCCATTGGGCAATCTGTCCCCACCCCTCCCCCCTGTAACAGCTACTGTGAAATGCTATGATTTGATACTGCTTGCCAACAAACAAAACTCCCTTAACGTACTAACCAGTTCCAAGTGGTACAATGGCTGATGGAGGTTTTTTGCACTTTAGAATACAACTAAGGTCATCCAGGCAAGACAAGACCCATCCTACTGTCCCATCACCACCACAGATAAGAATACGAAACTTTTCCACATCCTTGAAGGCAAACAGTCTAAAAGAAAAGAGAACCAGCTGTTAGAACAAGTCAGAATAATTATATGATTTATACTTAATATATACTTGTAAGATTTGAATTAGCATATGCCGTTATGGCGGATGGTTCTCTCTCCAAACGCTAAAAAACAGTCTGCTAAATAACGGCGCTAAAAGAATTTAAAAACGTGTCTATTGAAGAACTAAAGAAAGTTATATCCAAAAGTCTGTACTCTATTTATTTCCCAACAACTTTTAACTAAACTGTTCAAACTTTTTTTAGTTTCAAATAGACAGTTCTAGAATTAACAAATAAAAAAGGCTTTAACTTTTGTTTTTTTAGCTTACCCAGGCAGTGGTCCACCATCTAGGAGGTTATATACTTGATGTGGGTTTAGCAGTCTTTGAAATGCCGACATAATATCATCCCCCTGTCCACCACCACTCTTAGGATTAACAAATACCAGTAACGGATGACTGTTGTGATGTATCAACTCTGGCTACAAGGATATAATGAGAACATCAACACTTTTTTCATGACTCCATGAAAATGTTATGCATGGCATTTTCATGGTGCTGAACCATTAAAAAGGGTCGTTAAAATGCCATGAGAACCATTTGATAAATCAACCAAATCCCAATCATGAAAAAGTAATGGAATAATTGCAATTATGCCATTACTCTTTCATGGGATCTGATGGATTTTTCAAATGTTTCTTGTAGATACAAAAGGGCAAAGCAGCAAGAATTAAGAATACCTTTTAAATAGATAACGATTACTTTGAAACGAAATATTTCAGTGTGTTTCTTATGGAATTTTAATGACCCTTTATTATTGTTCATAGCCATGAAAATGACATGCTATTCATCATCATCATCATCTTGACAATCAACATCAGTCTGTGTTACCATTTCATTAACTTACATGTATTGTAGGTAAGAGTTTGACAAATACATCTTTTCCATCAACAGGGGTCTGCGTGAGAGTCTCTATCACATCCGCAGCCATATCAGGAGAAGAAACAGTTGCAAATAACATACCTTCAAAAAAGTTGACATTTTTCAAAATGGTAGAAAAAGAAGCTTACTTCTTCACTGGACCAACATTGTGAAACAAGCAACCAGATTGTATTAAAAAAAAAAACACACACACACAAAAAAAAAACAGAAAACATTGAACCCCCCAAAAAAGCTTTGAAAAACATATTTATTCAAGAAAGCCTTTGAGATACTAATCAGACAAATAGTTTATAATTTCAAGCACTTATATTAATTGACTAAACATTGAACACAAAAACAACTTTGAAAAACATATTTATTCAAGAAGCCTTTGAGATACTAATCAGACAAATAGTTTATAATTTCAAGCACTTATATTATTGAAAACATTGAACACACACAAAAAAAGCTTTGAAAAACATATTTATTTAAGAAAGCCTTTGAGATACTAATCAAATGGTTTATAAATACAACCACTTATAATCACTTTTTCAAGACTCCTTTATATCAATTTTATTTAAAAGCAAAAAGAAAAACCTGGGGAAAAAAAGGTATTAGTAGATACATGTCATATCAAATGAACATAGTCTAATAACAATATTTGTACTCAATTAAAAAATCAATAAATTACTTAAAATAGATATTCCAAAATCTATACAATGTCAACTTACCAGAGCCTGGATGGATATACTGAACATCTAGAAGTTCTGAAAATAAGAACATATGAATAATGTTCAGTTTTTATTATTTTTATTTTGTTTTCTTCTCTGGAATGAATGTGAATTATTTGTACTGGTGTGAAAACAATTGCAATTCAATGCAATAACAATCAACAATTCTACTAAATGATAACAACAATAATAAAATATAAATTTAATAATAATGATAAAGCTTAAACTCAGTACAAAGCTGTGGGTGGGTGTTGTTAACTCATGCCATGCACAGAAAACCAGGAACTAACCAACTGTGCACACTCCTCCAAGATATGCATCATAATGAAAAGTTGTCATACATGTATTTAACGTCTCACAAACTATTTTTAATGAGAAATAAATGTCAAGACCTTTTCAACAGACATCCAGACACTAACAACTACCGTAAGCATGTCATGCAATGCTCTTAAAAGGTTGGTTGTCTCCTGGTTGATTTTATAATCATATTGGGAATGACGCCATACTTAATTCCTTAAATGACAAATGAACGAAATAATACTCACTTTCTGTGAAAATGTCATCAAATAATTCCTGATATTTCTGTTTATCAAGGTGTGATGGTAGATTTCCAATACAAAGACATGTAGGGCTTGTAGTGTCAGGCTTGCGACAAAGATAAAAGCGAATATACTTGATCATCTCTAAGGATTTCTGATCAAAAAGAGAAATAGAGTTAGAAATCATAATATATGTATGAAAGAATGAATGATGAATAGATGGATAAATGGACAGAAAATTAAAATGAATGAATATTAAGTGAATGAATAAATGAATGAATGAATGAATGAATGAATAAATGAATGAGAAATTTGCGAAATGTTAATTTGTCAGGTTTTGACAAAATCACCACATACCTGTTTAACATCAGTAAGGATTTTCCATGGACTTTCGTGTCTCTCCATGCATCTTTCCTGTACTGTTAGACACACAGCAGTCTTAACCACCAACAAGAATAAATTTGCAAGAAAACATGAAAGTACTTACATCCTGAGTAGAGGTACATTTCTGTCAGGACATATTCATCACTATTGGTGTCCTAAAATAAAGAAGAGAAAGATAATTTAACATGGAACCTATCATAGCAGGGGTGGATAGCGGGTTGTTTCCAGGAGGGCGTGCACTTTCTTCAGGAAGGGGTGCACCACCAAGTAAACATGAAATACTTAGGGAATTTTGCAAAAAATATATCAAAGAACCACCCAATGCATTTTCTCAAATGATTCTTAAGAAAAATGAGATTTTAAAACACTGCTATTTCTGTTTACTTGTGTATGGCCAGTTGAAACTTGGTCTTTTTACTAATTAAAACATGCTCTTTTCTTTCTGGACCTCATTTTTACGACACTTGACGGTTTAGGGGAGATGAGGTCACATGACCTCTTGGTGCGTGTATTCCTTTCATAGTTTTTCATTTGTCTATCATTTACAAACACCATTTGGCATAGGGGTTTCTTTTTCACACATATACTTATATTTCACATGTATTTCAAAGATCCTCTTTCAGTGTTGGCCTGAGGACCTGAACTTAGTTGCCAAACTAAACACATTGGTCTATCTTAGGCTATAATTTATCTGCTGCATGTAAGATTGCTGGGTTTTCATGAGGCAAAAAACAACTTGACTAACCTCCAGGCCATATTTCTGTAGAGCCAACTTGATCACATCCTCAACTATAGTATTGCTTCCAACGAGGATATTTTTAAACTTGGCTGGCAAACTAAACAATAATTAAAATAAGTATTTATAAATTATCATTCAGAAATATTTATCTCCTGAGTTGCTTAAATGATATTAATTTTTAATTATATTAACCTACATAGCATGTAGTTCATGTAAACTATTAAAAACCTATTTTATCCTATTGTCTGCCTTGCTATAGGTATTATTTATATAGCAATTTCAAATAACATTGTCATCACCACAAGGCAATATGTCATTCCAAGATCACTAGGAATGATCGCTAAAAGTCATGACAGAATGTAGAAAAGATGAATAGTGAACCAAGAGCAAATCAAGTCATAACTAAATGGCATGAATTTCTTGTCAACTGGTACTAACCATGACAGTAATATTTATACCCATCGTTCCTAGCAGTCTTGGAATGACCTATTGCCTTTTGGAAAAGCTATATATTAATACATTATACAGCTCTTTTGGTAATAAATTCTTTTGAATATTGTTAACTTACTTGAGGTCTTGTCCTGCATATACCTTGATAAACCCTCGTCCTTTGTCAGCTTTCTGGAAATGTGACAATTTGTTTGTTTGTTTATGTCTCAAACAGATCTTTTCAGAGTCAATAAATAGAATTATTTATTCTTAACAGAAAGTGGAAATGTGACAATTTGTTTGTTTGTTTGTTTGTTTATGTATCAAAGAAATCTTATTCAGTGTCAATAAATATAATAATTTATTATTGACAGAAATGAGATTGGGAAATATATCAATGCTACAATGATTGAACTCCAAAAATTGGAGACAAAAACAGGCAAAACTCAGACAAATATTAAGCATGGTGCCATGATGTCATGAGACCAATGCTCTGACTCATTGACAACTTGTCCTACTTGATTAAATCAAATAAGCAAATAAAATGAGCTGTTATACATAAGAGCGTTACACATTCAAATTCAGTAATTCATGACTTTAAAGATGCAAAACTTAGCTTCCAGCAATAGTAAAATGGTTTCTCATTGTTTTTTTATTACATCTACAGTATTATGGTTCGATAACTGGCTTTTTTATTCACACATAGAAAAAAACATATGCCAAGAACACTAATTTTATATTTGTACGTGGCTAGTTCAAGAGTGCATTTGCTCAATGGCTAAAATAATTAATAATTAAACAATAATGTGCTTTGACCATCCATCTTTGTACTATGCAGTCTTCTGTATATTGCTTAGTCAGATGATTTGAAAGAGCTCATGATCAGTTCAGACAAGTTTGTCAACCTTAATAAAATTAATCAAACTAAAAGATTACCGTAACTTACATTCATGGTCAAAGAGAGTTACCTTATTTCTGAGAAAGAACAGTGGTCTTTCTTCACTTTCCAAGAATTGTACTGGCATTTCTTCTTTATCCATTGGCCGTTCTTTCTCTGACAACATCAATACATATTAGAGCCAGTAATCAGTATTTCATTTTCATTTAACAGCAAGTTTTCATCACGGGACCATCATTGTTATATAACCAATGCCATTATCACTATTGCTACTACTATCATCAGCATCATCACCATCATCATTATTGATACATCCATACTCATTTTCACTATCATCATCATCATTATCACCATCGCTGCTACTGTCATCATCATTATTACCACCAGCATCTTCAGCATTATCACCACCATCATCATTATTGATACATCCCTACTCACCATCACCACCATCATCATCATTATCACCATCATCATCATCTTCATCATCATCTTCATTATCATCTCCATCATCATCATCATCATAATCATCATCTCCATCATCATCTCCATCATCATCTCCATCATCATCATCTCCATCATCATCTCCATCATCATCATCATCTCCATCATCATCTCCATCATCATCTCCATCATCATCATCATCTCCATCATCATCTCCATCATCACCATCATAATCATCATCTCATCATCCTCATCTCCATCATCATCATCATCTCCATCATCCTCATCTCCATCATCATCATCATCTCCATCATCATCATCAACATCATCATATCATTTACTAGTAATAATATTGTTTATACCCTGTCCAACAGCCTTGGCTAGATAATAGTTCTCAGCTTCATCATTGATACAGAACTTCTTCAATGACTCCAACTACAAGAAAACAAACATTTTAATTGATAAAAATTTATTGCAATTCATCACAAGCCTTATATCAAAACCTTTGATTATTTATTGCCTTTTCTGTCCATCAAACTTATTGATAGTCAAAGATTAAAAGAAGGAAACTTATTGTGAATAGTGAGATGTCAAAACATACAACTGACTTGGCAGTGCATAGTACAGCTGTGACAAGTAGAGAATAATCAATGTGGGATCCCTGTGTACATGAAGGGGACCTGGGAACAACAATGTTTGATGAACATCATTTCTCCAACATAGGATAAGGTTGTACCTATTCAAGTAACCTAACTCCTTCCCTTCAAGTAATGTTTAAAAAGCTGATGTTGCTCAAACATTGTCATTCCCAAGTCTCCTTAGTTTATGACTACACAGGAATCCAAGCATGGAATATTCTCTAATATGTGCAATGAGAAATCCAATTTCTTTGGAAGGGAAAGACTTACCAGAATGTGTTCAACTTGTGAAGTCCTTGGCACAATGACACTTTTACATGTTTGAAGTTCCCTCAGATTGCCATCATAAATATTCACAGAAGTAAAGTCTATAAACAATATGGTATTTGATGAAGCGACAAAATAAATCAATGAATGGATGAACAAATGAAGGAAAGAATAAATAAAGATAAGAAGAAATGAATGAATGTAGTGTGTGGGTGGTGGGTGGACGGATGGATGCATGAAGGGATGGATGGACAGATAGATGCAAAAACCAATAAATATATCAGACTAACATACTTGAATTTGATCAATGACATACCTTTTTCAAGGAGTTCTTGTGTGTTTATTGGGTGATCAACACCATTCTGAAGTGGTTCAACTTTATTGGCTAGAAATCAAAACATTCTAAATGTAACTGACATTTTATTATTGGCTGTGATATTGGCTATATGAACAAAACATACATAGGTCTTGTTTTTCTAAGTTTCATTGAAGTGTTGACAAGACAGTCTCACCTTTTCTCCATAACTGTACATTTAGCAGAGAAACACAGGACGGAGGAAGAGACAGCCTTTTGATGTATCCAAACTGACATTCTTTAGGTAGATGTTCAAAGCACCCACTATGGGCCTGAAAATATTCAGCAGAAAAGTGAATGGACATTGTAATAGCCAACTTGCACCAAGGCATCATCAACAGACTACTTTTCTTATCTTTTAAGTACCAGACAACATTTTTGCATCAGGAAACAAAATAAATACACAAAAAATAATAAACAAATACATAAACAAATAAATAAAACAATGCACAAAAAAAGTAAGTTCTAAGTAAGTAAGTAAGTAAGTGAGTGAGTGAGTGAATGAGTGAGTGAGTAAGTAAGTAAGCAAGCAATCAAGTAAGTAGGTATGTACATATTAAGTAAATAGGTAAGAAGGTTAGCAAGCAAGTAATTAAGTAAGCAAGTATATGAATAAACAAACAAACAAACAGACAGACAGACAGACAGACAGACAGACAAGCAAGCAAACAAGTACTAAATATAAAAACAAACAAGTACTAAATATAAGTTAACATACAGTTTGTTGGCACCAGCTGCATCTATAACTAGCCAGACATTCCATGGTACCACATGTTCTCTTACAAAAGACACACTTGGAACTAGCTGGTAGATTACCTTCTCTCCAATGATGTGACTGCTTAAGCGACAGCTACAAGGAAGCAAAAACAAAAACTACTTGCAGATTTCTATTTATTAGCAAATGTCAAGACGACGACCTCCATTGCATATAGTGAACCATATAATATATGTGCAGAGGGTACAATCTTGGACAAAACTACTTGATACACATGTACATTCAGGAAAATGTACCTTAGTTTTGTTTTTAGAGCGTTCATAAACATCATGTTTTATTCATTTGAAAAAATCATTTCTCCCTACCCTCACTAGACAAAGTTGTTATCCTAGAGGTGTTGACCCATGACAATCCTTTGCTCATGAAATCATGAAATCATGAAATCATGAAATAAAAATTAAAAAGTGCACATGAAAATAGGAAAAAGTACCAAGAGTTTTGTTCAAGATTGTATGGATGGAGGGTTAGGCTGATCTCAAAATTTATCCTAGTTCTCAGTGGTGCTCAATATCCCAATGCATCTGATGTTTAACTTACTGTATTTAAATGTGGAGTATATGTTGTAGACTGTTTACAGTCATTTATGCTAAATTCTTGACAGTTTTCGTGTACAAAGTACTCACAAACTGAAATAGGAAAAATGAGACAGATTCACTCAATAGGTTGTAATGCTGCAATATTTTGCAGCCAAAATTAGCCACATTTTGCAAGATCGTCCAAAACTATACAGTACTACAAAAATACAATATATTGAATATTATTTGTAATTGAAACTAAAGACAAAAATATCCTTTCGAGAAAAGCTGAGTGGTGTTCTACTTAGCTCATACAACTCATCCTGATCTTATTTAAATTTATAATTGTAACTTAGCTTTAATTCTAACTTTTCTGTTTTGTTTTGTTATATTTTTTAGTGTGTGTGAAATAGACCTAATCTAAACATTTTCCTTCACAAAAAAGGCTGTCTATCTAGTTTAGCTTTCAAGTTATTATAGACATCCTGTACCCAAAAATCTGTTATTATAATAATTTTGATTATTTATCAAACTAAATATATTATTGTAAATTAGGGTACTAGACAATAAAATTGAATTGAATTGTTAGAGTGAATATAGAACAACAGTAGCCAAAAGTGAAAAGGCCACAACAATACATGGTAAGTTCTGATTCTGTAAATAATGATCATCACTCATGGAATCAACATCTCCGAAAAAATTATATTAGTCAACATGTCCCTCTGTCAACAACACAATCATGTTGTATTATAACACTGTGTTTGGCAGTTTATGTCAGTACCTTGACATCGTAATGCAGGGTTGTCTTCTAGACGTTTTCTACATATGTTGCAGTATTTTTTCTTGTAAAATGATACGCCATCCCAAGTGTGCTCCACTGGATTCTAAAATAAAATAGATATAATAAATCAATCAGTCAATCAATCAATCAGTCTGTCAATCAATCAGTCAATCAATCAATCAATCATTCTGCCAATCAATCAATCAGTCTGTCTGTCAATCAATCAAGCAGCCAATCAATTAATCAAAATAATTTACTTATAAGTCAATCAACAACCATCTGCCAGTAAAAAAAAATTATGAACCACTCTACCTTCCTGTCATTCAATTAATTTCTTTAACAATCAGTCTGTCAATCAATCTATCAATTTACTCCATAGCAACCTTTCACAGGTGAGGCCTTATGTGCCAGTAGGCGCGAAGGAGAAAAGTAGAAATAGAACCTTACACAGGAAGCCCATTACATAAAATATTCTCCAATAATTTAAACCCAACTATTATAGTCATGGTACCTACATTCATTAAAGTTGTTGCTATGGAAATACATGGAGTAATAACCATTGACAGACATCTGTCGTGTGTTACAAAGTTGCAAACTGAAAAGAAAATATATAGATATGAAATTGATTTACACAAAATTTCTATTATTGTATTCATAGTGACATTTCATAAAGACACAATATCAATCAATCAATCAACTAATCAATCAATCAAACAATCAATCAACCAATCAATCAATCAATCAACCAACCAACCATTATTATTGTATTCATAGTGACATTTCATAAAGACACAATATCAATCAATCAATCAACTAATCAATCAATCAAACAATCAATCAACCAATCAATCAATCAATCAATCAACCAACCAACCATTATTATTGTATTCATAGTGATATTTCATAAAGACAATGTCAATCAATCAATCAACCAATCAATCAATCAATTAACCAACCAACCAACAAACCAACCAACCAACCAACTAATCAACCAACCAACTAATCAACCAACCAATTAATCACCCAACCAACCAACTAATCAACCAACCAACTAATCAACCAACCAACCAATCAACCAATGAATCAGTTAATCAGTCTGTCAATCCATCCATCAATCAATCAATCTTTATTCCTGATAATGTACATATCTGGATCCATGGGCATGGTCCATATATGATATAATTACCACATTGCAAAATTGTGTTAATTAATACTATTGGTGAAAGAGTTTCTCAAACATTCTCTATTGTTCTCAAGCCTGACTGAACCTACATAGCAAGCAGTTCATGTAATGTATTCAAAAAAAACTATAGAATGGTCAAAGTTCGACAATAAAACAACTGTTGTTGGACTTAATGAAGATATACTATATCATTGAATTCAGCTGGTTTTTTAAATTTATATTTATCTTTTATTCATTTATTTAGCAATGAACAATTTATTTATTTATTTAGTTGATTATTTTTGCTTGCTTGTAATTTTATTCTTTCATCCATTCATTTATGTATTATTTATTTATTTATTTATATATTCATTCATTCATTTTTTTAATTATTTAATCATTTATTTATCTAATTATTTAATCAATTATTTCTCTTTTGAAATAAACTGTATGAAAACAATATATTCCATATGCTTCTCATTATACTGTACATTAATTGAACTACTTTCACTTGGCTGAATGAAATATTACACATAAAAATATAAATAATTTAAAAAAATCATTTTGACAGGTTCAAAAATAGTACCTTAAATTGCTTTTTTGATTAATATTCCATCAAACTGGCAACTGATTAATTTATGATTAAGTTTAAGTTATGTTTAAGTTTAACTCTGAACAATTTATTTTTAAGTTGAAAACATGTCAAATTACGAAGCAATGACTTCATTATACGTCTATATTTGTAAATGTTTTTCAGTGATAATTGTAAGTACGTAATATTTTAGTCTTTACATACATTATTACGTTAAAAATACGTCATATATATTTATGATGAATGTCAATTAATGCGATTACAAAAATAAACTCTTATTGAAACGAATCAGTAAAAAATATAACTCGAGTTTAAGTCTTAATTTAAATGAGCTCCAATTATTTTGATTGGATCGAAAATAAATTCATCGTGTTTTCATGAATATTGAAAATGTCCGCGTTCATAATAATACCAAATTTCTGCAACATTAGTAACATCTGGTTTCTAACAATAAATGTTAAATTCTGGTTTAAAAAAAACAAGATATTTCATAGACCTTGACAAAATAAATATTTTTGATGTCTTACACAGGAAAAAATTTTGAAAAACCAGACTGGTTTTTAACTGGATATTATCTGGTTTTTCCCTGTTTTTTTAAAGAAATCCAGACCTGGAAAAATTGCAGTAAAACCAGACCTGGATATCCATTAAAAACCATATTTGTTTCTTGTAAAAAACAAATTTGGATATTTTCAGGTAACAGATCTGGTTTCCATAGAAACCTGGCCTGGTTATAGTAATAAACAGGTTTGGATATTCTCATGTATCAAATCTGGTTTCCATAGAAACCTGGCCTGGTTATAGTAATAAACAGGTTTGGATATTCTCATGTATCAAATCTGGTTTCTATAGAAACCTGGCCTGGTTATAGTAATAAACAGGCTTGGATATTCTCATGTATCAAATCTGGTTTATATAGAAACCTGGCCTGGTTATAGTTATAAACAGGTTTGGATATTCTCATGTATCAAATCTGGTTTATATAGAAACCTGGCCTGGTTATAGTAATAAACAGGCTTGGATATTCTCATGTATCAAATCTGGTTTATATAGAAACCTGGCCTGGTTATAGTAATAAACAGGTTTGGATATTCTCATGTATCAAATCTGGTTTATATAGAAACCTGGCCTGGTTATAGTAATAAACAGGTTTGGATATTCTCATGTATCAAATCTGGTTTATATAGAAACCTGGCCTGGTTATAGTAATAAACAGGTTTGGATATTCTCATGTATCAAATCTGGTTTCTATAGAAACCTGGCCTGGTTATAGTAATAAACAGGCTTGGATATTCTCATGTATCAAATCTGGTTTATATAGAAACCTGGCCTGGTTATAGTTATAAACAGGTTTGGATATTCTCATGTATCAAATCTGGTTTATATAGAAACCTGGCCTGGTTATAGTAATAAACAGGCTTGGATATTCTCATGTATCAAATCTGGTTTATATAGAAACCTGGCCTGGTTATAGTAATAAACAGGTTTGGATATTCTCATGTATCAAATCTGGTTTATATAGAAACCTGGCCTGGTTATAGTAATAAACAGGTTTGGATATTCTCATGTATCAAATCTGGTTTATATAGAAACCTGGCCTGGTTATAGTAATAAACAGGTTTGGATATTCTCATGTATCAAATCTGGTTTCTATAGAAACCTGGCCTGGTTATAGTAATAAACAGGTTTGGATATTCTCATGTATCAAATCTGGTTTATATAGAAACCTGGCCTGGTTATAGTAATAAACAGGTTTGGATATTCTCATGTATCAAATCTGGTTTCGATAGAAACCTGGCCTGGTTATAGTAATAAACAGGTTTGGATATTTATTCTTAGGCAACAAATCTTGTTTCCAGCATAGATGCAAAACCAGCCAGAGACCAAAATTAAATCTAAATAATTTATTATACAACATAGCGCGTTCTCAACAGAGACACGCTTTCCCGGCACACTGCACTCGAAAAATGCTTAAAAATTTCATTTAAAACAAATATGAAACGGACGCTTGTGTCTCTGTCCTCTGATATAAATACGGTGCTTCCCTCATTCTCTACATCTCCCACCGTATTTATATCAGAGGACAGAGACGCGCGCCGTTTCATATTTGTTAAATATAAGTCAATGTCATCATATACAATGTCCTGTAGGCCACAAAACTAAATCAACAAACACTTTTTAATATAATTATTATTAATACCTCAATGTCGGCTAATACCGTTTAAACAACACTGTGACATCAGCATTTTCTATTCTATCTTAGCAGTACTTATAATGACTGAATCTTTGTTTAAGTAAACTTATACAATTGTGACATCCAAAATTTCAACTCAATATAAACTTGTGCCTCAATCTGGGTTTTTGCATGTTTATGCAACTGTAACATCAGCTGTTACAACTCTATCTAAACTAATGTTTTCTGCTAAAGTACAATCTCCTTTCATCAACAAATTTGCTGCTATTGCAAGAATATGTGAATCTTTGTCAGCATTTCTTAGTAGTTTTAATTTTCTTTCTTTGGCAATTTGTTTCAATTCCTTTAACTTGATGTCTTTATGCCCAGCAACTTTTAACCATTTTATCAAAATTGCTTGTGCAGATGCAAGGGAGAGCCCTATTAAGACAAAAAATACTTATATTTAGAAATCTTGTTTGAAATTTATATTAAACTTGTATTTGCAATTCATCCTTGAATGTCAAGATCAAATTGGCCAACCATTTTGTATGTTGCTGGTGCAAACTTTCAAATACACTTCTTTATTACAAAACAATGTGACATGCATTATTGAATATTTTTTTGGTTAATTTAACTTATGCATGAATTTAAAATTAAACTCTATATAAGCCTTGATGTTTTTTTTTGTTTTTGTGTAAATTAAATTATGTATCAACATCCAGCAATTCAATATACAAAATTATTAACTCCTAAGCATGCATACACTAAATCATGACCTTGTATGAGGGCATAATTTGCATTAATTTTGGACTATACATTCACACACTACTTGCCTGTTTTAAATAGCTCTTTGTATGAAGTTGCTTTTTGTTGCTTTTCAGATACATCTGTCAAATACAAAGATAACAAAAATTATTTAAATTGATTATCTATATGTCCTTAATTCTTCTCAGTTCTAAACTTGATTAGTATTTTCCAACTAATATGGTCATTTACAAATCGCGCGCTCTGATTGGCTACTCTACTAGGGGTCTATTTGTGATAGACCATGTCTGAAAAATCTTGTCAAATAAAATCAAATAAAACTGTTTTAAAAGCTACATATTTTCTGACCTTTTTATTCCTTTGTTCTATGAGTTGAAAAATACTAAAACAATTAGACCACTCGGCCTCATGGACTACACAAGTAATAGCCCATTCGGCCGAATACGGCCTCATGGGCTATTACTTGTAGTCCATTCGCCCTTGTGGTCTAATCGTTAAATATGGATCCTCAAGGTACCATGGTATTGGTATGACAATAATATATACACATATATTATATATCACATGAGATCAAAGCAACCATTACCATGACTGGGGGCAATTTAGCAAACTCCCTCAATCAGTGCAGTTGTGCAGCTCTATAAACAGTTTCAAAACTTCAAACCTACAGAACCATGTACACCATACAAGTCTGTCAAATGCAATGTGCAAACCTCAAAATAAATTGGTAGTTTGCATTTCGTCCATAAGGGCAGTAAAACTCGTACCTGTTTGATCATTATTGCTTGCTGAACTCTCATCCATGCTACTGCTAATGTCACTAATTTCTGTAACTGATGCCTTTCTTCTCCTCTCCATCATATGTTGTCTGATCAATTTTGATATGGCATTGTATTTCAATCCAGCAGAAGGCATTGAATACTCTGGGTTTTTTGACAGCTCACTTACAACATCATGGAGCTTTCTTAAATTTGCCTCATTTGATCTGAACTTTGGAATTGGTTGTTCAACAGGCCATATCTTCTTAATGTGTTGGATGATTCTGGCTTTCCTGAAATTAAAAGGGTATTGTTAAATGGTCAAATTGGTCAGGAGAACAAATTATAAAATCAATTTGAACTAAGCACTGAAAAATATGAAGTGAAAAATTCATTAAGATGTAAACAGCAAATGCCAGAGTGATAGGGTGCATTCAGGAAAACTGTTAAATAATAAGATAACATACTGTATTAGTTAGATAGCTATCTATTTAAGTGATGTAAATCTAAATAAAAAGTACTAAATTCCATAGGAAATTAATGCAACTATATGATTTTCCAAAATTAGAATAACCTGTTACCTAAATCGACATTTAAAGAACCGTCTGAGGATGCAGGTACAACCATCCTCATCAGTGCCTGTACTTCGGCGGTACAACCCAGGGGCACTAATAACCTAGTTATACCGTAACTAACCAGCTAAAATCACTCATGTTTGTAAACTGTGTGGATGCTTAAAGCATAAATATGCAGTTTGTGAAAAAAGACCAATTCAGACCATGGTCTGCAATTCCAAATACGGTCCAACACCTATGTATACCTATCTAAATATAGTAATATAGTAATCTTACTAATAGTTATCTAACTATTCAACAGTTTTCTTGAATGCACTCTATTACTTATCGATTGTCAATAGGCTATTTGCACTAACGGTTTGCATAATCGTATGTAAACATGGAGCCCAGAAATGAAAAGAGCAAATATGAATTAGTAAATGTACTGATTTGTAGCTTTTGATATTAAATACATGAAAAACAGTAATGGCGTAAATATAGGGAGATTTCATAAAATTTGTTCGTTGGGTAGTAAAACTACCACCCAAGGCGGTTTTCCAAACGGATTTTTAAGAAAAAAAATTTCATTAAACCACTGTCATTTTCGTTTCCTTCAATGAAACAACTTTAAACTTGGTACTTTTACTAAATGTAGTATGCTGATTCCATTTCTGGCGTTCATTTTCTCAAAGATGCATGATTTAATGTAGCTGAGGTCACGTTAGTGCAAATAGCCCATTACTAATTTCAATTTGACTCAAATTTATTTGAGTAGGTTACTTTGCTTTACCCACTCAGATGATCACTCAGAATTATTATATATTTAACAATGAATGTTCCCTTTTACAGGACTTCTGTGGAGGAACTACATTGTGGATTGGGTCAATGCAGTTATTAATTATTAGCTATGATAATGGGGAAATGAAATTAATAACAAAAGTACAAACTTTTAAGTTTTAAGCAAATATATCAATCAAATTCATATTTTTCTATGCATTATTCAATTTGTTTAAGTCAGCATGGTAGCATATAACAACATGTTCAATACACTTCTTTACCAATACCCCACTTTTATTGCATGGTGGGAATGCTACAGTAGTATAGTTACCAGCCCACTAATGGGGCACACAAGAATGCGGTTAGATAGTAAAATAAGTTCACAATCTGGTTTTATTCTATCTATTATTTTCAACAGAGATGTCAAAAGGAGTTCACTGCTGATTAACTGCTCAATCATCCCCCTCATGCAATAAGATGAGAGCAAAATGTACAAATAATAAATAAAATGTTGAAAAATGTACATATAACATACTTGGTGTTATAAAGAGACCTTTCCTTACTGGTCATTTCATCCTTTTCCTTGTTGGATAAAAGCCTGTCTTCATCTTCGATTCGCATTTTTTTTGCTTTTGGTTCTCCATCTAGTATCTTCCCGCCTGGAAAAAGTTAAGTTTTTTTAGACTGCAGCATCCTTAAAAATTATCAATATAATTTAAACATCATTCTACTGGGAAATACAAAATATAATCAAAATAAGTAATTTTTTTGGTCAATTAATACTGACCAAAACTATTGATCACCAAAAGTTATCAATAAACTAGACCCTGTCAACAGGGTGAACTCGTGCCCTGCTAGAAATGTTGTGAAATACCTTGTGAGTATGGAGTAGAAGTACTTTTAAGTTGATGCATTGTAAGTATCTATGTTATAGTTTTGGGTAAAGATTATACTAATTATATAATAGGATTTCATTATTATAAGTTGTTGTCACTGATTTCCTTCACCTACAGTCCACTGTATGCATTTAATTGGCACCATGTGGATATATTACCTTTTAACTTCAGAATTTCCTTATTGAATTTTGACTTTTTTCCAATTGTTGTTAAACCAAGAACTTCCCATGAGTTTTCAAGAGTCAGGTCAAGAAGTGTTTGCCCATCAACTTCCTGTTTTTCGAAGTTTGCTGCAATTTCCTCATTGAAAATGCTTTTTGCCCATTCTTTCACCTCACTTATAGACCAATCTAGAAGATCAATAAAATTGGAAGCCCAATTTAATAGTAAATATGATATATGTATACTTTGATTGTTAATTAGAATTGTGAAGAAATATGTAAGAGGGGGTCCTTGGGGGGTTCTCAATACCGCACAAATTTTTTGAAAATAACGCAATACCGCAAAAAAAATTGTCTCAAATACCGCAATTCATACAAATCAAGTTTTTCTTAAAGTGCATATCACCCTTAGAAACAGACCTATTTAGAAACATTCTATAGACTACAAGTTTTAATTTGATATATGTCTGACCACAATCAGACATTCTGCTGCGGAGTTATTCATGTTCACATATTATATTTGTGGGTATCCTGTGCCACTGAAGTGACATCACAACTGGTCCATGGGCATGTGTATTAATGACTTTAAAATGAAAGATGTTTGGTGTTTAAATACAATACATGTGGAACTTAGTGCTTCGTTTGACATTAATTTCGTTTAGTTTTTCGCGAACTTTTGTCAGGCAATCGAAATATGTTCAAGTGTCATACAATCGTCCAGGAGCCGGTTCCTAGAAAGCAGGATAGCGCTATCCTAGGGATAAATATGGGGGATAGTGCTATCCAAGTGATAAATTTACGATAAAGTTATCCCACCTCCTGAGCATGGGATAAGTCACTATCCTAGGGATAAGTCAAAACAAAATGGCGAATTTAGATTAGTCGAAAATTTAACCGTTTTTTTATTGCTATAAAGACACTTAAAGCAATAATTATGCTGTCAAATTCTCTAATGGAGCTCAACAAGTAATAAAATAATACTTTAGTACCTTTGTTCGTCCAATTTTCAACAAATGAAGTAGAAATACATGTTAAAATCGCACTTTGAGTCAAAATCCACGGCTTTGCCTTGCAAAACAATTTTTAGCCTGATTTAGCCTCTCAAAAGACGTGTTGACATCCCATATGTGCTTTTTAATCTTTTTCGTTCTCTTTCTAAGGCATCTTAGTTAAATTTTAAACCAAAACATAAAGCAATTTTTATTTGGTATATCCTAAAGGACACAGGAAGCCCGGTAAAAGAAGGCGAAAAACGGCCGCGTCGTATTTTCCCGCCATTAAAAACCGGTTTATTTCAGGTTTTTAACGGTTTATCCTAGGGATAGCAAAGGTATACCTGGGATAGTTATCCCAGGGATAAAAACGGCTTTCAGGAACGCAATTTTATGCCTGGGATAGTTATCCCTAGGATAAGCAGTTTATCCTAGGATAGTGGCTATCCCTGGGATAGATTTATCCTACTTTCTAGGAACCGGCCCCAGAACAATTATATTTGCATTCAAATACACAGTTCATTAGTTATTTGATTGGAACTGTGCATTTTCTGGTAATTTTTTATTAAAAAACGATTGCCTGACGTTTAGTTTTTCGCGAACCTCTGTCAGGCTGCCTGACGTTTAGACACTCCGTTTAAAATATCGATAGAGGTCAAACATTATAGAAATTACAACGTTTAGGCCCGGTTCAGACGTCGTGCCAGCGTCGCGCCGAACTAAATACAAAGTTTGTAAAAGAATCGAGAGACTTCAAATGTTGAGAAAAACGGAGCAAATTTGCAATTATTTTCGAGAAAAAGCCTTTAAAAGTTGTCATTTGGTTCGGCGCGACTGTAGCACGACGTTTGCATCAGTGTCGCGCTCAAATCAACCTACAAGATGTTGAAATTAAAGATGGCGGCCTTGTTTATGAAGCTATTAAAGACACTTCGCCATATATCATACCATCCGTCAATTAACGTCATACCTGACGGTTTTTTAGTATTTTCATTAGTTACCACATTAGGCGTGACAGCTGTACTAGAGCTGTTATGAGCGGCCTTTTCAATGCTAGCTTTAGGAGTCGATGCCGAAGAGAAGGAACCAAACGCTGGCCTTGGGCGTCCTTCTTCCTGAGAAGATTCATCTAAAGTCTCTGAAGATTCTCGACTGATCTCAGAATCGTCAGTCTCCGATGAAGAAGCATTTTCTTTATCCGGTAAAGTATCACTTGACTTCCATTTACTCCAAAAAGAAGATTCGGAAGTCTCAAGCAAAGAGGAACGGAACTTTTCTCCCTTAGCTTGACTTGTCATAACTGCCGAAAGAGAACGGTCCTAAGAGAACCGCCGCAAACTCGTGGTTGTATTTTATGTCATTCAACTCTAAACATGATTTAATTGGTTGACATTGTAAGCCAACCTTTTCATTGGCTGTTCATTTCCCGCCCTGTCCATGCCAAGCTGTGATTGGCCGATAATTCCCGCCTTTCAGACGAAATCCGCTGGCAGCATAAATCACAGATTCAATTAAGATGGCGGATAAAAATACAGGAACTTCATTGTGCCATTGCTCTGCAAAAAATACTGTACATGTCCATTGCAGTTGTCAAGAATGCGATGGAAAAGCTGTCAATTATCGTACTCAACAACTTCATTTAGTTCGGTACGGACCTAGTCGAAAAAGAATTCGACATGATGCTGCCCAGCTCGACGATGTCCCTTCTTTATACGATTCTGACAGCATCCAAGGTAAGCTCAAATATGCTTATAGAGGGTCTTATAAACTTACTATAGTCAGATAATGTTTAATGAAAATGTATTTATACATACATTTTCAGTGTTATTATTTTAGATTAAGAAAGGCTGTGAGTAAACAGCTAAAATGATTTAATTTTGTAAAGTTACATTCAACGATCGATTAGTCTACTGTGTAGATCCATTGACAGGGCAATTAAATCTAGTAGGGAAAATAGATAATAATATTTTCTCATGGAATTTTTTGACATATTTGTGTTTTATAATGGAAAAAAAATATTTCTACATTGAAGTAAGCTTATTAGAGTACATTTCATTAAGTTAAGAAGTATTAAGCTTAGTTAAAAAACAGCGGTATAAACTATGAAGTTCCTTACTTGAGCGGTTTTCATTTTGATAATATTATAACTTAAGTTGAATTTTCAATTTTTTAATTAACAACAACGAATCAATTCTCTACTATCGCAAACCCATAATACCTTCTGATTTTGGGGGTAGTTATTGTTATTGAAATCATTTATATTTGGATAACAATTCATTTTATTTGCATCACAAAATCTGCCCCAAAAATCAGGAGGTATTATGGGTCATGTGCAAGTAGAGAATATGACAAAATACATAAAAATCAAATCAATAATGGATAATTAATGACTTTATTACTGACCTCTGTGTGTTCATGTTTCATGTAATGTACTGTTGTGGTTGACAAATTTTATTTTATAGAAAATTAATAAATTATAATTTTATTTGTTAGACGTGGTGTTAGACAATGAAACCAACAACGATATAAACAGTTATGATGCTAGTGATAAAGCTGGAAGTGAAGCTCATACCACTCTTGATCAAGTTGATGACTCTCTCTCAAGTATTTCTGGGACATCCTCTGAAAGTAATGAAGGCACACCTTGTTATACCATACCTGAAAGGCCTGATGTAGAAACTATGACTTTAAAATATGCAATTGTACAGAGTATATTTAAAGCATTGGACCTAAATAGAGACTCGGGTGAATCTTTAACTAATTTCAAAGCTCTTCTTTCATTAGCAAGAGAAATGTATTGTTTAGGAAAAGGTGTGAATGTGGATGACCCTGCAATAAACAAATTATGGCCACAAACATGGGAAAGTGCTAAAAAGTATCTAGTTGAACTTGGATATGTCGACGCAAATGAATATTTTATCTGTCTTAACAAATCCCATCCCAGGCACTGGGATATTATGGACTCTCAAGATGAATTATGTCGACATTGCCATAATCCTGGATCCATTAAGTACTATTACCTTGGATTAGAGGGTAAAGTAAAAATGTGGTATTCTAATCCTGACATGTGCCAGAAGATGTTTGCGCACTGGGATCATAAAGACAGGTGGTTAAATGATAGAGTCAACAATCACTCAGATCAAGTTAAAAAGGAGCTTTGGGATGGCGATAGATTTTCAGAGCTATCATGGTTTTGGAATCCTAATGAAAACTGGATGTTACCTGTAAGATGTAGAACACCTGGATGTAGCAATGTATTGAGTGCCTCTTATATTGAAGAGCAGCCAAATGTTGATGGTTTAAAGGAATTATATTGTGACAAGTGCTGCTCAAGTTTCTTTCATAAGCCAGAGTTTACCAAAGGGGATCCAAGAAATATTGCTTACATAGGTACAACAATAAATTAGAGGTCTATATTTTATTATGTATTCTGAATTCAACCCTTTGAATGAGAAATGTACATGTACATTGTATGAGCAATAATAAAGTGCTGCTCAAGTTTCTTTCATAAGCCAGAGTTTACCAAAGGGGATCCAAGAAATATTGCTTACATACTGGTACAACAATAAATTAGAGGTCTATATTTTATTATGTATTCTGAATTCAACCCTTTGAATGAGAAATGAACATGTACATTGTATAAGCAATAATAAAGTGATAACTGACAAAATATTATCAACCTTTCACTTCTTTGTAGGACATTGGGATGGTTTCCAGCCTTTTGGCTCTAAAAAAAGAAGCACAGGTATTTTGTATTTTGATGATGCTTTTCTTATTACATTCCCGAAAGCCGTAAAAACAATGTTTTTTCTTAAATTAAATAATGCACATATAAATGTGTATCAGAACAAAAGCAAAGGTGGGATTTTATGCAATGTAAACAGTCCACACATGCTTGCAACTTCTTGGCCAACATTCATGAATAGTGTTAACTAAGTCTAATTTTATTATGTCTCTCATGTGTGTCTTGGGTTGGGCTACAAATTAAAAAAAAAGGCGTGACCGGTTCAGAATGTTTTAAAAATTGTCTGTACCTTAAGAATTCCATTTGATTTACAGTTTTAATGAATAAAAAGTCTCTCATTGGTGAGTTGAAACATCTCAAAGAATAATCAACGGTACTTGACTGAAGGAAAACAGTCTAAAAATCATTTTTCAAACTTTCCTACCCGGTCACGCCTTTTTGACTCACACTGTAACATACATGAGATTTTATCTAATTAAATTTTCTTTTATCTTTGCTATTTTAAATTACACCGTCATATTGAAGTTTTGTCATAGACAACATTGAATTTAAAACCTTATATAATTACATTTTATTACAGGAGCAATTGAAGTTTCCATTGCTACAATGTCCAAAAGAGACAGGTTACAAACGGAGGAAGTGTATACTGTTGGATTTGTTCCTTCTTACGATTTACCAGATGGAAGACCTAACAGCATCGACCCATTTTTAGAACCACTAATTAAAGATCTTGAAAATGGATTCATTGAAGGTACAGCATGAATAATATTTTTAACATAATATTGTGTTTTTATAATAAACAATGCTAATTTATAATTCTAGGATACAAGGTTGAATATCATGGAAAATTATTAAACCCTTCAAACAAACCTGTTAAAATAACCATACGTCATTTATTACTGCTTTGGACTGGTGACCATCCAGCTCAGTGTGAAGTGTGTAAAGCAAAAGGTGCTGGAGGAAATAAAGCTTGTCGTAGATGCCACATCTGTGGTAAGTATCATTATCAGTTATAGTGTCAGTTATAGTATGTCTCAGTCATAGTATCAGTTAAAGTCTCAGTTATAGTCTCAGTTATAGTCTCAGCAATAGTCTCGTTTAAAGTCTCAGTTATTGTAAAGTTATAGTCTCAGTTACAGTTATTGATCATTAGCTTTGTGTAGAGACAAAGGAAGAGGAATAAGATAACAGAGTTCATTGTCAGTTGTGACACAGTCTGTCATCGTAACATGTTGTTGTAGCCTTACTAAGATCCAAATGTACTGTCTTGAATACTAAGCTGTAATGCTTACCTTTTTAAATACAACGTACTAAGAATTGAAGTATAAAAGTGTGATTTTAAATTAGACATAAATAATGTGTTTCTAGGTACTTGGGTGCAAGAAAAAAATCATAATTATTACCCAGATTTTAGAAAGCAATACAGATATCCTTATGATGCAAGAATTCTTGAGAATGAGATACCAAAAATGAGAAATATTGAAGAAGAAGAAAGACCAACGTATTTCACAAGGAAAAGTAAAGAGGAAGGCTATTTGGGGCTATCAATTCTACATCGTCTATACCCACTTTATGGATTTAATTTCTTAACGGATGCTGTTTTTGATGTTATGCACCTTCTTCCTCTAAATGTTGTCAAGAATCATATTGAGAGATTAATTGGTGGTGGAAGTTTTAATCCCAAGGTCCTTCAAGAAAATCTCTCTAAAATGCCATGGACTACAGGTAAATTCTCAACAGAAAAATAAGTAAATGATGAGAATAATAATCTTGGGTTTGCTACAAAACCCCACATTGAAGGCTCATGATTTAAATCTACCTTGCTGTTTTTGCACCTTGCAAATTGGTAAAGATATATCCACTTTGTCTTTGGTGAATAATCATTTTCAGTATTGTATGTTGATTTTATAAATCCAAAAAGGAATTCTTTTAAGGACGTTCATGGTTAAATGTTCTTTGGAAAATTATCTTTCGATATTACGACAGAAAAATGGGGGTTACCGTACTCGTTTTTGAGTAATAAGCCGAGAAAAATGGGCAATTTTTGACAAATTCGCGCGCGATTTTTAAGCTTTGATCATTCGGCTGAAATTGATGATAAAGGCATTGTTAAACTGTCCAGTCACACAGAATTTCACACAGACCTGCATTAGACCATTAAAAACAACATAGAATACAAAGTAAAGTCATATGCATTCTTTTGAGCTTTTTTAGAAATGTCTTTCGAAGCGAGCGCACGAAGAAACGATGCAAGGTATAGGGCAAATTTTTAGGAAAAACGTCTATTACATAGTCTCAAAATGATGTCAATTTTATGAATTTTAGATATGTTTCAGCTTTTCTTAGTACCTGTACATTAAGATTAAATTCGGTGTGAGTCACCGTGCTCGTTTGGGAAATATTTAGCTCTGAAGTTAGAAATTTTGATCGCCATCTTGTTTTCTGCGATCAAAATATATTAAAGGAAGGAATTGGTATCATGATCTCACTATTGAACAAGAAAAGTATTTTATTTTATCTTCAACTAACATGATAAATGTTTTAAACATTGCTGAAAACATTGCTGAAAACAAAAATATACAACAACAACAGCGGTTCGGGAATGGTTGAAGGAGGCAATAAGAAAGGTAGAACGTAATTTTTCATGATATTTTCATCATTAATATCGTTTTTTTATAAAATTATAATGATTTTGGAGGGGGTCCACGAACAGGGGTCCATGGACCGGGTCCAGATCGGGGGTCCATGGACCGGGTCCAGGTCAGGGGTCCACAGCCCCGGGGGCCATGTTTTGTAGTCTCCCCTAGAAAACAGTGCACAGAAGGATGTGCGCGAGCAATGCCCAGGAACGTCCTTAAGCATTTACCATCATGATTCTTTATCTATACAACAAGGCATGAAAGACATTAATATTAATATGAAATTCAGAGAAACAAAGTATACTATTAAGCATTTGATTTTGTTGTTTTGTGCTTGTTAACCATAGTTATTTTTTATTAACAGATTATTGTGCTTCTCATTTGCCTAAAGACATAGACTCTATTGGTTCATGGAAAGGTAAATCATATTTACAGTTCTATGCTTCTTCCCATTAAATTAAAGCTATTTTTGTTTACCCACATAGAGCAAGTGCTAAATAAGTTATCAGATCATGCTAGTAGCTTGCAGTGCTCTTCATTTGCATTTAGTTTTGTTAATTGATTTGTTTCTTATGGATGATCATTTATTTTATTACTTATGGAACCATATTCCACATTGAATCAAATTATTATATTATCTTAACGTTTTTTGTTGTATATAAATGTTTGAAGGCCATGTATTGTAAATAACTTGAAGGTCTGCTTTAAGTAATATATAAAATGTGAGCGGGAGACCTTTATGGGGATTTAAAACGGTGAGCCGCAGACGAGTCGTTTTAAACCCCATAAAGGTCGGACGCAAATATTTTATATTACTTATCAAATTAAAACGTTTCCTTGACTATATGTTGCTAAAATAATACACATAAGTTGTATTTGACCAAAGAAAATTCAAGTTAAAGTTGTATGCAAATCAGGACGAATCTCTTGCTGATTTAAAAAGTCGGTCACAGTTGTGGTTTTCTATTGTATTTGGTTCATGAATTATTAATGAATTTGATAAATACTATTATTTTTTGTTATAGCAGAGGAATTTCAAAAGCTAGCATTCCCAGCCTCTGAATTTGTGTTAAATGGACTACTGGACAACAAAAACTTCAATGTGTGGGCTCCAGTTCCAAGAATGATTGAGATTGTTTTCAATAGTGGACGGAATGGCTGGTCTGCTAGTATGATAGATAATTTTAGAAGATTGGCTTGGAGATACTGTATTCTCTATGAAGAAATGTATGGAACTAGCTCATGTGTCATCAATCTGCATAACCTCACACATCTCTCTGATGATGTTCAAAGATTTTCCTCACCAGACAACTACTGGTGCTTTGATTTCGAAAGAGCTGTAAAACGTTATGTGCGTCAATCTACAAACAAAAAATATGTTGAGAAGTCATTTGCAAGAAGAGAAACACAGAGAGAATTTCTACGTTTTTTACAAGACACCAACAGAGTGAATTGTATAAGACCAGAAAAGAACATTAATGTAGATAAAGAAAAGGTTGGTGCCATTTTCTTTAGTTTGTTAGTTTTACTAAGGGTACCCCTGAGTCAAGTTCTACTTTGTTTTCTATGACTTGTATGTGTGTAGGTTAGTATAACTTTGGCATGACATCATTGGTAGACCAGAGAGACCACAGGAAGCCTAAATTTGAAAGTAAACTTTAGTTCACATCATTAATATATCCTCTCAGTCATCAGTGTGATACAGGTCATATGACAAGGTTAAATTCAAATGTATACAATGTACAGAATTAACACTCTTAGAAAATCTACATTACATATTAAATTATTTGGATTGATAATTGGCTTGTTATTCGGGACTAAGTGAAACTGATACTAACCTGTGTAATAAATAATTTGTCTTTCCAGGTTTATGCTTCATCATTAGAAAATGCAAGACGACTCTATTTGGAAAACAAAGATGACTACGAGATATCTAATGGAATTCTTATTGGTGCTCCACATTTTCATCTCCTAACCAATGAAGATAAGAACGCTGTAGAAGACCAAGTGCAATGTAATGTTGAAGCTGTTGAGACATTTAGAAGTGTTTTTATGCCATTGCACTGTAGCCCCAATGGAAAATTGTACAGGAAAGGAGATTGCATCATTGCATTATTTGATGGAAGTGGAGTAATAGCAAAAGTGGAGAATTTTTGCCTTTTAGACATTGAGGGCAAGTGGACATCTCTTGCTATTTTAAACATTTTTGAACCACTTTACGATGATGATGAAAACATTATTAGGCACCCTATAAGTGAAACCATTATTGTTAAAGCTACAGTAAGGAAAATTTCTTTACCAGTGACACAAATTCAAAGACAAATAATGCTATATCCAGATTCACCAAACACATTTGCAGTTGTTGATCCATCAAGGGACATAGTGCCTTTACCTCGTGTAATTGTCCCATTGTATCCAGAAACTGGTGATTTTATTTCTGTGCAAGGTCAAAGTGATGAAATATGGACAGCAAATGTTGTTAATGTTAGCTACAGGCAGAAAACTGTTGATGCATATTTTTTTATTAAACACAATAATTTCCTTTCAAACCAGCTATGGATAAAGGAGAAACCAACCAGAAAGCAAGTTATTCATTGGAATAGTATTTTGGCAATACTCGAGGGTGAATGGCATGGAACATATTGGAAGCAAAAATAAACACTAAGGGTAACCTACCATGATAATTAATTAGGTGCATGATAATTATAAAACTTTACAGTCAAACTACCTGAACTGTGAACACATACCGATGATTAATGAATTCATTATTCGATTATTGATTTCATAAGAATGCATTAATGAAATGAAGAATCGAATATTCAAAGCAAGAATGATTGAAAGTTAATTTCAATAATATCACAATACCTTCCTTTCGTGTTTAATGGGTATTGTGATATAATTGAAATTAACTTTCTGTAATGTAATGCTCAGAATAGTATTAATTGTTTTACAATCCAGAGTTGTTTACCTTGTAATACAGATATGGTTATTTAGATTGTGGGATTAGTATTTCAGACAATCCAAATTTGGTTACCTGCTAATCCAGATTTGTTTTTTTGGTGGCTGGATTTCACAAGATCCATGTTTGGTATTTTAAATAATCCAAATTTGGTTACCTGGTAATCCAGATTTGGTTATTTTTATGCCTGGATTTCACAAGATCCATGTTTGGTATTTTAAACAATCCATATTTGGTTACCTGGTAATCCAGATTTGGTTCTCAATTAAGCTGGATTTTGTATGATCCATGTTTGGTATTTTAAACAATCCAAATTTGGTTACCTGGTAATCCAGATTTGGTTATTTTTATGCCTGGATTTCACAAGATCCATGTTTGGTATTTTAAACAATCCATATTTGGTTGCCTGGTAATCCAGATTTGGTTATTTTGATGGCTGGATTTCACAAGATCCATGTTTGGTATTTTAAACAATCCAAATTTGGTTACCTCGTAATCCAGATTTGGTTCTCAATTTAGCTGGATTTTGTATGATCCATGTTTGGTATTTCAGACAATCCATATTTGGTTACCTCGTAATCCAGATTTGGTTATTTTTATGGCTGGATTACACAAGATCCATGTTTGGTATTTCAAACAATCCAGATTTGGTTACCTCGTAATCCAGATTTGGTTCTCAATTAAGCTGGATTTTGTATGATCCATGTTTGGTATTTTAAACAATCCAAATTTGGTTACCTGGTAATCCAGATTTGGTTATTTTTATGCCTGGATTTCACAAGATCCATGTTTGGTATTTTAAACAATCCATATTTGGTTGCCTGGTAATCCAGATTTGGTTATTTTTATGGCTGGATTTCACAAGATCCATGTTTGGTATTTTAAACAATCCAAATTTGGTTACCTGCTAATCCAGATTTGGTTATTTTTATGGCTGGATTTCACAAGATCCATGTTTGGTATTTTAAACAATCCAAATTTGGTTACCTGGTAATCCAGATTTGGTTATTTTGATGGCTGGATTTCACAAGATCCATGTTTGGTATTTCAGACAATCCATATTTGGTTACCTGGTAATCCAGATTTGGTTATTTTTATGGCTGGATTTCACAAGATCCATGTTTGGTATTTCAGACAATCCATATTTGGTTACCTGGTAATCCAGATTTGGTTATTTTTATGGCTGGGTTACACAAGATCCATGTTTGGTATTTCAAACAATCCAAATTTGGTTACCTGGTAATCCAGATTTGGTTATTTTGATGGCTGGATTTCACAAGATCCATATTTGGTATTTTATACAATCCAAATTTGGTTACCTGGCAATCCAGATTTGGTTATTTTGATGGCTGGATTTTTAGGTATCCATGTTTGGTATTTCAAACAATCCAGACTTGGTTACCTGGTAATCCAGATTTGGTTATTTTGATGGCTGGATTTTACAGGATCCATGTTTGGTATTTCAAACAATCCAGATTTGGTTACCTAGTAATCCAGATTTGGTTATTTTGATGGCTGGATTTCACAAGATCCATGTTTGGTATTTCAAGCAATCCAGACTTGGTTACCTGGTAATCCAGATTTGGTTGTTTTGATGGCTGGATTTCACAAGATCCATGTTTGGTATTTTAAACAATCCAGATTTGGTTACCTGGTAATCCAGATTTGGTTATTTTTATGGCTGGATTTCACAAGATCCATGTTTGGTATTTTAAACAGTCCAAATTTGGTTACCTGGTAATCCAGATTTGGTTATTTTGATGGCTGGATTACACAAGATCCATGTTTGGTATTTCAGACAATCCAAATTTGGTTACCTGGTAATCCAGATTTGGTTATTTTGATGGCTGGATTTCACAAGATCCATATTTGGTATTTTATACAATCCAAATTTGGTTACCTGGCAATCCAGATTTGGTTATTTTGATGGCTGGATTTTTAGGTATCCATGTTTGGTATTTCAAACAATCCAGACTTGGTTACCTGGTAATCCAGATTTGGTTATTTTGATGGCTGGATTTTACAAGATCCATGTTTGGTATTTCAAACAATCCAGATTTGGTTACCTGGTAATCCAGATTTGGTTATTTTGATGGCTGGATTTTACAAGATCCATGTTTGGTATTTCAAACAATCCAGATTTGGTTACCTAGTAATCCAGATTTGGTTATTTTGATGGCTGGATTTCACAAGATCCATGTTTGGTATTTCAAGCAATCCAGACTTGGTTACCTGGTAATCCAGATTTGGTTGTTTTGATCGCTGGATTTCACAAGATCCATGTTTGGTATTTTAAACAATCCAGATTTGGTTACCTGGCAATCCAGATTTGGTTATTTTGATGGCTGGATTTTTAGGTATCCATGTTTGGTATTTCAAACAATCCAGACTTGGTTACCTGGTAATCCAGATTTGGTTATTTTGATGGCTGGATTTTACAAGATCCATGTTTGGTATTTCAAACAATCCAGATTTGGTTACCTAGTAATCCAGATTTGGTTATTTTGATCGCTGGATTTCACAAGATCCATGTTTGGTATTTTAAACAATCCAGATTTGGTTACCTGGTAATCCAGATTTGGTTATTTTGATGGCTGGATTTCACAGGATCCATGTTTGGTATTTCAGACAATCCATATTTGGTTACCTGGTAATCCAGATTTGGTTCTCAATTTAGCTGGATTTTTAATAATCCAGATTTGGTATTCTAAATACAACAGATATGGGTATAAGGTAATCCAGGGGAGTTTTCTAGGTTTTCCAGTTTAAGAATGGAAATCCTGAAAACCAGAAATGGTTCTTGTCTGGCTATTGTTTCCCATCAGTTCAAAACCAGATAATAACCAGGTTTGGATATTTTTGACAGCATGGATTTCAAATAAACCAGGTAAAAACCATTCCAAAACAGACTTGGTTTTTCAAAATTTTTTCCTGTGTTACGCTTATATTTAACTTGACATATGAGACATGCCATTTGGCTAAACTTCAAACTTTCACCTACAATTCGCATTACATTCTCACAACTTCTGTCCAAAATGGTTTTCAATGTTATCATAAAAAACTAACCTTCGCAAATAAATCCTTGGTTAGTAAAACCCCACAGCAGTTCTGTACAATGATGGCAATAAGTTGGTCGAGTGAAAGTCTTCTTGTGAAAGCGATGGCCACTTTGTCCATGAGCGTGAAATCCTGTTTCAACTTTTGGAGCTGATAGCCGACGATTTCCAGTATTAACTTTAGCTGTCATGATATTTTGAATCATGTCGTAAGGGTTAGGCTAATTTATCTCGTAGTTTCATGGCTAGAAGTTGAGATAATAAAGTTTGTTGTCATTGTGTTTTGAACACACTCCATCCTGTTTGGAACTTCCAGGTTTGGTTTGGGTTGCTGTGTGCTGTAAGCTTTTGCCTTTCGGAGAGACTTCGGTATGCGCTCGGCCACTGAGCTCAGAAACAAAACGTGCGGGCTCTCCGCAGGACACGGGCTCAAAATTCTTACGTACGTAGTTTTTCGGTGATATCCACGTAAACCTTAACGTATTGTTCACGTAAAAACGTTTTGTATTTGCAAACACGTTAAATACTTTTGAAATTCCGTAACAAATTCAATTAATCAGTAAAATATACCGTAATTTTTTTTCGCAGCAGTTTTGAAAATCCATTAACAGCACATAAGTTCGTAGTGATACGCAGTGATTTTTAAAAGCGAAAAACCAAAATAAATAAATATTGGACCCTTTCAGTACCCGCCGGAAACGTCGGGTACTGCTACGGAATCTGAAGGAGTTTTACGTGCAAGTTGGCATTTCCGTATATGTTTTAGAGCGTTTTATCAGCTGTTTATTATGAGTCAAGGAAAAGCAACATATGTTTTGAACAATGACATTGAAAACGCCTATTTTAAAAATAATTCTCGTCAGAAATATGATTAAAGAAAGGAGATGAATTATACTCGAAAAAGGCCACATTGATATTTGATGCAAATTCTTTTCTTGCTAAATTTCGTAATAATCAATACAAAAAAAATTCTTCGCATAAATATAAATCTGAATTATGAAAAAGACGAGACAAAACAAAACAAACAAACAAAATAACAAAACTATTAAGTAAATAAAAAAATAACAATCGAACAAACATGATAAAAAATCAACAAATAGATGAATAAATACATGGAATAATCAAGTAAGTACAAAATAAACGACTGAATTCATAAATATATCGATCAAACAACAATTCAATAAATACACAAATAAACAAATACATAAGTAAATAAATAAATTAAAAATTCAATAAAGAAAATGGTGAACAGATAACTTACTGGACAAATGAGTGATGCATATAAATGAACGAACAGAATTTCAAAATAAAGAAGTGGGCTTCCTTTGGAATGTCAATTATTCAAGATGGCGGGCAGGTCTTCAAGTTTGGCTGGCTATTCCGTCATTTAGAAATTCACTTTTAATGCGTGAAACAAACCGAAAACTCACAATAATGGCTATGTAATCTTTCCAATACTTCAAATGTTCTGAAGGAAACATTTTAAGGTGGACAATCAATGGATGTAAGCCTTGTTGAAGACGTTTATCGAAATGCCAGAGATGGCGGTTCGTCCAACCTAAAAATTCTACTTAGCAGCATAAAATCACGTAACAGGGAAAAGCTAATCGAGCTGCTTGAGCACAAAACAAAAGATGGTGACCAGATAACTACACCTTTGATTATAGCCTCGAGGAATGGTAACCTAAAATGTGTGAAAATATTACTTTCTTACAACGCGAAAATAGAAGCGAAAGGAACTGTTAAAGTTGATGACCAAATTATAGAAGAAACCTCTGCGCTATGGGCTGCTGCGGCCAAAGGAGAAATGGATGTTGTTAAGTGCTTAGTAAAAGCCGGTGCTAACGTTAATGCGAAGACAAAAACGAATTCAACGCCGCTCAGAGCTACAGCTTATGATGGACGTATTGATATTGTTAGCTACCTAGTGGAGCATGGAGCTGAAGTGAACGTCAAAAACAACTTTGATAATACTCCATTGATGGTAGCATGCTATAACGGCCATAAGTGTGTTGTGAATTACTTAGTTGAGAAAGGAGCAGAGTTGAATGTCCAGGACAGACAAGGCAACACTGTTTTGCACTATGCAGTAGAGAGAGGGCATATTGACATTGTTAAAGACATTGTTAAAAACAAAGTTTTACAGCTTCCTAACAAGCTGGGGCTAACACCATTGCTTCTAGCAAGTAATGAGTGTAAGACAGATATGGTTGAATATTTAATTACTAACGCTGAGTACAGCCAAGTGGATATTATCAACAGCTTAGAGCTCCTAGGTGCAACGCTTGCCAATGAACCTGATGCATACAACCTTGAGAAAGCTTATCACTTCATGTTGGAAGGTATGAAGAGACGATACCATGATAACGTGTGCATCCACAAGAAAGAAGTCCTTCCTCCTATTAAAGCTTACCAAGAGAAAATTGAGTGTCAAACATTAGAAGAGATATCTGAAATCCAAAATGATCCACATGCTATTCATATGGAAGGGCTAATTATACGAGAAAGAATACTCAAGCCAGCGAGTACAGAGTTAAGATTTCCCATCAGATACCGAGGAGCAGTGTTTGCAGACTCAGCAAACTTTGAGCTGTGTATATCGCTCTGGAAACATGCTATGGATATTGGCCAGCAGAATGACATCGTTATTGTCGATGACCTCAAGATATTTGGTGATTTCTTCTGTCACATGATACAACGTAAAGTCATGCCAGGTTTTGTTGATGTTCTTGATGTGTTTGAGTACTCAATATTAGAGTATGACAAACTAAGGAAAAGGCTCTCGACCGCAGAAGATAAGAAGCGACAATCCTTAACAGCTGATTTGGAAAGTATACTTCACCGGTCTCTTTATTTGCTGACAATATTTAACAAGTTGAAGTACACAGAAAATGAAGAGAAAGCCCTTCAGATGCTGCTCTACAAATACCTTTGCCTTGATCCTAGAACCAAACAAGACAAGACATTACTACATCTTGCTGTCTCCAGCAAAACTCCAACTGATGAGCACTATACAAGAGACATCTGTCATTACCCATGTCTTGCTACAACAAAATTACTTTTACAAACTGGAGCACAAGTTAATACCATCGACACCAATGGTAACACGCCCTTGCATACTATTGCAATGATGAAATATAAACCCAGCCAGCAAGAAACGATACAGCAGATCATAGATGCCCTGTTGGAAGCTGGTGCACATTTTGATCTGACAAACAAAGCAGGAAAGACGCCATTGGAAGTGTGCTCCACTCAAGAAATGGAGAATATCTTCTCTGTGAGACGTGCAATTAAATTGAAGTGTATCACTGCAAGGGCAGTAAAGAAGTTCAAGTTAAAATTTAGTGGAGTAGTACCTAAAACTGTGGAAATGTTTATTAATGCGCATTGATAAATAAAGTTTAACTGCAGCTTGTCTACAATAGGTGATTTGCGTGATGACATTGAATATCACTGACAACTACCAGAATCTTTTGCGGACTTTCTTTTGTATCACAATTAGTGCAAAATGTTTTATTAATTTTAGGGAGGATCAAAAATTTGAATATATAAAAGGGAATTCACAAAGAATGTTGGTGGTGGTGCCATAATGCAATTTGCCTCTTTCTACCATTGTAGGACCTTTTGTAGCTCAAAACTAAATTTTTTCTTCATTTGTTTTGCCTTTGCAAAACAATAAAGAAACTGTGATACATAAAAATTATTACCTATATTTTACAAAAGTGATAAAAAGATTTGGTTTGTAAAAGAGCAAATTAAAGAAAGCCATGAAATAAAAACAACCTAAATACTAACAAATTATAGCTATTTAGTGAATCAATCAGAACTCAAAATATGATCATTCCATGTGTATTCATCTTTGTGTTATATTGATTGGGTTGTGGTTAAGTAATACTGGCAATTTGCCACTAAACAGCTACTGTTTATTAATATTTTATTATTTTTATTTCACAATTTTCCTGCATTTGCTGTAATACCAATATCTAGTTATGATGATTTTTATTAATTCTTTGTTTTACTAAGCACTTTGATGTTTTACATGAAATTTTATTTGTTATGATCATCCCTGCAGATTCAAACAAGTAGTAATTTCTTCATTTCAGTAGAAACTGTTCAAAAATTATAACATAGGCACAATCAAAGCCTGATATTTTTTTTCAAAAAAATGTAATAAATAAATTCTAATAAAATCAGTCAAAGAGCCGCATAGACTCTTTTCAATGAGTGTGATCTTAAAAAGTTGATATTAAAATGAACATTATAATTTTTACTACTTTTCTTAGTGGTTTATTATAGTTATATTAATGCAATAGATAATAATCAATGCCAATGGAGCTCATGCCTGAAGAAGTAGCAGAACCACTAATGATTTAGTGTCTTAAAGTTGTTAAAGTTACAAAAGCTAATATTGACAAACCTGTGAAAACTATAGAATGCACACACTAAAAGTGTGCAACAGTCGGTCACTATTTAGCAGTAAATAGCACTAATGAAACAAAAGAAAACAATAGGATTAGCATAAAATAGCACTAATTAGTGGTATTTATGTTACACACTTTTAGTGTGTGCACTCTACTAAATAGTGCAATTTGTTTCTTTTTTTTTTGCAAATTCTACTGTATTCCATTGTTTGTTAAGCACTATTTTGTAGTAAATAGGAACTTTAAAAACTATTTCAGTGATGAGTTTCAGTCAAATTTGTTGTATCACAATGTGCACTTTCCAAACTTTGTTTTGATTTCGTCTCTTCTTGAACATACAATCGATAAATTGACCATCGAGATAAAACCATTCTTTTTCCTGTTTGGGCTTCCTTTGTAACAATAAAAACAGGAAGTCTAGTCCATACACAGGCAGCCCAAGCTCATCATCTGTCAATATTTATAAAAATCATTTCAGTGTTAAAGTTGAAACAAATTAAGATCAATACAAATCAAGGTCATTAAAAAAGTCTCAATAAGTACAAAAAAATTTTTTTTAATTAGGTAAAAACTAAAAAAAGCCTTTTTTTGGATTTATTGAGACTTCTTTAATGACCTTGATTTGTATTGTTAATGTATTTAAAGTTTAACACTGAAATGATTTTTATAAATATTGACAGATAATTGAGCTTGTGCTACTTGTGGTCCATGAAGAGCATAATATTACATGCACTCGGATAGCAAGGGAGCACCTCGGAATTATTTTTCAAAAAGAAATCCTAAATGAAATGGCTTGACGATAAGTTTAATAATTTAATGAACGTAATTCAAATTCTGCTGTCTTCCATTGACGAAATCTACAACTGACTTTACATCGAAATGGATCCCTGGGTACTTCATGTGGTGTTCATGTCAACTGTATACAATTTCAATTTTCTCCATTTCAACGAGGCTAGGCTGGTCTTAGGGGGTGGGTTAACTGAAATAAATAAATGAATGAATGAATGAATAATATAATACATTTAATTATTTACTTAGCTATTTGTTCATATTTTTATGGATTTTCTTATGACTGCCAAGATTTAGTAGAAATAACATGTGTTCCTAAGATCAGAGTCCACAATCCTTAAAATTATTTTTTCAGTACAATGAAGTGGGCTTCCTTTGTCATTTTTAAATTATTCATGAACCTAGAATGCGGAAATAAAGCTCCTGAAGTTTCGCTTTTAATTTTGTCATTTAATTAGAACTGCGTTTGTTTCTCCTGAAACGAAACAAAAACGGCAAAAAAACGGATAAGTAACTAACGTTCAAAAGGAAACATTTTAAGGTGGACAATCAATGGATGTAAATCTTGTTGAAAATGTTTATCGAAATGCCAGAGATGACGATTCATCCAACCTAAACATTCTGCTTAGCAGCATAAAATCACGTAACAGGGAAAAGCTAATCGAACTGCTCGAGCACAAAACAAAAGATGGAGACCAGATAACCACACCTTTGATTATAGCATCGAGAAATGGTCACCTAGAATGTGTGAAAATACTACTTTCTTACAACGCCAAAATAGAAGCGAAAGGAACTGTTAAATTTGATAAACAAGTTGTTGAAGAAGCCTCTGCGCTATGGGCTGCTGCGGCCAAAGGAGAAATGGATGTTGTTATTTGTTTAGTAAACGCTGGTGCTAACGTTAATGCGAAGACAAAAAAGAATTCAACGCCGCTCAGAGCTGCAGCTTATTACGGCCATATTGATATTGTTAGCTACCTAGTGGAGCATGGAGCTGAAGTGAACGTAGAAAACATCTTTGATGGTACTCCATTAATGATAGCATGCTATAACGGCCATAAGTGTGTTGTGACTTACTTAGTTGAGAAAGGAGCAGACTTGAATGTCCAGAACAGAGACGGTGACACGGCCTTGCACTGTGCAGTAAAGGAAGGACACATTGACATTGTTAAATATTTTCTTAAAAACAGAGTTTTACATCCTCCTAACAAACTAGGGCTAACACCATTGCTGCTAGCAAGTAATAAGTGTAAGATAGATATAGTTGAATATCTAATTACTAATACTGAATGCAGCCAAGTGGATATTATCAATAGTTTAGAGCTTCTAGGTGCAACGCTTGCCAATGAACCTAATGCATACAACCTTGAGAAAGCTTATCACTTTATGTTGGAAGGTATGAAAAGGCGATACCATGGTAACGTGTGCATCCACAAGAAAGAAGTCCTTCCTCCTATTAAAGCCTACCAGGACAAAATTGAGTGTCAAACGTTAGAAGAGATATCTGAAATCCAAAATGATCCACATGCTATTCATATGGAGGGGCTAATTATACGAGAAAGAATCCTCAAGCCAGCTAGTACTGAGTTACGATTTCCCATCAGGTACCGAGGAGCAGTGTTTGCAGACTGTGAAACAAACTTTGAGCTGTGTATATCGCTCTATAAACATGCTTTGGATATTGGCCAGCAGAATGACATCAATATTACAGAAGACCTCGAACTCTCTATTGATGTTTTCTGTGACATGATACAACATAAAATCATGCCTACTTTTGTTGATGTTCTTGATGTGTTTGAGTGCTCAATATTAGAGTACGACAAACTAAGGAAAAGGCTTCAGACAGCAGAAGATAGCGAACGACAATCCTTGACGGCTGATTTGGAAAGTATACTTTACCAGTCTCTTTATTTGCTGACGATATTCACCAAGTTAAAGTACACAAAAAATGAAGAGAAAGCCCTTGATATGCTGCTCTACAAATACCTCTGTCTTGATCCAAGAGACAAACAAGACAAGACATTGCTGCATCTTGCTGTCTCCAGTGAAACGATACCAACTCACAAGATGATGAATGACACAAGAGACATCTGCGTCTACCCATGTCTCGATACAACAAAATTACTATTACAAACTGAAGCACACGTTGATACCACCGACACCAATGGTAACACGCCTCTGCATACTATTGCAATGATGAAATATAAACCCACTCAGCTAGAAACGATACAGCAGATCATAGATGCCCTGTTGGAAGCTGGTGCACATTTTGATCTGACAAACAAAGCAGGAAAGACGACTTTGGAAGTCTGCTCTACTGTAGACATGGAGAATATATTTTCTATGAGGGGCGAAATTAAATTGAAGTGCATCACTGCAAAGGCTGTAAAGAAGTTCAAGTTAAAATTTAGTGGAGTAGTACCTAAAACTGTGGAAATGTTTATAAATTCACATTGAATGAAGCGAAATTGCAATTTTTTCTCCTTAAGTCAGATCTGTTGTAGCTTCTTTAGAAGGCACTCTTTTCCTACTTTGGGCTTCCTTTATAACAGATAAATTGAAAACAGGAAACCCATAACGCATATTATACACACAGATAGCAAGGAAACACGACAGAATTATTTCTCAACGAAATGCTGAAAATTATGGAGGGCGGATAAGATTTGTGTTTTCAAGGAGTAATATTTTGAATATTGCCTCCAATCAAGCATTTTTTGTGATGACAATCTTTAGACAAGTAATTATTGATTAAAGTTGTGAATTTCATTCTTTTAACCAAATTAAGGTAATTGAAATTCCGCTGTCCTTCTTTGATGCATCCATGAACTGATTTTTAAATAGACCTTGTACATTATACTGGACCCAAAATGGATCCATGGGTACATCATTTGTTGGTGAATAACTGTTTTCATTGTTACGCGCCAATCACAAAAAAAAGGTTGTTCGAAAAAGCGGTCAGTTTTTTTTTTTTTTTTTTTTTTGGTCAATAAAACACACTTTCCAGACATGTAAATATTTGAATGAAAACAAACGCAGTGGCACCGTACGTGTTTGTTAGTCTTCTTTGTAATTACAATCTTCGTTATTTCTGGAACATTTTATTATTCCGCTTATATATGAAACTACTGCATATAACCAACACTAAAAAAACTTACTAGATCTATATATTTCTAGTGCAGATTTTTATTTAAGAAATTTTCTTATCGTTTTTATTCCATACTGCATAATTTGCATTGAAATTGCATTGCATTGTCTAGAACAAGCTGTGTTTGATTGATGGAAATTAAATTAATCGACCACTTTTTCCAGCAAATGTTTTTGCGACGGTCGCGTATCAATGTTAGCAGTAACACAACAATTCACCCAGAAATAAGTCGAAAAGTCACACGCGCAGTATCACTTTAGCTTTTTTTCTATATCAATTCGATGTCATTTTACTAGAATCATTAAAATCAGTTTAACAATATTTTTGTTATGTAATTTATAATTTGTATGCTAAATTAATTAACTACTAACTAAAGTTTTTTTAACAACATAAAATGCTTTTTACATTTTGTACAGACTTGAGCACTTTACATTGATCAGTTGCTAAATATCTTAGAATATTCAAATGCCTATATCTACTGCATAAATATACTTTAAGCTCAAAACATAAAATATATAAATTACACCAAGTATGTATATATCTAGTGGTCATAATAATTATGAGAATGAATAAAATGGTGATAACTATGGTGTGGATAATGACACTAAAGCCCGATTGACACGGTGCGATTTGTAGTATACGACTAGTCGTAACTTCTAAACCTAGTCGCTCGCGCTCTAAAACGTGTTTTAGAATGTCCTACGACTAGTTTTAGAACGTTTTCAACCTAACGAGTAGTCGTATACTACAAATCGCACGTGACATATCGTACCTTGTAAATCAGCCTTTACAGTGAGGACACGCGAACCATGAACACTTATTCATGTTTTTATTTTCTGAGCTTTGTACTACTTCAAACCCCGTGTTCACGGTTATGAGTGCCCTTACAGTAAGACACAACTACATAGCCTTTTCTGCTCTGGCTGGAAGAGAAAAATCGTTTTCTTTTTAATCCAAACGAACAGAAACACAATAAAAGACTTGCTTCCAAACCAGGCTGAAAATGTCCAATGTAATTGGTGTCTAATTACAACATTGAAGTACGCATTAAGTAGTCTTGAAGGAAAATATTGAAGTAGGACTTTCACTAAACGCCATCATTGGTTGTCGTACATTCTAGATTAAACTGTTTGGCAAGGAACCCAAATTTTGTCGAATTTTTTTTTATTGTATTTGGCGATTCTATCCCCACGTAAACAAGCATTAACGTCTTAGTGAATTGCCCTATTTCACTATGACGTCAGACCAAATTCGGGCTAAATAGTTTTCCTCCAGCACATTTTGCTTTGCAGTTGAACGTATATTTTGTTCTTTTATATAATTAGATTTTTAGCCTATTTTTAATTGAATTAAACATACTGTATCCCCTCTAGCGACCATGATTCTTAGCGTTGAAACAATAGATTTGTTTTGATGTGACGTCATAATGAAATAGAGCTATTATGCCAATTGATGATGTTAATCAGTTTCCCATTGTTATAATTATTATTAACTAGGATGAGTTTGGAGTATGAGGATGTTGTTGTTGGTGAGGGGTTTGGTGGTGAGGGTTATGATGATGATGATGATCTGGGTGGGTGAGCTTGTAGCGATGTTTTTCCACTATGTCTAATAACTTTTCCTTGGTGACAGGATCTCTGATGCTTTCACAAACACCTACAAAAGTAGAATTAAGAATTTAGACCTTTTAAAAAACAGTCAGGAAATATTGTTTGTTACGTCTTTACTGTTGTTTTCTGTTTTATACAAACTGAAACACAGAGTCCGTGTTTTAGCACAAAATTCAAGGACTTTTCAAGCACATTTTAAGTGCAAACTTTGTATTTTCAAGGAGTAATATTTCGAATATTGCCTCCAATCAAACATTTTTTTGTAATGCCTATCTTTAGACAAATAATTTTATGTATTTTTTATTGATTAAAGTTTTGAATTTCATTATTTTAACTTATAAAAATTAAGGAGTTTTTAAATAGTTTTTTTTGGATTCATCATTTTTAAGGCGTTTTAAAGCGCCCATCAAAATTGGTTCTCTTAGTTTTTGGAAAACTTACTCTAGTCAAGATAGTATGAGTTAAGATGGGGTGAGGTAGTCTTGGATGTTGGGGTGCTATAAGTGATGGGGTGGGGTGGTCTTGGATGATGGGGTGTTATAAGTGATGGGGTGGGGTGGTCTTGGATGGTGGGGTGCTATAAGTGATGGGGTGGGGTAATCTTGGATGGTGGGGTGCTTTAAGTGATGGGGGTGGGATGCGGTAAGTTATAAATTAAGAAGTAAACAAACAACAAATAAAAGAAGAAATTTTGTCATTAGCAGACTTTTCACTCAGAAAACAAAATTGAAATGCTTCCCGGTAATCCTAAATAAAAGCTAAAGCCCAAGCCTTCGCGGTCAAAACATCGAATTTATAAAATTTCTAGCGCATTTTTAGCCTATAGCTAATAAATAAATAAATAAATAAATAAATGAATGAATGAATGAATGAATGAATGAATGAATGAATGAATGAATGAAAAATAAATAAATAAATAAATAAATAAATAAATAAATAAATAAATAGATAAAAAAATATATTAATTATTAACTTATAGCTATTTGTTCATATTTTTATGGATTTTCTTATGACTGCCAAGATTTAGAAGAAATAAAATGTGTTCCTAAGACCAGAGGCCACAATAGTTAAAATTATTTATTCAATACAATGAAGTGGGCTTCCTTTGGAATTTTAAAATTATTCAGGATTGCGGAAATAAAGTTCCTGAAGTTTCGCTTTTAATTTTGTCATTTAGAACTGCGTTTGTTACTCGTGAAACGAAACAAAAAGTCACACAAACGGATAAGTAACCTTTCTAAGTTTAAATGTTCTAAAGGAAACATTTCAAGGCAGACAATCAATGGATGTAAGCCTTGTTGAAGAAGTTTATCGAAATGCCAGAGATGGCGATTCATCCAACCTAAAAATTCTGCTTAGCAGCATAAAATCTACAATAAGCCTGCGTTGCATCTGGAAAAATATAAAATCACGTAGCAAGGAAAAGCTAATCGAGCTGCTTGAGCACAAAACAAAAGATGGAGACCAGATAACTACACCTTTGATTATAGCCTCGAGAAATGGTCACCTAGAATGTGTGAAAATACTACTTTCTTACAACGCCAAAATAGAAGCGAAAGGAACTGTTAAATTTGATGACCAAGTTTTTGAAGAAGCCTCTGCGCTATGGGCTGCTGCATCGAAAGGAGCATTGGATGTTGTCAAGTGTTTAGTAAACGCTGGTGCTAACGTTAATGCGAAGACAACAACGAATTCAACGCCGCTCAGAACTGCAGCTTATGACGGCCGTATTGATATTGTTAGCTACCTAGTGGAGCATGGAGCTGAAGTGAATGTAAAAACCATCCTTGATAATACTCCATTAATAGTAGCATGCTATAACGGCCATAAGTGTGTTGTGACTTACTTAGTTGAGAAAGGAGCAGAGTTGAATGTCCAGGACAGAGAAGGTTACACGGCCTTGAACGGAGCAGTAGAGCGAGGGCATATTGACATTGTTAAATATATTGTTAAAAACAAGGTTTTACAGCTTCCTAACAAACTGGGACTAACACCATTGCTTCTAGCAAGTAATAAGTGTAAGATAGATATAGTTGAATATTTAATTACTAACGCTGAGTACAGCCAAGTGGATATTATCAACAGCTTAGAGCTCCTAGGTGCAACGCTTGCCAATGAACCTAATGCATACAACCTTGAGAAAGCTTATCACTTTATGTTGGAAGGTATGAAAAGGCGATACCATGGTAACGTGTGCATCCACAAGAAAGAAGTCCTTCCTCCTATTAAAGCCTACCAGGACAAAATTGAGTGTCAAACGTTAGAAGAGATATCTGAAATCCAAAATGATCCACATGCTATTCATATGGAGGGGCTAATTATACGAGAAAGAATCCTCAAGCCAGCTAGTACTGAGTTACGATTTCCCATCAGGTACCGAGGAGCAGTGTTTGCAGACTCTGCAAACTTTGAGCTGTGTATATCGCTCTATAAACATGCTTTGGATATTGGCCAGCAGAATGACATCAATATTACAGAAGACCTCGAATTCTCTATTGATGTTTTCTGTGACATGACACAACATAAAATCATGCCTAGTTTTGTCGATGTTCTTGATGTGTTTGAGTGTTCAATATTAGAGTACCACAAACTAAGGAAAAGGCTTCAGACAGCAGAAGATAAGAAGCGACAATCCTTGACGGCTGATTTGGAAAGTATACTTTACCAGTCTCTTTATTTGCTGACGATATTCACCAAGTTAAAGTACACAGAAAATGAAGAGAAAGCCCTTGATATGCTGCTCTACAAATACCTCTGTCTTGATCCAAGAGACAAACAAGACAAGACTTTGCTGCATCTTGCTGTCTCCAGTGAAACGGTAGCAACTGACAAGATGATGAACGACACAAGAGACATCTGCGTCTACCCATGTTTTGCTACAACAAATTTACTATTACAAACTGGAGCACACGTTGATACCACCGACACCAATGGTAACACACCCCTGCATACTATTGCAATGATGAAATATAAACCCACTCAGCTAGAAACGATACAGCAGATCATAAATGCCCTGTTGGAAGCTGGTGCACATTTTGATCTGACAAACAAAGCAGGAAAGACGCCTTTGGAAGTCTGCTCTACTGTAGACATGGAGAATATATTTTCTATGAGGGGCGAAATTAAATTGAAGTGCATCACTGCAAAGGCTGTAAAGAAGTTCAAGTTAAATTTTAGTGGAGAAGTACCTAAAACTTTGGAAATGTTTATTAATTCACATTGAATGCAGTGAAACTGCGATTTCTTCTCCTTAAGGGTCCTGATTACTTAAGCAAAAAGTCATCACGATTTTTTATTAGAAAGATATTTTTTATAGAATTTATCAATTAATCGAAAAATGGATAGAAATCTATATGGTCCCGAGCCCGTTTTCGAGATAAAAATTTTTGAACGGAACCATGTTTTGACATTTTTGAAGGACAAATGACGAAAAATGCATTTTTCACAAAAAAAATTATTACTCAAAAACTAATAAAGCTATTGACGTAGTTTTTACAGGCAATCTCAACCAGACGGTATTTTACACAAATATGGGAAAATAAATTATATATGTTTTAAAATTTTGTCCAAATTTACAATTTTGTTTTCGTCTTTGACTTAAAATCGCTTTGAAAAGTGAAACCCTGAACTACTTACCATCGCGTGTAATGTTGAAAAGTCATCAGGATTTTTTCAAATCTTGTCAAAAGAAAGATTTTTACAAAATCTTTCAGAAAAAAACAAAGAAAAATATAGAGTCCCGCGCAAAAAATGAGGGTTTTGGCTGGTTGAAGTATAATTTTCCTTGTGTTATTCTTATGTTGTCTTTTGGCGGGATTTGGCGCGCGCGCGGCGTTCTCAGCGGTAAATTGCTCGCGGGCACAGGTTTCAAGCGTCCTTGTTGTTCTAAAGTAGTCAGGACCCTTAAGTCAGATCTGTTGTAGCTTTTTTAGAAGGCACTCTTTTCCTACTTTGGACTTCCTTTGTAACAGATAAATTGAAAACAGGAAGCCCATAACGCATATTATACACACATATAGCAAGGGAACAAAACAGAAGTATTCCTAAAAAAAATGCTGAAAATTATGGAGGACCGATAAGTTTAATAATTTTAATAAGGTAAATAATAGAAATTCCGCTGTCTTCCTTTAATGAATCCATGAACTGACTCTTAAATAGACCAAAATGGATCCATGGGTACATATTATGTTTGTGAAGAACTGTTTTCATTGTTACGCACCAATCACAAAAAAAAGTTGCTCGAAAAAGTGTTAACTTTTTTTTGGTCAATCAAACACACTTTCCAGACATTAATATAACTGAAAACAAACACAACGTGCTTGTCAGTCTTCCTTGTAAGTACAATTTTGGTTATTTGTGGAACCTTTTATTCCGCTTATATATGAAACTACTGCATATAATCAACACTAAAAGAACTTAGATCTATATATTTCTAGTGCAGATTTTTTTTATTTAAGAAATTTTCTTATCGTTTTTATTCCATACTGCATAATTTACTTTGAAATTGCATTGCATTGTCTAGAACAAGCTGTGTTTGATTGATGGAAATTAAAAGAATCGACCACTTATTCCACCAAATGTTTTTTTTTTTTCCGACGGGCGCGTATCAATGTTAGTAGTAACACAACAATTCACAGAGAAATAAGTCGAAAAGTCACAGTATCACTTTAGATTTTTTTCTATATCAATTCGATGTCATTTTACTAGAATCATTAAAATCAGTTTAACAATATTTTTGTTATGTAATTTATAATTTGTATGCTAAATTAATTAACTACTAACTAAAGTTTTTTTAACAACATAAAATGCTTTTTACATTTTGTACAGACTTGAGCACTTTACATTGATCAGTTGCTAAATATCTTAGAATATTCAAATGCCTATATCTACTGCATAAATATACTTTAAGCTCAAAACATAAAATATATAAATTACACCAAGTATGTATATATCTAGTGGCCATAATAATTATGAGAATGAATAAAATGGTGATAACTATGGTGTGGATAATGACACTAAAGCCCGATTGACACGCTGCGATTTATAGATATACGACTAGTCGTAACTTTTAAAAGTAGTCGCTTAGAATGTCCTACGACTAGTTTTAGAACGTTTTCAACCTCGCGACTAGTATACTACAAATCGTACGCGACAAATCGTACAGTGTAAATCAGCCTTTACAGTGAGGACACGCGAACCATGAACACTTAACTTATTCATGTTTTTATTTTCAGAGCTTTGTACTACTTCAAACCCACTAAAAACGTAGGATTGGGCTCAAATGTACTAATTAGTAATCAATATAAAATGTACCTGAAGTTGATTCACTCAAAGAATGCATGTTAAAAAAGTATTTAAAAAGCACAAAGTGCTCACGGTTATGAGTGCCCTTACAGTAAGACACAACTACATAGCGTTTTCTGCTCTGGCTGGAAGACAGAAGTCGTTTTCTTTTTAATCCAAACGAACAGAAACACAATAAAAGACTTGCTTCCAAACCAGGCTGAAAATGTCCAATGTAATTGGTGTCTAATTATAACATTGAAGTACGCATTAAGTAGGCTTGAACGAAAATATTGAAGTAGGACTTTCACTAAACGCCATCATTGGTTGCGGTACATTCTAGATTAAACTGTTTGGCAAGGAACCCAAATTTTGTCGAATTTTCTATTGTATTTGGCGATTCTATCCCCCACGTAAACAAGCATTAACGTCTAAAGCCTGGTTTCTATATAATCGCAAAGGATCGAGAAAAAATTCGATTTTGGTTGAACCAAAGTTTTTCGATCCTACGACCGTTTTTGAACGATTTCGATCGCTATCATAAACGGTCGTAGGATCGAAAAACATTGGTTTCCCTATAATCGAAATATTTTCTCGATCGTTTTCGATTATATGGAAACCAGGCTTTAGTCATTTGATGATGCTTATCAGTTTCCCATTGTTATACTTATTAACTAGGATGAGTTTGGATTATGTTGATGAGGATGTTGTTGTTGGTGAGGGGTTGGGTGGTGAGGATTATGATGATGATGATGATCTGGGTGAGTGAGCTTGTAGCGATGTTTTTCCACTATGTCTAATAACTTTTCCTTGGTGACAGGATCTCTGATGCTCTCACAAACACCTACAAAAGTAGAATTCAGAATTTAGATCTTTCAAATAACAGTCAGAAAATATTGTTTGTTACGTCTTTACTGATGTTTTCTGTTTTATGCATACTCAAACACAAACTTTGTATTTTCAAGGAGTAATGTTTCGAATATTGCCTCCAATCAAGCATTTTTTTGGGATGCCAATCTTTAGACAAATAATTTTACATTGTTTTATTGGTTAAATTTTTGAATTTCATTCTTTTTACTATACGTAAAAAATTTAAGAAGTTTTTAAAGAATTTTTTTGGATTCATCATTTTTAAGGAGTTTTCAAGCGCCCATCAGTATTGGTGCTTTTTATTTAAAAAAAATTAAATCCAGTCAAGAGAGCACTCATCAGGGGATCTTTTCATTTTTAAACTGAAGTTATTTCGGGAATGGAACGTGATTGGCCAGATTGCAGAAGGTGCGGTCGCATCGTCAAAACATCTCAAGACAAAAGTGCAGAGATTGTTAACAAGTTTCTAAAAATAGCACGACGAGTAGAGCCACTGATGGGGTCCGGGGATAAGCTCTCTTGTCTCATACTCTATTAATCCAGTATATAACTGTTTCCACACTTTGTACAATTGATGGTTTTCTACCATTCCCAGGAGAGTGAGTGGAAAAAAGGGTCCACCAGTCACGGTGGTGGTTTTCTTTTGAAACGTCCACCAGCATGACTGCCATGTCTTTTGTTTAAATTGTCTCCTGGGAATGGTTGAAAACCATCAATACGCCCAATATCCCGAAACAAATAGACCAAAGTTACTTACTCATCGCAGTCTTGTAAGCATTTGGGAAGCTTTTGTCCTCTCTGAGACGTAGATACTTCCATTGTTTACCGTCCCAAGTACATTCTATGATTCTGTTGTTCAATGGACGAAGCTGTTTGTTGACCTGAAATGTTACAATAAGCAATGTGATAAAAGAAAAGGAAAAGCATTTAAAGGTAAATCAAAATGGAGTGGCACCAGGCCCTCATGTCCCCCCCCCCCCCCCTTGGATCTGCCTCTATGTATGACAGCAATGTCTAGTGCTTCCTGCATATATGTACATGAATAAACTCTCAAAGAGGGTGAGGTCTATTTTGATCCATATCATTTGATTACCTTAATCGCTGCAAATGGAGGATCGTAACCACTGACAAAAAGATGGCCAATCTCTTGTGGTAGACATCTGATTAGAAAGCAATGAATTCAATTAATAATAAATAAAGCTAAATCTATATAGCCCCTCTTCCATCCCTGTCTAGTGGTGCTTTACAAGTATGGTAATACTGAAGAATAATACTTTAGACTTTACTAAGATTTAACAATTCAATTGGAATTTTTAAAATACATCGGTGGTAAGTCAGGGGTCCATCCAACTGGGTGCTGTCGCTGTATTTTAGGTGTCAAAATTTTTGACTAGGTATATTTTAAGGGATCAACAGAAAAGAAGGAACTTATGACGATTTTTTTGAGTGAATGAGGCAACTGCATGGACAAATATCATACTGGGAATCTTATCATGATGATAGTCTTTGTAATGACAGTCATGATGATGATGATGATAATTATTAGTGCTGGTAATGGTGATGCTGATGATGGTGATGATAATGATAGTGGTGATGGTGTTGATTTGTCCACTGAAAAAAACATCAAAAAGCAACAAGTGTGTTTATTTACCTGATTTTGCAAAAATATCCAAATAACAAAACGAGAAAAAAAACGACTTTTATTCAGAAAATCTCTGGAATTTTTTTATGTTCAGCTATTTGGATATTGCAATAAACACACTTGTTTTTTTTTTTATCTTGTTGTTGTTGTTTTTTCCAGTGTTCCATTCTGTCTATCAGTTGTAACTTGTAATTCATTTAATGTCAGTGGTAATAGTGACGACTTCCTATTACCCAATCTGCTGTACTTTGTTTATTTTGAGAAGGAAGTCAACTGAGTTTAGTGTGTGTGGCTTCCATTTCATGACATCTAGTTGATTGCCTCCTTCGTAGGGCTAAAAAATAACCAACAACATAAGTCAATAAATGAGAAAATGAACGAATGTACTGGTAAGAATAAAGAAAAAAAAAAGTTGAATATGAATGAAAGAGGAATGGTAGAAACAAAGGAAGGAACAAGTGAATGAAACAAAGAAATAATAAAACAAATGAATGATTGGGTGAATGGATGAATGATACTAATTATTATTAATTCTATTAAGATTATAGTTCTTTAATTATAATTAAAAAATAAATGAAAGATGGAAATGAATGTGAATAAATGAACAATGAATTGCTGGTGATGACATTTGACATACTCCCAATAAACAAATACATAATTTAAATGAATGAATGAATGAATGAATGGATGCATGAATGAATGAATGAATGAATGAATGATTGAATGAATGGATGGATGGATGAATGAATGGATGGATGGATGGATGGATGGATGGATGGATGGATGGATGGATGGATGGATGGATGGATGGATGGATGGATGGATGGATGGATGGATGGATGGATGGATGAATGAATGAATGAATGGATGAATGAATGAATGAATGAGTGAAAGAATGAAAACAGGGATGAATACATTGAAACACAAATGTCCAGGAAAAAATGCAAGGAGAGATCAACAAAATAAACAAATATATAAGAGAGTACAAAAGAAGAAAATAACAGAGACAAGTTGAAGAATGGATATACAAAATCATAATTTAATACTATAGTTGCTTACAAACCTCATTTGCAGGATTGAATATTAAACCATCATTTTCATGACTAAGTTTAGTAACCCAATGTTCTAGCACCTACAAATTAACAGGAATTTTCTTATAAATGAATTTATTGAAAGTTTCATCAGTGTGATGGCACATTGAAGGAAATTTGTCATGGACAAAACATATAGAGGTGATCTGCATTATGTCCTTATTTTACTATGACTACAAGCATTCTATGCAAATTAAGTTGTGATGACGAATATGAATATGAATACAAATTTAACAGACAAATTATAAAATGCTTCAATATTAATTCCATGCAAGGTTCATATTACAATGTTGAAGTGGAAATATCTGAGTCATAAAAGTGGTCTTTTGACAAATTTTGGGACTCAAAATATTTGCATGATTTGATTCCCTTTGTCTATTTGTATTTGTTCTTGTATTGGTCATCAAATGTGACTTCTCTAATATCTTGTAAATCCACATAATCGTGTGGTAACACAGTTCTTACCCATCTAGTTTTCTCGACTGGAAAGAACTGCTTGGCTCTGATACTGAAGGGCTCTCTTGTCTTGTCTAGTGTTCCTTGTCTGACCTTTGAATAAGATTGTGAGAATACAAACTCAGAATATAATTATTGGTTAATGAACAAATAACACATACAATCTTGGACAAAAATAATTTTCTGAAAGAGCTTTTTTAGTATCATTGCTTCATCTGGGACTACGAGTCTGTTTAAGGTGGCTCCATATAATTTCTGAGCGTGCGCTCGTGCATGATCACGCACATGCGCACACCTCAAACTTGATGAATTTTTATTTTGATGACGTCATGAAAATATATAACGCACGCTTTTAAAAAAATAAAAAAACTCAAAAACTGAGCGGTAAATTTTTTTGAAATTTTCAGAATATTATTTTAGTGGTATAATAAAGTAGTTTGCAAATTTTCAACGATTTTCCAACTGCAGATTTTTTTTAATTTAGGAAAAACCATTATTTCGTTATTTCTGAGGTTCTACAGTTGGGATTTTTTTGTCACGGTAATATATGCTAGGTCATCGTACTTAAATCCACATACAATGTTTTCAAAAAAAATTACCGCTTAAAACTAAAGTTTTTATTTTTTCTACTTTAAAAATGAGCTTTATTGTGACAGGGTGACCGGTCACGTGATCATTTGTGCAAAAACTGAATCTTTGACTCAAAGTCTTTGAAATATAGTCCGCCCATGAGCTTTGTGGGCAGTTGATTTTTAATAAACCTCTAAGGTCCTAGTTGTCTCATAACTATACGGAGCCTCCTTAATTTTCATCCAAATGAGTGAATTTTTGGGAGGAAACAATGGGTTTGACTTCTGAACAATATTCATTGTTATTGAGATGAACAACTTATCGCTTCATTTCGTGGCTGTTCAATCTCTTTATATTCATTGTCATTAAGATGAACAACTTACCGCTTCAATTTTGTGGATGTTTTTCTCTTTATATTCATTGTTATTGAGATGAACAACTTACCGCTTCAATTTTGTGGATGTTTTTCTCTTTATATTCATTGTTATTGAGATGAACAACTTACCGCTTCATTTCGTGGCTGTTCTATTTCTTTGTGAATACAATACATCCTTGTGTCGTGTGGTGTTTTACCTACATCTTCACCCTGTAATAAATTACTTTATTTAATAACAGCTTGTGGACATTTGAAGTCTCCTTGACTGTGTGAAAACAACATTTGAATTTCTGAATATCTGACATACAATCATTGAGGCTAAAGATGTACAAAAGAGAACTTGAAATTAAATTAATTATTAATAAGAGTACTATGCTTAAGCTTACCATTCACAAAGAAACAGAAATATATTTTTTGTAATATATACTAACAATATGAGCAGCCGATCTGTATGGAATATACAAATGTCGAGCCGAACGCGAACATTGTATATTACTTATGAAATGTCTAGGTTAATGCTGCTATTTTAGATAAATATTTTTTAAACTAGATTTAATTTGGCGGAGATATTTAAAGATAAACCTAATGCAAATCAGGACGATTTCTGTATCAGATATACAGATGCCTTCACGGTAGTGATTTTCTATTGTTCTGGTTTCATTAATTATTCATGAATTTTATAATTATTGATATAACTGACCTGAAACTTGATGATATCATAGGCTAAGTATCTTGGATGGACCCTATCTCCTTCTTTATCCATTACCATTTCCTATCAAGTAAATAAAAACAAAATAATGATGACAATGGTAATGGTAATGTTGGTGATGATGGTGCTGATGATGTTGATAGTGATAATGATGATGATAATGATGATAGTGATGATGATGATTATGATGGTGATGATAGTGATGCTGATGATGATGACGATTGTGGTGACCATAGTGATGATGATGATGATGACATTAATTGTTATGATGATCATGACGTTGAGGATGACATTGACAATAAAGATAATGAACAAAATGACGAAAGAAAAACCTTTTTTTATAAAGCAAAATGTGAATGACAATATAATGTATAAAAATGCTCAATTAATTAAACATATTAATATAATTATGCAAATATTTCTTTCTTTCATTATTAATATCATAATGGCATAGTCCCCTCCCTGACAAAATGCTTAGATTGGCCTCTTGATAATATACACATCAACATTTTCTTAACATTAGTAAAGTACACATAATAGAATGCAATCCAAGACATACCCCATCTATGAGAGTATCACGTATGTGCTCCTGTGGGTTTTTTCTTTGTGGAAATCGAAACTGTGGTGCTTCAAAGACGGAGTTGTTTCTGTCGATAAGGTAGATCTCTCTTTCTTTATGGATAAACAACATGTATCTGAGATGGAAAAGGATGATTGTGATGATTACAATACAATATAATAGCCCTAAGGATACAATGTTGCTTTTTGACAAAGTACAGTAAAAAGCATTAAGTTAATTACAATTACTGAAATTAGTTCACAAATTAGATAATTAGGAAAAAAAAAAACAGGAGTGAGAGAGATTTTCCAAGAGTGAAAAGAAAAGCTCTAAAACTCCAAAAAACCACCTGAAATTTGTCCTGCATGACAATAGGTAAATAGCTAACACATTTATCAAGACAAAGTTTTAATTTTTGTTTTATTTCTTGTACAATAAGCAAGAATACTAAGACCTACTAATGGCTACAAAATATTCAAAATGGCGGCACAATTTAGGGTCCAGTAAAAGGCACTAAGTTCGTTACTATTTTATTACTGAAATTAGTTCACAAAAGAGATCAAATACTTGATATATATATAATGAGACATAAGGCCTAAATAAACTTTAATTAACAGTTATGGAGTTCCCAGCCTTTACTTGAACACAGAGGTCATGTGACCCCATGTAAATCTGGAAGGTTTGTTAAATGTGCTTCATAAGCACAACCTCATAAGCATAACTGCTCTATACAGAAACTTAGTCTCAATATACCAGCATTCTCTTTCAATATACCAAGTATATATAAAGTGTTTTGTTAGGTCCCTACAGCATATTTTTTTTTGTAAATTAAAATACTGGATACACAGGACCCCCAATCCCCACCCAAAGAAATGGAAAGAAATTTTCTGACATTGGTCCCAGTCCCAAGAAGATATTTCACTGTGAGGATCAAAATGTTATATACCTCTTTGGCTTAATTTCTGGGCTGTCAATCCCCGACCGTTTCTGATCTTGAGATCGCCCTGATATTTCGCATTTATCCGGGAGATTTGACACTGAAATCTTGAGACCGGGAGATTGGTCCCAAAATCTTGAGTCTCCCGGATTATCCGGGAGGGTTGACAGCCCTGTAATTTGTTACCTATGGTAAATAATGATTATTGTATTGCATTGCATTGCATTGCATTGCATTGTACATATATAACATTTATTTTATACATTAACTTTAGTTAAAATGTAGTCAATGTACCTCTGACAATTATTTATCATTAGACCCTACCTTGTACCATCTGCTTTCCAGCTGACACGGTAATCTTTCTCTTGTAAAAACTTCAAATTTTTTGTATCCATTGAGACTGGCTGAGAGCCAGGAAAACCAGCTCTACATAACAAGTTAATATTGTTAGTAGTTATCAATTTGATAAGTGGGAAATTACCATGGGAACATGTTTTTTTTAAACATTTGATGAGGAGACCTATAGATCACATCAGTGGTTTTCACTAGCCAAGGGTCCTAACAAATAAAGTTACACATAATTATACACTTGCAATACCTCATTGTTTAATAAGATATGGGAACGTTGATTGATATATCTAAATCACCATCCCCTGGGACATTGCCTTGATTTTAGTCCACCGGAATTAGTATTTAGAGGATTTTGTGTAATTTTTAATTTTGCACACTTTTTGTGAGCATTGCGAATAGTATTTAGTGAGCTACAATATACTTACTTGTTCCAATTGCACATCTCAGCAACCATGTCTTGGATCTCTTCACATCTCGGTGAAGGTACTGTCTCAACACCATTAACACCCTCAACAAATTTGGCATCCTTAAAACAATGTTATTGAATTAATGAATTCATGGATAAATAAATAAAAGGATGAATGGATGGATGAATTATAATGAATGAATGAACGAATGAATGAATGAATGGGTGGGTGCATGAATATAGAAAAATATGGGATAAAATTGACAAGGATGAGTAAAAATCACTAGTATGCCAAGTATCTTTGATAGACCCTATCTTCTTTTGTATATAAAAATGCTATAAAAATGTTCTGATAATGAATGGATGGATGAATGAATAAATGAAAAATTGAATGCAAATGAGAAAATAACTTTTAAATAATACACAATAACATATCCTGGCTAATTAACATTAAGTCAGTACTAATTAACACACATTTAACACAAATTTGAAGCAGAAAATTCAGTTACTATTATCAACATCATACTTTAGGTGCTGTATTTCTCCGTCTTTTTCTTCGTCTTGGGTTTGCATCACTAGAGCTTGCTTCATCTTCATCATCTTGATCACTTACTTCCTCATCTTCATAGCACCAGTCAGGTCGTTCTGGAGCCTGTAGTCTATCCCCTTCGTCACCATATCTCTTGACTAGTTCATCTAGATACTCCTGCTTGTATATACCAGGAGAACGATTCTGAAATTGAAGTTTACATGATATAAGAATCTGGAATATCCATAATTTATTGTATTTTGGAGTTTTTACATGATATAAGAATCTGGAATATTCGACCATACTTTATTGAATTTTGGAGTTTTTACATGATATAAGAATCTGGAATATCCATAACTGTATTTTGGAATTGTGCAATTACCTTTATTTTCATCATTTTCACAATTCATATCATGATGATGGTGGTGGTGATGATGGTGGTGGTAATGATGATGGTGTCGATAGTGATGTTGGTGGTGATGATATTGGCAGTGATTATGTTGATTATAATGATAATCATGGTTATGTGGCTAAAAATGAATGATGGTGGTGGTGATCGAGATGATGGTGATGATGATGATGATGGTGATGATGATGATGATGGTGGTGATAATAATTAGGATGATTATAATGATAATGAGGATGATGATGATGATCATGCTAAAAATGAATGATGATGGTGGTGATCGAGATGATGGTGATGATGATGATGATGATGGTGATGATAATAATTATGATGATTATAATGATAATGAGGATGATGATGATGCTAAAAATGAATGATGATGGTGGTGATCAAGATGATGGTGGTGGTGATGGTGGTCATGATTATGATGATTATAATGATCATTATTAAAATGTTTGAAATATTGATGATGATGGTGATAATGATCATCAGTGTCTTATTGTAACTAAGGATAAAACAGGAGTCCCCACTCTCTGGTGTTTATTATGATCGCATTTGACTCTAATTTATCATCACTTACCTTGCAAAAAGCTTCAACAGCTGCTTCTAGACTGAAATAATCATAATAAATTGGTAACTTCTGTTATCTAATACTAAAACACATTACTGATTAGATTTAGAATAATGAGAAAATCAATATTATTGAATGAGTGAATGAATGGATGGATGAATGGGTAATGGGTAGCACAAGTAGCTTCAGGGCCACTGCTGTTTCACAGCTGTGAACCAGTTCATAACCTTTGGAATTTCACCCATAAAATCCTTTCAAAAGTATAGATTTAAATAGCCAAGAATGATTTAGACCATGTCCAAACTAAACAGGATGAATTTAAAATGTAACTTTATTTGTCTGATGTGGCCTTCTGTCCACACTAAAATGCATGAATACAAAACAATAATTATTTCCTGGAAATTCTATTGATTTGGAACAAAAGTTACATTTTCAAGTTTGTCCCACATAGTAGAGCCATTGCCTTAGAAGTTACAACATTGACAATAACAATACTACAATTATCAACAGTAAAAGTTCAGCTCACCTCCAATCCACCTTCTCTATCAAATATGCAATGATTAAAAATCCAGTTCTATTGAATCCATGGGTACAATGAATGCCTAGAAACATTAAAAATACAACAAGGAATTTACACTCTTTCGCATAATTTCAAAGTGCTTATAACCCCTTGAACAATAAAAATAAGGATAATGTAGGTGATTGCCAGATAACATTCCCAAAGTTTGAAGTTGATTGCTTTAAAGATAAATATTTTAGAGAGTTTTTTCAAAGATTTTACAAGTTTGCTGGATAATTAAGACAGGTCATACCAAACCTGGGAAAATTGTCATATATTTTGATTTCACATGCTTTGAATTTCATAATATTATTACAAGACTGCTATATGTTGAATTGCATATCACATTCATGTGAAAAATGCCTTATACAATGTCAAGTAAACTAGACCTTTGTAAGACAGAGTATACTGTCAGATCACATCAAGAACAAGAAGAAAGACCATGTAGATGTTTTCAAGGTCAGTAATATTATTTAACTTTATTTACTGGTCAATCAGCCATAAATGATTAATAATAATTATTATCTCTTATAATCGCATTGAATTAATGTCAAATTGCTATTAAAATAATAGTTATTAAATATACTTATCTAAACATAACAATAGAAAGCTATTAAAAAAATATAACATTTAAAATGAATTGAAATACAAATAGAGTAGTACCTATAAGTTCTCCTGGATGAGATTCCCAGTAGCGATCACAGACATTGATAAATAGTTTTGTTTGATCTACTGATGGGGTTTCGCCATGACTGAAATTCAACAACAAAATATTAGCAACACAATAATGCAAGTTTGTAAATGTTACATCTTTGTTCTGAAGATGTGCAAAAAGCTCTGAAAATCGTGAGCATCAATATACAAAAATATATATCGTGAAACATGTGGACTCGCTCGCTCTGCTTGGGCGCAAATCGAGCTAGAAATTGTTCTGTTGTCATCATCATAATCACCACTATCAATCAATTCAAACTTTTTGCTATTTTCATTACAGCCGTCTTGTTTCAGTTGCTATGACAACATTGGAACTTACCCTCTACATGGTAACTTGGTGTGTCTGATACCAGCTTTTTCTACTTCAGTTTTATCATAGAATCTATTAGTATTTGTAAGGTCTATTATTAGACCCAGCTTGACCTGGAAAAATAACATTATGGGAAATATATCATCAGTATGGCTAAATCAATCAATAAAACAATAAATCAATAATCAAATCAATAAATCAATAACTCACTCACTCACTCAATTAATCAATCAATCAATCAATCAATCAAATTAATCAATCAATCAATCAATCAATCAATCAAATCAATTAGTCAATCAACCAATCAATCTTTCAATCAATCAATCAGTCCAGTCAGTCAGTCAACAATCAGTCAAATCAATCAATCAGCAAGTCAGTCACTCTGTCAATCAATCAATCAATCAATCAATCAATCAATCTTTCAATCATTATGATTCAATTGACCAATCAAATGGATTGATAGATTGATTGGACATTTCAAAAAGATGCAACCTCACCCTTAATGACTGCAAATATGCAAACAACATTGGAAGCTGGAAACGATTGGCCTCTGGTATCTGGTCATCATATCGTGGACCAAGAGGTGTTTTAAATGCTAGAAAACGATCTGCAAAAACGACAAACAAAGAAATCATTATGTCTGGTTGGAAACTAGTGCAAATAGTGACAGGAGGTGGCATAAGGGAGGGGGGACGGCTCTGCTCAACACTGGAATAATTGATCTAATTAAATGTATCTTGGTGAAATATATTCAATCAATTGCCAAACCAGCTGTTAAACTTTCTTCATTTTATAACAGTTAAATTGTTGTATTTTGGTGTTGTGTATTTTGTTGTATATTGTGAATAATCATCAACGGCATAGCTGTGATTTGTCATTTTTCTGATTTGCTTTCAATTAGGTACATACTGGGTCATAAAATAGCCCATTTATATGTCACACTACCTAGTGAAAAAACAAATTTTCACTTTTCAAAACTTGAACAATGACAAAACAATTTTTGAAACAAGTTAAAGTGCATAAATTTAGTACAAATAGTTGAAATAGTATATCAAAACCTATTTCTAATGTGATATAATTAAGAAACAAACATTGACATGAAGTTCTAGAAGACGCTAACAACAACATTAATAAAAGAACAGCGTTCTTAAAACTTTTAAGTCAAAGTTAAGGTGACTTGATTCGAAAAAAAGTCAAAATATACTAAGTTTATTGTTGACATTGAGGATTTATCTTGAAAACAAAAATTGGACATCGAAAAGAAGTGACAATTAACAAATGAGGACAATAAAATGATAACAAACACGCAATCTATTTTGATATGATAGTTTAATTGTTTTTGTTTGCGGAGCGCTTGGAGAAACATTTCTCCATTTTGCCCCTAACTTGTTACCTGCGATAACTTGTCCTTTTCGTGGACAATTAAGCCATCTTGGAGGAATAGACATGACGTGGATTTTATTCGCTTACGGCTTCAGTTTGTCATAAATTTCAAATTGCAATAACAAAGCCTTTCCAAGCTTCCTTCGCTTCGGGCCGCCGCCATCTTGAATGAGGCGACAAGTCGTTACCAACCTTTAGCATAATTTCAGCACAGGAGGCCCAGCCAGATATCATCAACTGATATTTTCAAGTTTTCGAAAAGACGAAAATTCACAAAACTGAAAATAGTATTTTATTTTTTGGACAAATATTTGCGGAGAGATATACCGAAAAATGCTAATCGAACATTTTCCAACAAGAAACGCCAAGTTGTTTTATATGTTGGTTGTTATGCGTTGAAAATCCCCAAGTGAGGTCCCCAGGGGATGACGTCTGTCTCCTCACTTGGTGAATGTCTAGAGTGAATGTTGTGCGTGTAGAAATGGCTTCATTTTATCTCCATTTTATGCTTCTGTTGCTAATGTTATGCCTTTTTTTGAACGGTAAGTGCATAATTAGCAATTCTGTAAGTATGAATGATCAATGTTTAGCATCAATGTATGTAGAGACATGTAGATTTGGCGAAAGCAGAACCAGTTTCAGAATGACGCAAACAAAAAGGCGATATTTCAAGTAAAATTGCTGAATTCAACATAAATAATTTTTTAAAAGGAGAGATCTAAATTGTATAGATTCAGGAGTACACCGTATAATATTGACTTATTCATTTATAATAGCAAAGGTTAGTGAAGCAGAGATAAAGCAATGGCAGCCAAATACGAACTGGAATAACCCATCTAACTGGGATAGAGAAAGAGTCCCTTGCTCTCAGCAAGATGTCAATCTACTTGGTCTGCAACCCTTTGTGGTAGCATTGTCTGGGCAAACATCAATTCGTAGTTTGGTAAATATATAGTGTTGTGAACTGTTTAAGTTGCAGGAAAAATCTTGTGATTTCCAAAATATTGATTTTATTTTGGATTGTCGTTGGGCGCGGGAGGGAGGGGGGACTCCCTTCAGATCTGGGTAGGGGTGTACCACTGGGATCTTGTAGGGTTTACCCTGTTTATGACAAAAAATACCTAACTTCCATACCCTGTTTATGACAAATTACAATTGTTTACAAACATTATATGATTTGTGTAAATATATCAATTCAGACACACATGCTGCTCTTATCTTTTTTTTAAAGTCAGCGATCTTATTCCTGCCGATTTCCTGAATACAAAATAATTTCTCTCTTTTTATGGGCCCTGATTATGACAGGAAGTTTGGATTAAATCGGAAATAACCCTTGTTCCCCCACCCCCATTAAATGGGAACATTTCCCATGCAATTTCCATATTTTCACAAATTTAACATTTATTCATTTGCTTGTTTATTTACATTATTGTTTAATTATTCATTCATTTATTTGTTTATTTATTTATTCAATCATTTATTTATTTGTTTGTCTATTTGTTGATTTGTTTAGTCAAATCTGTTTATCTATAAGGTTGTATTTGTTCATGTGTTTTTTTGTAAGTTTGTCTTTTCATTCACTCTTTTTTTCCTAACCTTTCCTTCAAGGTCAGGCTATTTTCACCCATTCATGTGCTTGTTTGTTGGTTGGCCTATTCTTTCAGTTGCTGGTTTGTATATTAAATCATTGAATATTTCATGTATTTATCAATAGAGTTTACCCATGAATGGTGAGTTGATTATGAATAATGATGCGGAGTTGATATTCAGTGCAAACAACAAACAAGACAGTCAATGTTCAGGTAATTCTCCTAGTATTAGTGATATAACCACTTTTGTATTTTTATTATTATTATTCTATAATTAGGAGTATAAATTCTAAGTTCCAAATTAGATTTCATTTTTAAGGTTAGATTTCAGTCTACAGAAATAAAACAGTTGAAAATTGTCTGAAATAATTTTGTACTTGTGGTGCCCCAGTCATGTTTGGCATTTCCAGAAGGGCTTTGTGTCTAAATTTACAGCTGTTTGCAAGCAGCAACGACCATTTTGAATCAAACTTCAAATTCAAAATAATTATGTCCTAGTGCAACGCTTATATCTCTCAATCCCTCTATGATTTTCTGGCCCAACATGAATAAAAATAGAGTGAAAATAGGGCCGGCTGTACAATGCCTGAATTAAAGTGACAACAGTCCATGCTAACCACCAGATGATTCACTATCCATTGGATAAATTCTAAAGAAATCCTATGGAGTGGATAACTTTTATCCAGTGGATAACTTTATTCAGGCTTTATGCAATAGGCCCCTATTCATTAATTTTGAATTTTGTAGGTGAAGTTTCATTTGCTGCAACTGAAGCGAAGAGCTGGTTCAACCCTGGTTCCTGGAGGGAGGTTGGTAGTGATGGGAACCCTGTGGAATATCAGTCTAATGAACTGCTTCATTTGAATCAAATACCATGTGAACATGACCAGGTTGAGTTTAGACAGGTGAGGATCTCTATGGATATACAGGGAGACTGGGAGGGGAGGGTGAGGTTAGGGTAGGGGGGAGGGAGCACTTTTTGTGCCAAACAAATATTAATAACAAAATGAATTTAAACATATATTTGCTTTTTCTTTATGCCAGCTCCCCACCATCAGTTTTTAATGTGCTCTGTAGTCCCTGATATAGTTGGACATTTCATCATTATTTTACTGACTCTATTCATAATGATTATTTTTAATAATTTAATAACTTTTATGTATAAATAATAATTTTGGAGATCTTTTTATGCAACTAAAATCTTTTATAAAAATATACATTAATGTATTTGTCAAGTCCATTGAGATTAGAAGAATGGGCTATACTAAGATTGATAGTTATTATAATATTATTATTGTAGTTAATATACATTGAATGTAAATGAATATATTTCAAAATGAATAAGTGAATGAATTAATGAGTAAGTGGATGGATGGATGAGTTAATTGATAAAAATACTGGTGACTAAACAAATGAACAGATGAATATACTGGTACAATGATGAATAATGAATCACTGAATAAGAGAATCATTAAGTAAATCGAATGAATGAATGAATGAATGAATGAATGAATGAATGAATGAATGAATGAATGGATGAATGAGTGAGTGAATGAGTGAGTGAGTGAGTGAGTGAGTGAATGAATGAATGAATGAATGAAAAATATATAATTGTGAGTGGATGGCTAAATTGAGAAAGAAATAAATTCTCTTTTTTTTTTTCTTTTCCAGGGTGATTCATTCCTTGTTAAAAGTGACCAAGAAATAACTATTGCATCAGTAATCATGAATGGCAAGGTAAATCATCTAACCTCGTACAGTATGATGATAATGATGATGATGGTGAAGATAATGATGATAGTCATTATAATGATGGCTGCAATCATGTGATATGGTGCAAAGTCTCGACATAAAGCAGCTATACATTTTGCAGATTTCTCAAAAAGAATTACTATACACAAAAACATTTTGCTTATTTGCATTCATTTGCTTTCCATTTTATTCCAATTATGAATCTTTATTGATGGAGTTTTGCCATGCTTCACCAGGTGTATACTCAGAAGACATTCCAAGATTATCTTGTTAGTGATACAGGAAAGATTCAGTTTCAAATGGACAAGAGACTGATCAAGCTTACTGGAGAGACTTGCAGTGATCCTATGGGATGCTTCTGTAAAACTAATTCGCAGGTGCTGGTGAATGTAATTGTGCTTCTCATCTTTCAGGTTGTCTTTATTAAGTGACTGTAGTAAAGTCAGCACCAGTCATATCAGCTTTATTTGTGAGCATTGATGGAAAGAGGAGTTGGTGAAAGTGTGCACGAAGGGCTTCCTTGACGATTATCATATGTGGTAAAGGAACTACCGACGTTAAATAAGTTGCTTTTCCTTCCCCCCTGATTTATGTGATTAAGACATTTAGGTATCAACAAGTACAATTGTTTGATGCACAATGGTTACAAATAGGACACAGCTCTTATGTATACTGCATTAAATATTTTATCTCTTCACATTTACTAGGTAAAAGAAAGAGTCTGTAGTTTTGTCAAGTGTGTAAAGGCCCAATGTAAGAAGTCTTTGACTCCAACTGGGTCATGCTGCTCGTTTTGTGGTGAGACATAATCTTTAATGTATATTTACTGGTTTTGAAAGCCATGCACAATTCTGAATAGCTATGTGCTGAAAGTAAGAATGACTGGGAACTGGTAAAAATATATGCTTGCCACAGGAATCCTAAGTCTATTGAAACCTTTATGGACAGGTGCAGCATGGGAATTATCATTAAAAAATCATAAAGAACTAAAGAGGTAGAACAATACAAAATCATAGCCTTGACCGAGTTTTCAAATCAGCAAAAGAGTCGTCCTGATTTGCATTCAACTTTAACTTGAATTTTCTCCCAAAAAATTATTATTTCTTGCTTTTTATTGTTTGATATTTCAGCTAAATATGATTTAGGAAATGTTTTTTTTAATCAGTATGAAATATTAACTGTATTTTATGAGGTTTAAAACGGCCTGCCTGTGACTCACAATTTTAGATCCTCATATTTTATATATTTACTTAAATTGGCAATTTTTCAGGAGCCATTGTGAAGATCAAACCATTGTCATCATTCAGCATCAATGGCCTGAGAAATCTTGTGAAGAACCTCTTTGAGAAGGTCTGTAGAGCATAATATAACATTTATCAAAGGTTTGATTGGAAACACCAAAAGCAACACGTAGCTAGGTTATGATATTGACAACAGTTCTATTCCATATTTACAGGCAGTGCAAGAACGAGCATCTCAAATCCAATACTCCATATCAAGAACTGAAGATGGTTTGGTAGAGATTGTAGTGGTGGACTTTGAAGACGGTGAGAAATGCTACTATCTTGGACATAAATGTTGAGACTCTTAGCACGTTTATACATTAAATGTATTGAGTATGTTTGCTGCAATACATCACTTTGACAGTCTTTCAGTGAGCCCCCTCCCCAATGCAATGTTGTGTTCCCTGAAGTCGTTTCTCTCTCATGAATAACAACATTGATCGAGGATGGGGGAGTGAGGGTCCAATATTGCTGTGTACAGTCATGAAACTGTGCAAATTTCTAACAGTCTCAACTATTTATGTCCAAGATTGTAGCTTACTATAATGTATATTGATAGGTCATATGAAGCTTTCTTTGCAAATGGCTGTTTGTGGTGTTATATGTCACACAATATCCCTATACTGGAGATTGTGTGACATGTGACTAACCATCATCCATTTGGCATCAACATTTTAAAGCTAATCAATCATACCTAAAATATAGCACCAATTATTAGCTATAAGATTGATTTCTCTTACTTAGGAATTAAAGCCCAACGTTTTGCTGCAAAAGTTATTGATCAGTTAGCTGGTAGGTAATAAGAAGTTTGAATATTGACTGATGGTTATAAACCAATCATACAGTGATTTTTGATCAGAGAGGACTACTTTTATGAAGAATCAAATGGCTTCATTATTGGAGTATAGTATTTATTGTTAAGAATCATTGAATGTTGCTTTCTTCCTTGCTGTCTATAGGGTCTTCTGATTTGCAGATTGCAGAAAAACTGCAGTCCTCCAGTGAAACACAATCTACTAGTAAACAATTAGGTGCAGTACAGTCATAGTTTGAGAGAACAATGCCAATATTCATGTATGCATTCATTCACTTTTTACTCATTAATTAAAATCAGTCACAACATTAATTTTACATCTGATTATTTGATCATTCATTCATCCATTTAATCATGGATTCAGTCTCATTCAGTCACATTTATTCATTCATTAAATAAATTCATTAATTCATTCATTTATTCATTCATTCATTTATTTATTCATTCATTCACTCATTCACTCATTCACTCATTCACTCATTCACTCATTCACTCATTCACTCATTCACTCATTCACCCATTCACTCATTCACTCATTCACTCATTCATTCATTCATTCATTCAGTCATTCAGTCATTCATTGGTTGTACAAAGTTTAACAATCTAAGACTTAAGATTCCTCCATTCATTCAGACACGTCTGTTCATTGTCCTTTCTTTCCATTTATTGTTACTTTATGTATTTTTTCATTTCCTACCCAGAGCAATCTCCCCCAGTGGTATTAGCTATAGGTATTGGCATTGGTGTGGGTGTTCTCTTAGTAATTGTCATCACCGTGGCGATAGTCCTAAGAAGAAAAAGGTGCAGTAACTATACATCTCAAGATAACACTACTGACTGGCTAACTATTGACTACAGGTGCACATATCTAACTTGGGAGGAATTGGCAACACTAGAATTAATGTTATTTTAACAAATAATATTCTGTAATCAAAAACTCCTTTCCTTTAACAACTTCCTGGGGGGAATCCAATATTTAGCAGGGTTAAGGATGGTAGTCTTATTTCAACAAATGTTTACTTATTTTGTACTTTATTTTAACAACTTCCGGGGGGGGGGGGGGGGGGTGTAATGCAATATATAGCAGGGTAGGGATAGTAGTCTTGTCTTTTAATTACGTCCAATTTGGTATAATCAATATTTGGGGGAAAATGTTTTGTCATGGCCTCCTTCAAAAGACTTTGGCACACCTTTCAAAATTTATCTAAAGCAGTTTATTATAATGTATATTGCACAAAAGAAAAACCAGGGTTAAAAACTGGTTATTGTGAATGTCCTTTATGGCTTAAAAAATCAATCACTCTTCAATGAATTTATTCTCTAGCTTACTTTGTTTTTCATTCAAACTAAAACCTGAAAACCCATTTTTTTATCCACCATATAGTTAATAACTCATTAGATTATTTTAATTACAATGTGCTAAGACGATGTCATTGTCATTAGAAGCCAGAGAGGAAGTGAAGACAGTCAAACTTCTGCAAAGTATGAACACGTTGAGATGCACCAAGCAAATAGTGCTTCTACAGAGCAACTGAATGAACCAGATACAAGTGATGATACACCACCATACAAGGTTTGATGTTCAAAATTATGTCATGTGCATAACAAAATGCTGTTTATCCAATATGGATTTCCATAGATTCCATCAATTTATTTAAACACTCTTTCAATATTTAATAGGTGATTTGCATTTTAGCGTCATGTACTTCAACTACCAGAATACTTTGCTTGCTTTGTTTTGTAGTGCAATTAGATAGATAGATAGTTTAAGTAACGTTTCGAGTAAGAACTAGTGTAGCAAACGGCAATGAAATGCATAAAGGTGTTAATTGTGTATTGTTTAAATGCTTGATCTGATTGGCTAAAACAAGAAAATTGGCCTTTTTTCAAACTTTTGGGATATTTTTCCTATATTTTATTCAAAATCACATTTCAGTTTTATTAAAGCTATCTTATTTTTTTCTATGAGAAAATTTTACCGTGGGACTCACTATGAAAAGCAAGCGTCTCCTAGCCATTGTTTTGAGCAATTCTGATTGGACAAAACCATTAAACACAAAAGAAACACTGTCTTGTAAACAGCATTTTGTAGATTTCACTTAAGAAATGTGTAACCCTTAGCTAGATACATCAATATAGTGAAAATTAAAGAATTTCTACGTGGGGAAGTTTTTTTGCTGCAGAACAATAGAAACCTCACTAGTTTTTACGTGTATTGTTACTTAATTGTAAATTACTTTGCAGCCGAACGGCTGAATTGCGTATTACAAGAAATTCCTATTTAATAATACTAAACTAATTATCATATAATTATGACTATTAATAATAGTAGTTAACTATGAAAACCTGATTTATTGGGTACTTGCTATTAAACTGCAATAGTTTATGAAACTTTTCTTGGCCCTGTTGGTTTTGCACTTAACCTCATAAGAGTGCGGGTGCCTTAGATTGTATTTAGGTTCCCAGATAGGCGGCAAAAGCTTGTGTAAACGATGTGAGCTATCCTTTACAATTGCATTGAAAAGCGACTGACATAAATGCTTATGGTGGTTTTCTAATGACACTAATTAGCACGGATTGTTCTGTTAATCTCCAAAGGGATTAAGAATTTGAATATGAAAGAGAATTCACAAAGAATGCCGGTAGTATTAGTAAAATGATGCCATAATGCAGATCGCCTGTTGTTAACTCATTATTCATTCGTTTGTTTGTTCACTCATTCATTCATTAACTCATTCATTCATTCCTTCATTTGTTCAGTCACTTATTTCATTCATTCATTTGTTCATTTATTTACCCATTCATTTCTTCATTCATTTCTTCCATCCATCTACCCATCCATTCATTTAATCTTCACATTTTGTCATTACCTTAATATTTAGTCATTTATTTCTCGGCAATATTTACTTCAAAATGTTGAATTCTTACTTTTTGTTTCATTTTAGACTCTAGAAAGCGACAATGCCCTGTATGAGAGTACAGATAAAAAGCAAACGTTTGATAATCCCCTGTATGAAAGCACTACAGAACTTGAAAATGAACGGCAGATATAACAAGCCCTCTGATTGGATGGAATGAAGATTTGATTAATTTAAATCCATTTTGAATCCACTTTCGACCAAATTGAAACAATGTAATTTTTAGACTTATGCTATGCTAGTAGTAGGATTTTATTCTATATAAGATATTTTCATCAAATGACGATATATATTTCTGTAATAAAATGGAAAAAAATTAAGTTGTACTCATATTTGATTATTTTCTATTTTTTAATTTTGATTTTTTGAAAATAAAAAAAAATAACTTTTATAATTCAGTGGTTTTTTTTTTCTGACGTTAAAAATACTAACTTCGTAATGATAAATTGTTCAAAAGGTAAAGTTGGGTATCATTAGTGTCTTCAGTTGGTGTCAAAGACTGTTTGTGTGATCTACCTAAAATAAATACAAACGGCGATTTCGTTCAATGTCCAGTGTCGGGTTTCCTGTTTACCGCATTGCTAGCTGGGTAAATTCCTGATGGAACAAAATGGCGCCGAATGCAAAAGTTGTAGATATGAAAGCTTTGTAAACCTCGATGTATTAAGATGGATTAAGACGATTTACACATCTAAACACTAGAAAATCTCAACATGGCAGCGAAGAAGGTTGAAAGCTATCTTGAGTATCATAAAATTGGACCTTTATTTGAGGTAAATTGTGCACTTTCAAATGTTTTAATCGTGTTGTTATGGTTTTCGAAAAGCAATACAAACAGTTCTTGGTGAATCGATCAACTTATAAAATATACGAACTTTAAAGTTGACTTTCTTTGTAAAATATTCTGGTTTAGATGTCTGGATTATTATTATGATATGTAGTTAAATTATCAAACAGAAAATTAAAAGAACAAAAGTTCATACAAATCGTTTAAATAGAATTTTATTATTGAAGTTCGTGTAATTTTTCTGACTAAAAGCATTTCATTTATTTAATAGCACATTTTGATGGACATTTCATTAAAACTCTGAATTGAATGTTCTTCAACTTGTTAATGTCCCCGTGTTTCAATTTTGTGCAATTTTGTATGTTTTATTCAATATTATGCCGCAATTGTCTAAAGAATGGCATATAATATTGTGAGTGTTAAATTTAGTGAGAAGTTATTTTTCTTATGAAAAATGATTACATACCTCACACATATTTTTTTGTGTTATTATATAGGCAGCTTTCATTTGTTAAAGTGTCGCCCTTGTTTTTAAAATTTGTAAATATCTGATTAACATTTATATAGGTTATATATGAAAAGACAGTTATTTGACAGTTTTTGATTTGTTGTAGGATCTCATGGCCAAGCTAATCAAAGAAATGCCAGAGCAGCCTGTCCCATTCCTTATGAAGTTATTAAAGAAACACATCCCTGAAGAAAGTGTATGTATTGTCAAAAAGATACTGAAAAGTTCAGGCTTCAATTACTTTTTTTTCATGACTTTGTTATGCCAGAGTACATGTAATTGGCCAATTCTAATTCTTCTTTACAGAGCCTTAAATTCAATTGTGTGTAAAATACAGTCCAGTTTTGAATTATCGTTTATACAGCCTTAGTCCAGTAATTGTGCATTTACTATATTCCAGTTTCAAATTCTCTTTTTCACAGGCTTAACCTCAATAATTGAGAGTAAAATATTCAGAAAGTCAATGGTCTTTTTTAATTGACACATAGAGACTCGATTCCCATACCTTTGAGGCTAAGGTTGTTTAAAAGAGAATTTGAAGCTGGACCATTCAGAAGTTCAATTGTCTTTTTATACAGTGTCCAACAGATTCCACATTTTTGCAAGCTGTTAGTGTACTAAAGTTACGAATAAATTATAAATTGGCAAGTGCTCATTGCCTTGACTTCCTGCTCAAAGCTGAATTATGCAGGATGCAGCTCAACATGATTGTGTTGGTTGTATGAGGGCGTACATCATTACGAAGATAAAATTTTACAAAATTATAACATACACACAAAGAGGAATATATGACACTAAGTTTAATAAAGCTGTGTAAAAGAGAACCAGAAACTGGGTTGTTTTCTAACAAATGAGCTATGAAGCCATAGGTTGACTTCATCAGTAACTAATAGAATTAAAGTGAGTGAATTCTCACTGTATTTCACTATACCTTGCATGTTTATATAGATTCCACACAGTCGTCCACCATCGGGTAGTAGATCTAGATCATCTCCTCTGTCAAGTAGCATGGGACTGACTGGCAAACCAATAGCACGACAATCACTAGATGAAAGCAGTAAGTCACTATAATTGCAGAAAAAAATTATGATTTCCACATTAATAGGTTTATTTTGGATTACTGTTATGAAAGTGATACCAAACACAACACTGGGTTCAAATAAATGGAACGTTTCCCATGCAATTCCTATCTTTGGAGACTTGGGAATTCCATTTTTTTCCTACATGTATAAATGGTTGTGAATGAGAATTAGTTTAAATGTTGGTTTTACAAGCAGTAATTTTACTTCTAGGTAAAAGTATCACTTCCTGGATGGATGTCGAAATGTCACAAGAATGAATCTTGTTGCTTTTGTATTTTTCCTTCATTTTACATCAAGATCTAGACAGTCTCTTTTATTGAAATTTTTCAAGAAATGAAAATATTGTCATAGTGATTCTAGTAATAAAATATTAAATCATATGAAGGATTCATGTCTAAGACATTTTTGTACAACAAAATAGTATATGCAAGTATAATATATGTATAATTTATATTATATTTTATTCTTTCCATCACTATCTGTTGCAGAGGAGTCTAGAAGAAGTGTTTTAGCCAAATCATGGGCAGCACCGGATTCTTATGACAGACCGTCAAGTGGCAGCAAGTCACGTGAATATAACCGTCCCTGGCTCCATGGTAGCAAGAAAGTCAAAGGAGATCATACACCAAATAAGGAAAATTATAAACATGGTATAATTAAAATCTTTGATTTTTTGTTTTTTTCTTTTTTTTTTATGATTGAAATGCTAGTACATTTACAGCCAAACTGGTTGTATTGAGTCCTGCTGTTACATAACTTTGTGTTTATATCGATTTTTATGGACAGTCAATATTGATTTCAAATGTTTTTTTAAATTAACAAATAGTGCAAGGTGCTTCATGCGAAATTGATTGACTGTTGAGAAAAGACAAATATCAACTCAAAGTTTTGAAATGGCAGGTCAATACTACACATTCGGCTGTAATATTCTTTATCATTTTCATGATAATTATAATAATAATTGATAATAACTATAAATAGTTGTAATAAACCTTGATTGTTTCAAGGATCAAGAAGAACAGAAGACATGAAAGCTTCCACATGGAATAAGGACACTAAAATACCCTTCAATGACTTTGACGAATGGTTTGATGCTCAGAATAAAAGACCACAAAGTGCTGGAAACAAGCCAAGAGACTCAATTGAAAGAAGTAGGATCGAATAAACATGCATTTTGCATGCAAGCTGTTTTTGTGCATGTGAAATGCTTTTGCACATCTACATATTTAATTGTTCATGTGGTTTGTTTGTTTGATAGATGCTTGTATGTTTGTTTGATTGTCTGTTTTGTGTTTTCAATTGTTGAATTGTTTCTTTATTTGATTTTATTCTCCAGTGTGTCTTCAATCGAGGTATTCTGTTGTTCATTGTTGAAGTTTATATTAGTATTTTTTCTGAAATGAATTCTCTCTTCTTTCATAGAACCATCATGGAGTAATGAGCAAGAAGATTTGGTAAGCCATCCAGTAACATCTCCATCAACATATCCTAAACTCTAGTTCTTACATTATTTAGTAAAATTATTTAATTTATGTTTCACAAACAGGATTCAAGCATGGACAAAAGAGGTATCGGTTACCCATTACAAGTGCAAAATGTATCAACTCAACCTTTAGCAAGAACTGACTATGATGAAGATCTTGAAGAAGAAGAGATTGGTTTGTCTCGACGTATGAAAACTAGAGGGGAGAGTAGTGAAGGAAATTCAGTTTCATCATCCAGGTGAGATGTGATTTTTTTCTGCTCATTGTCATTGATCAGTGACAACATTTGATTTCAAAAAAGATGTTACAGTAATAATCAGTGATCATCTTTTTTATGACTAATCATTTCATCAATATCATATTTATGGAGTGCATTATCACTAGCATCATCATCATTATTTAATATTATCCTTTGACATCATCATCACCATCACTAACATCATCAGTATTGTTTAAGGGTCCTGATTACTTAAGCAAAACGTCATCATGATTTTTTCTTAGAAAGATATTTTATAGAGAATTTATCAATTATTCGAAAAATGGATAGAAATCTATATGGTCCCAAGCCCGTTTTCGAGATAAAAATTTTTGAACGGAACCATGTTTTGACATTTTTGAAGAAAAAATGATGAAAAATGCATTTTCTTACAAAAAAATGTATTACTAAAAAACTAATAAAGCTATTGACATAGTTTTTACAGGCAATCTCAACCAGACGGTATTTTACACAAATATGGGATAGTAAATTATAAAATTTACCGTTTTGTTTACATCTTTGACTTAAAATCGCTTTGAAAAGTGAAACCCTAAACCACTTACCATTGCGTGTAATGTTGAAAAGTCATCAGGATTTTTTAAAATCTTGTGAAAAGAAAGATTTTTACAAAATCTTTCAGAAAAAATGAAGTTTAGAAAAATATAGAGTCCCGCGCAAAAAATGAGGGTTTTGGCTGGTTGAAGTATAATTTTCGAAGGCTCCTTGTGTTATTCTTATGTTGTCTTTTGGCGGGATTTGGCGCGCCCGTGGCATTCTCAGCGGTAAATTGCTCGCGGGCACAGGTTTCAAGCGTCGCTGTTGTTCTAAAGTGGTCAGGACCCTTAATATCATCCTCAGCATCATCATTATCATCATCTCAATAATTTATTTTCATCATCATTATCATCATCATCACTAGCATCATCAGTATTGTTTAATATCATCGTTCAGCATCATCATTATCATCATCTCAATAATTTGTTTTCATCATCATTATCATCATCATCATCACTAGCACCATCAGTGTTGTTTAATATCATCCTTCAGCATCGTCATTATCATCTCAATAATTTATTTTCATCATCATTATCATCATCATCATCATATTTATCAAGTGCATTATCACTTGCATCATCATCATTATTTAATATTATCCTTTGACATCATCACCTTCACTATCATCAGTATTGTTTAATATTATCCTTCAGCATCATCATTATCATCATCTCAACAATTTATTTTCATCATCATTATCATCATCATCACTAGCATCATCAGTATTGTTTAATATTATCCTCCAGCATGATCATCATTATCATCATCACAATTATTATATTTATTTAATAGTAAGCCATAATCATCATGAATATAGTGCTAGTAATGAAAAAATAAATTCATCATTATGACGATAGCAGTCGTCATTACCATCATCATAGCCATCATTATCATTACCATTATTGTTAACAGTCACACAATCTGTTTGTAGTTCTAGTCACTCCAGTAAGAAGAATCCAAAACGTGCAGCAGAAGAGCACCGTAGACAGTTGGAATCATTACTATTACACTCTGATGATAGTGGCTGTCAATCACAGCATCATAGAAGCAATTCATCAGATGATGACAAAGATGATGCTACTGAACTGTTAGGTATTGGATGGTGGTGATGACATTGATGATGATGATGATGACAAAGATGATGCTACTGAACTGTTAGCTATTGGATGGTGGTGATGACATTGATGATGATGATGATGACAAAGATGATGCTACTGAACTGTTAGCTATTGGATGATGGTGATGACATTGGTGATGAAGATGATGGCATTGATAGTGATGATGATGATAATGACATTGATGATGATGATGATACTGATGGTCTAGCATTTTTCTCCCATAGGGGACATTTTTTTCAATATTTTAATTATGAGTGTTTCCAACTGATAAAATGTAAAATTTATGTCAATCCAGAAAGCCCCAATGAGTTAGAAAGTGAAGGGGTTTCCAATCCAATCAACTCTGGTTTCAAACTGTCAAAGACTGTTAAAGGAGAACCATCCTCACCAGAAAATGTCAAAGTCAGCATTTGCGCTAGATGTGCAAGGTATGGATAACAATTTTGACAATGTGACTATGTGATAGAGTTTGAGAGAACAATGGTTTTATGCAGAAGGAGTTGACATTTGTCTAATTAATCAAGCACAAAATAAATTCAAAGTCTGACCCATGCCCTAGAAGGGAAGGGTACAATAAATTGCTAAAAAATGATGCCACGTTAAAGCTATACATATCTTAAGAAACAAACTTTGTTGGCTAATTTTGATTAGATTAAAGAATTTGACATGTTTAGAATATGCATACTTAAATATTTATGGTGATCAACTTACACATAGAGAAAAATATTGCTCTGGGATCCTCACTGTTGCCCTGTACTTCATAATCCGGCTATTTTTCCAATGTAGTTGACCTTGTGATGTAGTGGTTAACGCTATGGACTAGAATACTAAAGACGTAGGTTTGAATCCTTCTAAGAGCATTTGATATTTTTTCACTTGTTCTTTATTTAATTTCAAACATTGAACGCATTTATTAATTACTGTTGTTCAAAAACCTATGTAGTCTGTACTGAAAGCTTTCTTTGTATTTTTAGAATCATCTCTGGACTGCCAAGTGACCAAAGATCTGATGGTAAGCAAGGATAGTAAACAAATGTTAATTAAGCCATTGCTTTGCTTGCCTTCAGTATTGTTCACATTATAAGAATTCACTTCCAAGCTAAATAAACAAATGTACAAAAAAAAAAAAAAAAAAAATTCAGAAAGCAATCAATGGTCAATAATAAGGAACTCTTTGGAATTGTTTCTTGTGATGTGAGTGAAACACAGCCATTTTTGCCAGGGGGGACTGAGATCGGAATAGGGCAAGGATGCTTGTCAGATTTTTTTAAAAGTGAAAGTTTGTAACATTTACATTTTGTTTTCGTTTTCAGTTGCCAGTAATTTCTCTAATAACTGTAAGTATTTAACAATTGATCTGGTCTTCATTAGCTTCACAATGCACCTTGAATTGTCTGCATGTGTGACTATTTTGTTCGTCTTGTTTAGCTGATGAAGACTTTGACAGTGTCTCACAAACCGGAGGTGTGGTAAGTAGCACATACTGACAAGGAATCAACAACAACTTTGTTACACTTTTGAATAAATTACTTAGGGACCGTTCATTATTTATGGCAGGGGGGGCTGGGTGATTAAATGGGGGGTCTTGAATTTTTTCCAAGTCTGAAAAGGGGGGTATTGAAATAATTTTTTGGCTATCAGGGGGGTCTAGAAATTTCATAAGGTAAATATGAGGGGGATCCTGAAATTTATTTTGTTCTTGCCAGGGGGGTCTTCAAAAAAATGGGTTCCTTGGTAATTAATCACCCCCCCCCCCCCCTGCCATAAATAATGAACGGTCCCTTACAACATTTTTGCTTGACTGCAGTTAGATAAAATAAAAAATAGTTCGTAATTATGATGATGTTGATGAATACATGTATGATACAGAGGTGGATTCAGGAATTTTATAAGGGGGTGACTGAAACTTTAAAATGTTACTGGCCAAACAAAAGAGGCGACTTGTCAACCCTGTCACCACCCCTCTGGGGATAATGTTGTTAATGATGAATGTAATTATTATATTCTCTTGTACAGACTGGTGAACCACGGCGAATAACATGGCCATCAGGATTCGACTCTGAAAGTAAGTAAATAATGCAATGTAGTGTAATGCTTATTTATAAAATTCACAAATAATTAATGAACCCAGAACAATAGAAAATCACTACCGTGAAGGCATCTGTATATCTGATACAGAAATCGTACTGATTTGCATAAGGTTTAGCTTGAAATATCTCGGCTAAATTAAATCTGATTTCAAAAATATTAATCTAGAATAGCAGCATAAACCTAGATCTGTATGGAATATACAATGTCGAGCCGAAGGCTCATATTGTATATATTACATAGGGCATTTCACCTAATGTCTTAATGGGCTTCACAATCTCTAATATTTATAGTATATAATCCCTTTACAAGCATGAGGTTGGTTGGTAGTTAGTAATTATTAGTATGCATTGGTGTAGGCCTGTCACCGAGGATGGTCGTCCTCAATCATTCTTTTACGTCCTATGTGACTGGGTAATGTGGAAGTACTTCTGTGGTTTAATTGTCTTAAAACAAATAAATAGATATTTTGCACATTTCATCCACATAGTGGTTTTTCTTGAAGTGGATGCTCACCCTCACTGGCCTTACCCTTGCTTGGATGTTGATTTTTGCAGTGGGAGGAAAACTTTTGCAAAAACAAAAAAACAAAAAAAAACAAAAAAAACATTGTAGCATGGGAGCTCATCACAAACGCGAGAGACTCTGCCAGCAGGGCAGGGAGCTCAGAGAACAACTCTTCAAACAAGGGCCTTAGAAAAATCTTATGGTTAGCCTGCATGAGTATCAGGCCTTATTGGGGAGGGGAGGGGAGGGGGCCAGGCTTGTGGTCTCAGAGGTCATCATATGAAGCCCTTGAAGTCATCGGTGATTGGCTCAACAGGCAATAGTCTTTTCACGTGTCTTTTGAAAACAACCAATGAAAACGTTGAATCATTGCTCTAAGGCAAATGAAAAAGAGCCATTCAAAACACCTGCGTCACTTTTGCATTGGAGCACAGAGAACAACTCTTCGATCAAACACAGTTCACATAACTTATCAAATGAAATTCCTACTTGACGTGGTTCGTTTCTGTTCTTGCAGCAGAAGTATTAACACCAAAAAAGGGAAGACCGATGTGGGATAAAGACGCTACACCACAGAAAGGCAAACACATGTACATGTAAGTATTGCGTGACTTACTGTGTTCATTGCGTGACAATTACGTTAACGTGACATTTTCCTTTTAAGGACTAAATCTACGTTCTTGACTGACCTGGTTGGTAGTCCTAGCCCCAGGCCCGTGTCTGCTGCATCTGATCGTAGTGAAAACACGTTCATGCCGAAGCCTGGTAAAGGGTGGCAACAAAAGGACCGCACGCTGTATTCATCAGATAATGACGTAAGTAATGACGTCATTTGATTTTCTTCTAGTGTCCAGGCCTTTCGAATGTGCACGAGTTTAGAAGTAATACTTTCAATTGTTTTTTTTTCTGATAGATCATTGTATAGTTTCTACTTGTTTTCTTTATTTATTTGTTTGCTCATTTATATATTCTTGTATTCATTTGTTTGCTAGGTATGTATATTTCTCTGCTTTCTTACATTTCAATATTCATTTTGTAACTTTTTTGTCTATTTAAAATGGTATGAAAAATATTGATTTTCTTGTTGTTTTGTTTCAATCCTAAACGTTCTGCATTCATATCTTTATCTTTTCTGTTTGCTCGTTGTTTTCTTGCTTGTCTGTTGGTTTGTTGTTTCAAATAAACATGATATACATAGTGCCTGTGTACAATCGTCGCCCCCCCCCCCCCCCCCCATCCCCCCGAGGAAATGCTTTTCCCCGCAGCTAGGAGGTCGTCTGGTTTTCATGATGTTCGTTGAAACAAATATTTTTGTTTCGTTTATTTAATGTGAAGGCTGTATTGTATATGTTAATGTGACGTCATGTTATCTTTATGACGTTATGTTTATGACGTCATGTGTTTTGTTAACAGACCGATGTGAATGTCAAATACGATAGAAGTAGCAGCCCCAGTACTACTCGTCTTCCTGGTGGACGGCCTTGGACGAGGCCTCTTGACAGCGCAAGTGATGCTGGTAGTGAGGACTGGACACAAGGTAATGGCCAGCGTTTCCACTAACATTTGCATAAGTTTTGAAAGTACTTGTCTACCTCTTTGCTAGCCGATAGTTCTGGCCATTTGAGCTCTTTACGCATTGGTGAATTAATACTCTGGTCTCCCGTTCCTGGGGAAAGAGCGAGGCATAGCCGGGATTTTAACGCCGTTGTTTGAACACGGGGAAATAGAGTGACCGCGAAATGTTGTCCCCAAGGGCAATAGAAAAGTTATAAAGCTGTTCTGGGACTCACCATTTATCTTTTGTCTGTTTCTTTGCAGATCGAAACAAGAAAGTCGGTTTTAAATCTAAAGGTTTTAGACGAAGCTATCAAACGGATGATTCAGATTATTGACCAACGTCTACATACACATTAAAAAGGCACTGGAGAATAGGACTCGGTATTTTCCTATCGAAAAGAGATCTAGTTCAAAACATGCACAAATTATATAATCTTTCCTCTCAGATTCTTTTTAGAATAGCCGTGCAGTTTCTTTCATTTGATATTTTTATCAACACATTTCAAAAACCAAAAAAGTTTTCGATGTGCTACCATCGTTCACCAATTTCAATCCCGTGCTCTGGAGTTTCTTTTGTGCCGCGGCGCGCATAGAATTCTCTTCTTGTAGCCATGATGACCTGCGCGATTAATCTGCTCCCATCAATCTTTGCGCGCGCACAATATACAAGCAATAAGCCAGAGACTTGGTGCGAGTTCAATTTTTCTTTTTTTTTCTCGAAATAGCTGCATTTTACATCGATCATTTTCCATGGCTAAACTTGCATGTGTCGTTGAAAGAAATCTGCCAATCCTTTGGAAATTAGTAAAACAATTTGCACTTATTGCGATACAAAAGAAAGTCAGCAAAGCATTCTGGTATTGGTAGTATATGACGCCATAATGTACATGAAGCCTATTACGAGTAGAGTGCACGCACTAAAAGTGTGCAACATAAATACCACTAAATAGTGCTATTTTATGCTAATTCTATTGTTTTCTTTTTAATTAGTGCTATTTACTACTAAATAGTGACAACTGTTGCAGACTTTTAGTGCGTGCACTCTTTCATGGCTTAGAAGGTTTGAATTGTTTTTATTTATTTGCATACCAATTGATAATCCGGAGCCAGAGTTTTAACTTTGCTCAACTCATACATACTTACATGCATAGTAGTAAAATAATACATCATTTATATCAGACAGCGTTGTAAACAGTTCTTTTACACTGAATAATTTGTAATTTATTTATTGAATAACTTGTGTAATTTTAAAAAGTGGAAGTTAATTAAAGAAGTGACTTTCTTATAAAAACGCTCTGGCCACATGGACGTTTTCTGCCGGAAACTAGAAGTCTTTTGTGTTTGTGACTCTTGTAATTAAAAACAGAAGTCTTTTTACTTCTAGCCCTAGCTGGAAACAGCTATTTTAGTTTTTTCCCCTACTAAACCAAAACGTTTTCGATGTGCAACCGTCGTTAAGCAATTACAGGGTTCCCACGGTCAGGGAAAAGTCAGTGAAATTTGAATTTTTTTCAAGGTCAGGTAATTGTCAGGGAATTTTGATTTTGGTCAGGGAAATTTGAGAATTTTCAAAAAGTCAGGGAAAAGTCAGGGAATTTTTTTTTCTCACATTATTATAATCTTTTTTGTGAGAATTATCAATGCTTATTAAGAGTTTAAAAAAATTTCTTATGTTACAAAAAATCTAGCAATGTAAAATTTGTTCTTTTGCTTGTTTGTTTGACTAATGATTTAATATATCAGAAACCTGCTGAAATGTTATGTAAATTGTAAGTTAGCTGTGCATTGAATTATGCCTTTGTGATTGATTTATAATTCAAATGGTCTAGGAAATATTTATAAAAAATCCAAAATAAAGTTTCTTCTTTGGTCATTGAAAAATGCTTTAAGGTCAGGGAAAAGTCAGGGAATTTTGCTTTCTCAGATGAGTGGGAACCCTGAATTAATTTCAAACCCGTACTCTGTCGTTACTTCTGTGCCGTGGTTCGCATATATTTTGTCTTCTTCCCATGATGCGATTAATCTACTCCCATCAATCTTTGCGAGCGCACAATATACGAACCATAAGAGACAACAAAGCTGAAAATGTCTATGTTATAGGGACCTTAGAAATACTAATAATTACTGAACAATGAATAAATGGTCTTACTAGACTAGCTTTTATGTTGACTTGTTTGAGCATGCGCTGTGACGTTTGTAAGATCAAATCTGTGACTGTGGTACTGAGCATGCGTAATGGTATGTTTCTTAAATCTTCGGATTTCAATGCCCTTTGTTCCATGGAGCCGATCCTGGCGTGCGATGTCCATGCAGGAATCAAATAAAACAATTGTGTTTCTTTTCCATGGTTTATTCCTCTGTATAAAAAACGTTTCTTACATACCAGCTAATATAGTCTTAATAGAGTGCACGCACTAAAACTGTGCAACATAAATACCACTAAATAGCGCTATTTTATGTTAATTCTATTGTTTTCTTTTGTTAAATTTGCGTTAATTACTACTAAATAGTGACAACTGTTGCACACACTTAATGCGTGCACTCTAATATTAGTAATTATTAAAAATTAGAACTGTTCTCAATACGTACAATTCTTTGACAATCTACAGTGCTGGGACCAAAAAGCCTCGGAGCTCTCACATTTATTACAATAAAGTCCACACTCCTCCCATTTGCACTCGAGAGAAAAATAAAAATGTCTGATAAAATAAAGATTTTAACTTTACATCGCCATATCGACAGTTCATTTATATTTGAAGTTCCTTTAATATTAGATATTTAGTAAAACATCTAGCCAGCTTGGGATTCCTGTGGTGAGAATATCAAAATGTCAGTCGCGTTGGACTGAGGAATTTTTTAAGCCAGTTTCATTAAACTTAGGCTACCTCTTAATTTGTCACCACAGGAAGCCCATCGAGGCACGTGCTAGCTTCATACAATCTGTACATAATTGTTTACTTTACGGAATTTACTTCAAAAATATCTATCTACATTCATTAGATCACTTGACTCTATGCTGTCAAATATTGCTTGCAATGTGACTAGAATTACGTCACAATATACGTGACGTCATAATGTGACATCACCATTGACGTCATCACTTGATCAAATTCTTGGATTACTAAGAGAGGGGACTGCTCTAGCTGTTTATCAACTAAAATTAAAAATTACTAATCTATAGTTTGTATTCGATTTTGATTAAAAAACGTCCAAATAATGGAATCAAACTAAAAAGAAATATTAAAACGAAATATCTGCTATTGTAAATCAAATTTAAAATCACCTTTAAAATGTTCAACTTCAAAAAAAATTGATTAAAACTTTTTTGGGTTAAAATAGACTGGCACGCCCGCAATAAAATTTACCAGCGAGATCTTCTGTAACTTTAGTTTCCAAGCCCTCTCAGGCGCTGGTACGTACTGGATCACCATAGTAACCCGACAAGGGCCAGCCTTTGTGTGGGTGATTTCTCTGTCCTATTCATTGATTGGTTGAATTGTATCACGTGGTTTTATTTGATCCGCCTGAACTAGACGTTCTTCGTAAACCTGAGTCATTCAACTCGTTCTCCGAGGAACTGGACTTTCTTTGCCCGTCGGGGGATCCCAGGGGAAGAGATTCGAGCGATGACGCTGACATAGCTTTGACCTGCGCAATGACGATTTGTGCCTTTAGTGCGTCTTCTTCAAGCTCGCGCATGCGTTCTTTCCGCCACTGAGCTCTCTTTTCAGCCTCAATTGCGCGTCTTTCTGATGCCGATAGAGTACGTTTAACAGATGTAGTTGTGTCTTCAGGGTCGGATTTGTCTTTGTTGGCTTGTCGTTGTTGGATTCGATCTTTAATTTGTTTCTCGGCCTCTTCGGCTTCTAGTCGTCGAGTTTGTTCGGTTGATACGGGGCTGGCTCTATTTACATTCTGTAAGTAAAAAAATGAGAAATGAGATTAGCATGTTTGTAAACATTTTATATCATTTACCATAACAACATCATTGTCTGATTGTCTTACTACCGTCGACGTCAACACGTCACGAGACTCATTAGCACCTTTGCCATCATTGTCGTCACAATCATCATCTACATCATCATCATCATCATCATCACCATCCTCATCTTCATCTTCATCATCACCATCCTCATCATCACCATCACCATCATCATAATCACTGCAATCATCGCCACCACTATCATCATCATAATTGTCATCACCATCACTATATTCATCATCACAAGATTCAAAATTGATATAAATTAATAAATAACAATTGAAATACAAGTATAATCAAAACAACAGAATATCTTGTTCATCTAATTGCATATTTAAATTTGTAGAGAGCAAGCCATGAAGTACATTACAGTATAGAAGGAATTTTGATCTAAAAAACACTCAAAACCTATAATAACCAACAATTAACATTGTAGTAAATCGATAGCCATAACATACTTTACTAGATAAATCCGTCGACAATGGTACAAAAAAGCCGGAAATTTACGACATTTCCATGATTTTCTTTTTCGTGGTTTAAAAAGCGTTGCTTCATAGTATTTGCAGAAGAGAACGTAAACAACAAGAAACAAAGTACAGAAGAATTTATATTAGTTTATTAACGTCGAAACGGGTTCCAAGATTTTAAATGGGTTTTTGACACCAAAACAGTTTTATAGCGCGCACTAGAATGAAAATTGTCTCTCAACACTTGAATGGTTTGATCAGCATCGGAGATGTTGCCATTATGGCTTTTAGCCGTAATGCTTTGCGACACTTGAATGGTTTTCACAATATTGGAATGGTTTTCCAATACTAGATGGTTTCCGTTCAATGACAATGACAATGACTTTATTTAGTACTGTTGTTTGTAAAATTACATTTAGATTATAGATTTATAACTGGTTTGATAGTACAGGCTGCCTATAATAACCATGTATAGGCTAACCAAGATAGGCAGTTAGCGATTTTTCCCCTTTGAATCTTCCTTCTCTCTTTTTCCAATACGTTTATTTCTACAATTTTCCCTCCCTTCTTTCTTTCCTTCCATTCCATTATTCAATTTCTCTTGTTGAATGTTCTGTCCTGCATCAAATATGTCATTTTTTCCTAAATTTGGATGGATCAAAATTCCCTTCATTCTTGACCACTTCAAGTACGAATGATTCATGGTTTAGTTATGCTATTAGTGAAACACGAGGTCAACCAGTAACTATATTCAAAAGCCCGTGAAATCACACTAGCGGCAGCCTACTACACCTTACTGTTCACATTTTCGTTTGTTGTTCTTTTGCGTTTTCCGTGTTATACACTTTATTTCGACTTATTATGATACTTTAATTAGTATTATATACTTATTTTATTTTTACTTATTTACTTACTTGATTATTTTCTTCTTCGAGCTTTTTCGCTTCTTCCATTCTCTTCCTAATCGCCTCCTGAAATGAAACAAAATACAAAAAATTAGTATTGATAAATGAAAATGTGAAATCAATATTTTACGTATCTAACAAAGTAGATAGAGAGTCAATAAGTAAATAAATAATACAAAATCATTATTTAGCGCATCTCGTCCACATAATAATAAATAATTAAAATATGGAAAACTACTATTTTCAACATCTCCACCATTAAGTTGCTATTTTTTTAATCTCAATACACGCTACACTGTATTCCACATTTTGCGGTATATAATGCTCGATTCACATATTGATAGATCGTACCATTAATAGATTTTTATATCCCTTATCGGAAATTATCAGTTAGTTCTTCGCATACTTTAACTACAACATTAGTTATTTGGTGTTGATTTGAGTAATGTTTGATGTTGAGGGATAAGTATATTGCCTTTCATGGTGGAATTTAAATGATGCGAAGTTATTGATGATTTGTCAGATAAATGAGCAATTAATAAGAACTGGTCAGTGAACTCAGTCTGAGCGAAACTATAAGCGTTCTTTTACTATTTCCGAATTTGTTCACACGACTGATTTGATATCTAGTTTATGGCACTGTAAGAAAATCCTCAATCGTCAATTTTTCTCATTCATTCATTCAACCATTCCTCCATTCATTCAGTTTTGCATGTTCGCTAATTCACCTTGTTCGCTTGCTCATTCTTTATTCAAACTCATTTTCCTTTAGAATAGAAATTACCATTCTTTCTAGACTCCATTTTTCTATATTCAAAAGCTACATAAAAAGTACTTAGGAGTAAAAAGCAAGCAAAAGATCTCAAAGAAAAACAGCGTGACATCAAGAGACGTTTCCTAACTTTGCATTCATTAACATACTGCACAAAAGGACCTCAACAATTAAAAGTTACAAACTTTGTAACTATTTTTAAATGTTCAATCTAGCAACTTCTATGGAATTAACATTTTCTAATTTGAATGTCATGAATATGGAATAAGGAAGTATCTGAATGAGATTTTAATGCTTGTTTGTTGTCAAAGCGTCTGAGAGCTTGTCCAATAAGCACTCGGTCACAATACTATAAATTACTGGCAAAAATCCCAGAAAAAAATTAATTAAAATCGTCTAGAAACGAGTAAAAAACTGACAATACAGCACTCGAAAATTCTAGACGATGTTTTGAAGAAAAACAGATTATCAAATTGGCTATTGATTGTGATTTAAATTGCAAAAAAGGGATTAGGTGCGACAAACAAAACTTGGAAGAAAGTTCGAACACAGCCGATTTTGCAACAATTTGGCAACAGAAACGAAAAAGGTCTTTAAAAAAAGATAAAAGAAAAGTAAGTCTTGCTTATCAAAATGAGCATTTCACAGAATCAGACATTTGAATTAATAAGTACAAAAAATATATTTTGAGAAGATTTTATTTTCGTATAATTTTTTCTATAGAATTGATACAAGTGTGTGACATACTTAACTTTCTTTATCGAATATTTGAAAGTTTTGTTATGAAAAAAGACTAAAATTTAAACTTTTCTACGACCCAAATGCAATCTTCAACGATTCTCAACTGGAATTAAGACTGTTTTAAACAATTGTATGAAACTTTGATCTATTTTTGGCTTATTTAAGGCCGTGAATAATAATAATGGAGTTTTTGTTACGGTTCAAAGAACGAGTTACTTTATTACACCGTAAAAGGAGGTCATTTATTTCGTTCTTGAAATATTCTCACAGCTATCCAATGTGATTTATTTGGGTTGTTTAATATTTCAGCAAATCGTAGAAGACAATTAATGACTTCGCGTGATTTTAAGATGCACTAACACCCACACAAGGATTATATTTAATCCTAGTGGAAGAACAAATAATGGAAAATTGTTTACGACCATTTTTCTCTTTTCCACTCGATCTAACACTCACTTTTTATGATTTTTACACACTATTTTTTATTTAGAGCCCAAAAGTATAAATTATTGTAGAATAAAATAACTTTGTATAATAAAATCTTCATTTTGTGCGAATTAACTCACTAAATTGTTAGGACAACAAACTCTTTTTCTTTGTACACACACAAACATGAAATGTTGTAGCAATTTAACATGGAATCACTTTGTAGAATAAGAAAATAATGGAAACGATTTTATTGGTGAAAAGAGAAAATAGAAACATTTCAGAGTGGATTTAAAATATATTAGAACGAGAACAAACTTGCCTAGAATTGTAATATGAAAAAGGTTTAAAATTTTGTATGCGATCATGACGAAAAATGTATAAATGTAAGAGAAATTTGCCATACTATAAAAAACAATTTAACTAAACGAAAAATAATCAGGGTAACACAGTTTTTAATACTATATTTCATCTATTTTCTATCGATCAACTAAGAAAAAAAAACGAAAAAAAGTCAACAGTGTGATTAAAATTTATGACGAAACAAGTTTTCAACTAGACAAATAAAATCATCTCAAAAACTTCGATCATTAAAAAACCTCACCAAAAAAACATCCACCAAAAATTTGATCAAAAATTTAGAAAGTAATTCGATTGCTTGAGATTTTCTCTAAAAAGTATTTGTCTAAAAAAACTGACCAAAATTCAACAACACAGCAAAATATAAATTCACTTGCATGGAGCCCTCTGCGTTATTTCGTCTAAAAAATGACCAAAATTCATTAAAAAAAATGTGATAATATTCGCTTACTTGAGGCAAGTTTCGATATTTTCGTCCAACCAAACAAACAGCATACGTATTCAGCCGTACCGGCATCGCAGTGGAGTTTAGCGAACGAACCATCATTATTACAAGGAATTATACACTTACTCATTGACCGAACCAAAACACAACTGAACTGAGCTTTTTCTGATATCTTAAATAACTAAGGCCCACTCAGCCGCGTCACACACAGCTTGCGGGCGCTCTTGAGATAGACTTGTTATTCGATAGGGGAGGGGTATGACAGGTTTGGTGTGGTTTATTTTCGTTGTGTGAGTGGCATTTTGAAATCTTTTGTTACTTCTGATAATTGATTATTTATTTGTCTAATTACTTCTAGTTTCACCCTTTCATTAATTTTCTTCGCCTTTTGCTCGCACAATCTTTTCACGGATCCAAATTCTAACTCGAACAAACATTTCCCCCCTACTCCCTCGAGAGGCCTATCCCATAGCACCCCGCGGGGAATAAATAAAACCTATGTTGTGACTGATGGTGTTGACGTTTCTAAGGAAACAGTTGGTTCCAATACTCGTGAAAACAAGTTATAAAGACATACGTGACATAGTCGAAAGGATTGCCAATGGAGTGGCTTTGTCTGTGTTGAAAGGAGCATTGCTTGCGGATATTACGAACGTGATTTTATGTTGGAGAGTGGCCGAGATTTTTTACAATTGTGATATTGTTGATTTGTGGTTGATTTCTTTATGCAAAAGCGACGTTTTAGTCTAAAACAATCGATGGTTTATCAATGAATAATAGAGTATGAATGTGAAAGTTCTGGATATTTTAACATTTTAAATATTCATTCAGTGTGAATATAAAAGTTCTAGATACTTTTCTCGTTTTAAAAATTAAAAATTAAACCGAGATGTCTCATCCTTTAGTTATTTTCTTCTCACTTTCTCATATAATTCACATGCATCTTTTTCGTATATGCAAAGAACCTATAAACTATAACAATAGACCATTTTCAAATTCGTCATTGCTCAGGCTAAGCCTCAATTGTAAGTAAATCAACAAAACAGTCCAGACAAAACCATTGGTATTTATATTGTTTTTGGATTGGTGCATTCCCACGGGATGTACCTCATACAAAAGAATATATCACATACTATCGAGGCTTAGCCTGAACAATGAAGAACATGAAACTGGACTATTGTGGTTTATGCCGAGATAAAGAAACCTCCAAAAATGCAGATTTTTTGAACTTCTCTTTTTATTCCTTTTCTTCCATTTCCCTTATATCGTCTATTAGAACAATTATGGTTGTGTTGTGATAAAAAAACCTTATTCAGATTTTTGGATTTTCTTTTTATCCCTTTCTTCCCTTCCATTTACATCGTTTATAAGAATAAAACATACCTTTCGTTCTTCCTCCTCCTTTTCAAATCTTTCCGCTTCTTTCCTTGCTTCTTCCTCCTGAAAAACACAACAGAAACAATACCAATTTTAGTATTGCGACGAATTGAAGATCACTGTGCTTTTTATGAAGGAATTTGATGGTGATAGTAATGATGGTAATGATGATGATGATGGTAATAATGATGGTAATGGCGATGATGGTGATAATGATGATGATGGCAATGATATTGATGGTGATGATGCTAATGATGTTGATGGTGGTGATGATGATGATGGTAATGATAATGATGATGGTGATCCGATCTTAATAATGATTTCATGGAGATTTTTTCGCAGCAGCGTTATGTTTCGTCGCGCGTCACGCAATGTTCCTAAAACAGTGAGATTGCGTGACGACCGAAAAGTGTCCACGAACTGGAAGCAAACTACTGGAATGGTAATGGCGATAATTTCACATTTAGGGCAGATGTAGAGAAATTAATCAAAATCAGCACAGGAAACGAGAATATTGCTCTTAAAGTCATGGAATTAAAGAAAGAATTCAAAACAGGAAACCCAAGGATAGTTGCATGGTCTATTTACAACCACTAACGTTCACTGGACACAAGACGATAGGGTTCGCGTGGGCACGCAAATATTGCGGTTTCCGTACAATTACACGCATGATGATACTAAGCATTGTAATCAGCTTAATAATTAGAATACACTTGAAATAAATAAGATTAGAACGGATATGAATTACAGTTTAGGAAATGAACAGTTGAGAGAAAACAATATATAAACCGTGAAATTTGAGTAATACTACAAATTCTATTGTTGTCTATTGCTTGATAAGCACTTCTTATCAAGCACTTATTAGAGTACAAACAACAAAAGTGTAACACTAAATAGTACAATTTTATGGTAATTCAATTGTTTTCTTTTGTTCAATTAGCACTATTTTGTACTCTTTAGTAATTAGTGTTTCACGGATTTATTGTTTGCACTCTATGTGTGCAACATAAATACCACTAAATAGTGCTACTTTATGCTAATTCTAGTGTGTTCGTTTGTGTAAATGTTGCTATTCACTGCTAAATAGTGACAACTGTTGCACACATTTAGTGTTTTCACTCTCACGAGTTCAGAGATTGAAAGACATATCTTTGTTAAACTGATGTGTTTTGCACTGCTGTGTACAAGCAGTTCCCAGCACTGGCGCGCTACAGTTGCTAGGCCTTTTCATTGTCTCTTTCTGCTCTGACTGAATTCATCTGAAGTCGATCCTAGTTTTCTCTTTCATGGGATGGGAGCGGACTAATGAAACCCGTCTACTTTCTGATGAGCATAAACAAAAAAGAGGAACGAAAGACAAAAAATAGGGACACTAAACTCTGTTCAAACTGGTCGTACAGAGCAGTACAATACTATTACAGTACAATGGAGATAAAGAAGAACTGTTGTCCATAATGGACACATATCATCTAAAACACATCTAGTTATGCGACCAGATTCTCACGACAGGAAAAGAAATGTTGACGTCAAAAACAGTTTGAACAAAGAAAAGAAAAAGCTACTATAGGCAATATAGACGTTAAAAACCAGACGAACGCAGCAGGCAAAAAAAATATGGATTAAATTAGAAACTAAATATGATACCTGAAGCATTGCATAAAAATATTCATGCTTAAACAGGTCAGCTAAAAGCTAAACAGGCAAATTTGTAAATTATTTCGCAAACATCGGTGCGACAAAACGTTTTCACTAAAAAAAAATTGAACGCTACTAAAATACAACTTTTTCCCGGAACCATGCATAGAAACGAGTTGAATTTTTTGTGATTAAACTTGTACCCGTGCCACAACGAATCCAAATATATACTTTAATTTAATCAATATTAATTTTGTAAGTTAAGTTTATCCTGTATATCAAGGAAATGTGCGGTTTGGTAAGAGGGAAATCCAGTCAAAAATTTTGGTTAGATCCGTTTTAAAACCACAAAGTGAATCAAAAGGCGTAATTAAGTTAAGAAGTATTTAGAATGGTTTGACCAGTTTCCTCTTCACCTACGATTGATGCGTTACGCCAGAGTGGCGTAACCTCAACAAGAAATATATCCTAAACTCCACTAAAATCAAAAAAGATAAATACAAAAACTATCAAAGTATTGGTTTACCATTTTTCTTTCACGATACCATTCTCTCAACACAGCCATAATATTATCAACGTCTGCCATTTTATCATCAAGCCTCAAGCCAAACTGATTTAGATTGGACGACGCAAAGTCCAGTAAAGCTCGACGAGAGCTTTGGTTTGATAGCCTGCGCTCACGATACCAAGTTCGCAAAACAGCCATCACATTATCGATGTCAGCCATTTGTGTCATCTAACTTCGGTGATTTAGATTTGAAGGGGAGATATTGAGTCGAGAATAGTTGCAACAATCTCAGACGATTGCTAGGTAGTTTAGTTCTGCTTTCCGACACGAGTTCAAACTCTTTCAGGTGAATTAACCGAAGCTTATTTTATTCGAACTGATCGTTTGGCAGAGTTAGTACCAGCGTCAACTCCAAGTTGTCGCTTTTTGGCAATAAGACGACTCAAAGCTTATCTTTGTCCTGCTAGATATTATCCCAGCTAAGTTCAATGGACAAGTAACTTCAATTCCAACACACTACGACGAACTCGAACGTTTTGGTGGAGTTTTTGAAGTTTTATAATCTCTGCACGCTGAACTGTGTAGGACGCGAGACAGGAATAACAACTGTGGCTGGACTACATGCAGCGAACATTGAATCCCTGAAGCATAGGCTTCCGTTCTAAAAGCGTTGTTTTAGGTTACGGCTGACGCTCGCAGCGTAAAGATGGCAAACAAAAGTGATCAAGCCACGGAGTTGATTCTGCAGTCGTTCGCAAAGCGTTCTTTTCGTTACGTTACGACGGACGAGCACATCGTAAAGAACTTATGAAGTGATCAAGTCACGGAGTTGAGTCCTTCGTACGCCGAGGGTTGTCAGGCTTACAAGCTTAATTAAGATAACAAACGATTAGCTACGACACCTGAGCGTCGATGAAGTTGAAGCTTAGAGTCTAAAGATTGCAAAGAGATGCAAACTCGTTTCGTTTGCAAAGCGCTGTTGCACTGGAGCTAAAGAAAACGAGTTAAAAGATGTTGCGAATTGCACTATAAGAGATGTCAGTGTTTATGTCGATCGAGTACGCGTTAGTCATTCCTTTTGATGGATGGTACTTAGCCTTTCAAGAAGTCTGACCCCTGATGTAGTTTCATTGCATAGTGATAGGTGAAAGATAGACGGCAGAGGTAATGTGGTGGTAATGACATGGAATTGGTGTGTTTACACATTATTAATAATGCATGATCTAGAATAATACATGAATAATGCAAAACCACTACCGTAAAGTCATCTGTAAATACTGACAGAATTTGTCCTGATTTGTACAAGGTTTAGCTTGACATATCTCGGTCAAATTAATAATTTCAAAATTTTGATTCTAAAATAGCAGCATTAATCTAATTGCTTGCAGCTCGCTCTTTTCAATCCTCAAACAGATCTCCCGCTCATAATGTATATATTACCAAGATTTGAAGAGCAAGAGCTTTGAAGGTGGATGTGAGTCGAGTGTCTTTAGCGAGAAGTGGTTGGTCAATACTGAAGAATAAAAACTTTACCAGGGTACACCCTTGACATTACTGACAACTTTCAAGAGGCCATGGATGGATGGTGGGATGCATAGATGGATGGATGGATGAATGGCAAATAATTAAAAAATGAATGAATAAATAAGTGAATGGACGAATGAACGAACACCACCTGGACGAATGGCAATGGAAGAAAGAATGAATAGAAGAATGCATGAATGAAAGAAAGAATGAATGAATGGAAGAATGAATGAATGAATGAATGAATCATTGAATGAAAGAATGAATAAATGAATGAGTGAATGACTGAATGAATGAGTGAATGAATGAATGAATGAGTGAATGAACCAATGAGTGAATGGATTAATGGAGTGATGGCAAAAAGACAGAAACAATTCCTAAGCAAACCAAAGAAAGTTGGTTATTTTAGGAAAAGAAAACAAGCACATGCAAGTCTTATTTCAACATCGTACCACGCCGAGGGTCTTGACATCTCAGAGCGCTGGAGACAGAATCGCTGCTTATTTGACCCGACATGCAACCCATAACTTTCATCGAAGCTACTAGCTACTAAATTACAAAAGATAACTTAATAAATAGGACATTACAAAAAGATACAAGGATGCAGGACTTGATGTGAATGCATCTGAGAAATGTAGCCAAAGACGGTGACAACAAATAAACGAAAAAAAAGAAAGTATATAGAAAGTGTCATACTTCATGGATATAGTGTTTGTTTGTCTGTCTGTTTGTCTCTGTCTGTCTGTCTGTCTCTGTCTGTATGTTTGTTTGTTTGTCATTATCTGTCTGTCTGTTTGTCTGTTTTCTCTGACTAAAGCCTGGTTTCCATATAATCGAAAACGATCGAGAACGGTCGCAAACGATCGAGAGAAAAAAATTGAACCGACAAACAAAAATATCAATAAGAAAACAAACCAACCAAATAAACAACCGACCAACCATCCAACAAGCAAACAATTTACAAAACATATAAATAAAAAAGCAAGATAAAACAAAAACAAAAAAGAAGAAAATTCAACAAACAAACTAAAACACACCATACGGAACAACTCAATAACGACAGCACAGTCTCATGAAAAAAACAAGACATGCAATCCGAGGATTAGGATGACGATGAAGATTTTTACCAAGAAAAAAATTATTTCAGAAATGTCTGATCTCCTTTATCCACTATAATCCAGACTAACTGACTACGATTGGCCACAAGGTCAATAACATACTACAATACTATTAGTTTACACCTGTAAATACAACAAATTACAGAAGGTCGCATCGCCCTACTCGCTTTCTACTCGCCACAAGAGATTAATTGAGCTATTGAAGTATAAAAGTAAAGTCCTTCAATCTTAGAACATTTTATCTTTCTCTTCTTCCGCCAGGAAGGTAAATGATTATACTTTCTTCCTATTTGTAAAGGTGTGTCTCATTCCGGTCATTAGCCTTTTAAGAAATTAGTTAAATATGTGATAAAGACATATTGAAATGATAAAACAAAATTTTAAACTAATAGAGAGGTGACGGAGAGATAATGATGATGGTGATGACAATGACGATGTCAAATGATGATGATGGATGAGTTGATTACGATGAACGTAAGAACGATGACATTAAAGGCGGTGATGATGGACAAGATAGTTATGATTCATGATGATAATCATCATGAATGTGAAGAGAATGATGATGATGACAACGATTGTGAAAATGATGATGACAACGATTGTGAAGATGATGATGATGACAATGATGAACATGATACTATTCAACGATAATGAGCAACATAGTGATGATGATGATGATAATAATCATGAATATTAAGACAATGATGATTACAAAGTGATGAATAATCGCGAGAATGATGAAAATGAGGATGATGGCCATTTCGGTGACCATATACAACCCTTTTGCATCTTTACCAATAACGATAAACGCGTTGACTTAAATGTTAAGTGAATTAGTTGAAATACTATACTAATTAATGAATAGAAATAGATAAACCAACGACCTCTTGTGCTAAAGCCTCTTGGAATAATAATCAATCAACGCACTTTGTCTGGCAAGAAAAATGTTCGTTATCTTGCAGACGATAATAGCTCATCACAGACCTAGTTCGTAAAGATTAATTCGTTTTCGTCTGAGTGGGAAACAGAAATTAATCGTGTTGTCAACGTCCATTTCTAAGAAAACATTGGAAACATCTATTAAATATTAATCTATTAATTACTATTAAATATTAATCTATTAATTACTATTAAATATTAATCTATTAATTACTATAAATAATTTATAGAAATATTTGAAGCAACGAAAGATTTTGATTATCGAAAACTGAAGAAAACTTAACCATGTTGCCTCTGTTGCAGACGGGAACTATTCGCTCGGCGAACCACAGGTAGCCCAAGCTTATTAACAGTGTTGTTTTGCAGCAGTGTTGTAGCTAGACAGACAGACGAACAATATACCATATGGTAGGCGAATGCTATCTAAACTCAACGAAATGAGTTCAAATTCATACTCGACAATCTTAAATATATCAGCGACACAAGATAAGAGCTTGATTGAAGTTTATTTATTGTAAAGTAGAAAAAAGTTGACCTAAAAGTACCCATGCAATCTACATCAAATACCCAAATATTTTTAGTCTGTCTGTCTAGCTACAACACTGCTGCTAAACGACGGCGAACCACATGAGGTTAGTAACCACGCGCGTGCTTGACAAGGGCATTGATATATATAGTTTAGTGCTCTGCACGAGTGAACGTTTCCTCCGGCAGTTTTACATCAAGTATAAATGCAAGGAATTCACTCTATGTGTAGCCCGTTGAAAACAAATATTGTAGGTTATCCAAACACTTAATGATGGCGATGGTGGTGATAATAATGATGGCGATGAAGATAATAATAGTGATGATGTAAAGTAAAAAAATGTAATGTAGGTGCTCATATAGCGCATTTCAAAGTCTCAATGCGCTTTACAATATTTTCCTATTATTTATAGTATGTAATCCCGTTTTACAAATTTTTTATGATGCTAATGATGTTGATGATGAAGATAAAAGTAAAACAGATAACCAGTGATAGTGTTGGCTATGCTGTCGCTGTTTTTGATAACGATTGTCGCAATAACAAATAAAGGCGATAGCTTCATTAACGGCAATTAAAAAAGCCAAGGAAAATTGAAATTGTGTAGTACGTTTGACATTTATGCGAACAATTATCGATCACGCCTACCTGTCGTCGAATTTCTTTTCGGATATCTTCGTGTGCTCTTTCGTGAGTTGGTGGGTCTCTATCGATTGATTCCTCGCTAACCGATTTACCGGCATTGAGTGACATTATTGGCATTTGTCCAGGAAGCACTTCGGGCACCTTGGAAGGGTCGTAACCGTCACACACTAGTAGCGTTAACTTATCTCCCATAGATCTTAGCGCGCGTACAGCTTCAAGATGTGTGGCTCCCAGCAGACTAGTACCGTTTACCTGGAATGAAATCGAACATCACTATTATCATCATTGTCACTGACATTATCATCATCATCATCGTCGTCATCAGCAGCATCAGCACCGTCATCATTGTTATCATCATCGTCGTCATCATCATTATCATCACCACCATCATCAGCGTCATCGTTATGTCCATTACTGACCTCTAATATTCTTTGTCCTACTTTGATCCTGCCATCTTTGTATGCAGCGGCATTTTCTGATACCTGCAACGCAATCAAAGTTCAAAATTTAGACTTTTGGCAAATTCACGCAAATAGTAATATTCCAAAGTCTGTCACACTCAAACGTGTCACGCAAATAATACCATTCCAAAAATTGTCACTCTCATACGTGAGCTGTGTCACACTGCGGAACACAGCGTTGCGTGACACATGTAACAATGTGAGAGAGACTAAACTGTAGGACACTGCAAGTTGGTACCTTAGATACGAATATTCCCTCGTCTGTTTTATCGAATGGGTTACCAGGATGTCCCTTAGCCCCGCCTCGAATACTGATACCAAGCTTGTCACCTGGACTCTTCATGAACGTAATTTCCTGGTGAAAAAAAAACATATCGAGGGCTTACTGTAAAGATGAAAATGATCCTGATTATGACAAAGGTAATGATTATGATGGGGTGGGTAATGACTATCGCTATGAAAAACAACTATTATGACAAAAATGATGGTAATGATGATTGTGATGATGTTGGTGATGATAATTATGATCATGATGATGATCGCAATGATTGTGATTATGATGATGATGGTGATGATGGTGACGATGATGACGACGGTAATGAATGTCATGACGATAATATGATGATGACAAGGATTGTGGTGGTGATTTTGATGACGATGGTAATGATGATGATGATAATAATGAAAATATAATGATGATAAAATGATGATGATTGTGTTGTTGGCGACGGTGATGATGGTGGCTGTCCCCCTACCTGTAGTCCTTTAGGTGGCGGGTCGTGTCGTACCAGTAGTTTAATTAGAGATACATTAGCAATGAGTGCAGCCACTGCTTCTTGATGTGTCGAGTGCCTCATGTCTTTACCATTTACCTAAACAAAACAAAACAATTATTAGTTCAGCGGATCAATCACTATCCATTGAATCAATCGCTATCCAGCGGATCAATCACAATCCATCGGATCAATCGCTATCCATCGGATCAATCGCTATCCAACGGATCAATCGCTATCCATCGGATCAATCGCTATCCATCGCATCAACCGCTATCCATTGGATAAATCCCTATTCAGCGGATAAATTCTAAAGAAACTCTATTGGGTGGACAACTTTTGTCCAGTAGATAGCTTTATTCAGACTTTATGCAACCGTCCCCAGTCATAATACAGTCAACACTCGAATGCCCCAGTAAAACGGACATCTCTACTGCGGACAGAATGCGCAATTCCCACCTACATAGAGATGCATGGAACTAACTCCCGCTATTGCGGACTTTACGTCAGAGTCACGAGGTTATCTGCTACGACAGGACTGGATGATTTCCGACCTTTGAATTTACAAAGTGTACGGATATTTTAATGAAAATAAGCTGTGTATAAGCGAACTGTCCAGGTAGGTAAAGGTACTCAAGGTAGAGGGACTTGTCGCTTTACACAATTTAAGGACAGAAAAAAGAACCGTGCCCCAGGCATAATTTGTAAGCTAAGAAAATGTTAAGGTATTGAATTAAAAGTATTAATCTATCTTAGCTGGTTCGGTCGGGCGTAAAATGTACTATCTACCCATTACATAACAAGTACAAAACAAGTTGAATAACTAACAAAAGAGGTAAAAAAACTAGTAGGAAATACTAGGAAGGACTGCGGCGTTGTTTCTAGAGAAACAGCTGTAAATGTGATAATAAGTTGTACACCGTTGAATGATGATAGCGATAACTGACGTTACGGACGTTAGTCCTTTGTCGGAGTACAACTTATTATCACATTTACAACTGAATAACTAACACTTTGCAGCTTTTGTACAATTAATGATTTATATCATTCAAACACTTATCTAAACGTTTAAGCATTGTCGTGGCTGCCTAATTAGAAATACTGAGTTATTTGAGACGATGTTGCGCCTTGTTGGGCCAAAACCTTCATGCGCAAAAAAAAAAAAAAAAAAAAAAAAATACAAAATTACAAAACAGCGCCGCAAGTACGAACGGTCCGAAGGTATAGTTTCCAAAACTCGTGAACTGGACTAAAACATCGTCCGCTTATCATCGATGGCAAGTTTGAGTAAACTCGATGGAGATAACAACCACTAAAATACTAGTGTGGGCTCAATGAAGTCTGATTGTAGCAAAAGAAAAGTTAATTGAATCTTAATTGAATAGTGCCAAGGCCATCATTTTTACGTCTACCAAACGCACATACACGCAGAAACAACACTTTTTACCGTACGTAAAATACCCATTTTTAAGCGAATTATACCTAAAATTATTTCTATCAAAAGTTGTTTACGTGAAATAATGTTGTTTTTTACGTTTGAAAAATGCATGTTAAGCATATAATCATAAGTCCATCAGCATTACCTTTCAACGTAAACAAAGTTGATTTTCACGTAACGTAAAAGCTAAGAAGCATATAACATATATATATATATATATATATATATAAATCATTTCCATTAAAACTTGTTTACGTGGAAGTGATCATGTTGTTTTTACGTCTACCAACCGTATGCCAAAATACATACACGTATCATCAACACTTTCTACTATATTAAAATACCCCATTTTTGCCGAGAGTGAATTACACGTTAAATTATTTCTATCAAAATTTGTTTACGTGGAAGTGATCATGTTGTTTTTACGTCTGCCAAATGTGTGCCAAACAAATTAACGCATCACCAACGATACCTTTCTCCGTAACGCGGCACTACAGGGCCAGCTGCGGGCTGCGTCAGTACCACAAGTCATTTTCATCCTCTTAAAACAAGACGTGTCTTCTTGCGTTTTCTCTTGCGGTTTAGTAAAAGTTAGGAAGTTTTCGACAGAGTTCCGTGTTGGAGTTGTTCTCACCGTGTATGTTCACTCATTCTGAACAAGTTGGATTAGTCCCACCGATAAATATTGAGGTATTATTTGCATTGACAACAAAAGTCCCTAGGCGCGCGCTTAATAGGGCCCTTCCTTATAAGGTACAGCGCAAGTAGACTTATAGAAAATATGAAACAATGGGACTGGATTTACGTAAGTGCTATATTGTATAGGGGCTCTATTGTTTGGTGGTCCCAAGGGACGTAATGTTGTCTGGCCAGGAGTCCAACGTCCCGAAATCGATTGAATGAAGACTTTAGAGGTTTGTACTACAAATTAAGGAAACAGACTTGATAATAACATATTTGTGTAATAGCATAGCAAGAAATAATTGGACTTAATTTGATGTTGCGCAAAATATTGTTCTTGCCAATCAACTCCAAATAGTACAGCTTTAAAAATTCAAGTCTTCAGTTCGTAATTTGCGGCCTTTCTTTCTAGCTGGCCCAGCTCAAAACAAGACCGCCAGGTCGTTAAAATGTTTTATGACAATAAAAGTCTTCACAGTCGCATGAGCCACCGTCTACATAATAAATCAGCAATAAGGGTTTTTCAAAAGATCAAAGACGTTTACTTGTAGGCCGAATTGAAGGTAATCGAAGTCATTTCCGTTTTTATTGTGTTGCAAAGTACAATCAAACAATGTAGGGTCGTTTGGCTGTCTACCGTGGGCGAGTGAGAAAACTTAAAAACACGTTAGCAAAAAAACAAAAAAACAAAAAACTTGTCCATACACGCCTATTCCAATGAAAGAACGCTGCTCTACTTCTACGCATAAGTGAAAATTAAAATGTCTGTTGTAACTTGAAAGGGAACGGTTGTACAAAGCTTGGGTAAAGTTATTCACTGGATAAAAGTTATCCACTCCATAGAATTTCTTTCAGTAAGAGAAAAATTGCAAAAGTTGAAAAGTGTGATGTGTGACGTGCGACGCTTTAACAATTGCTCGAAAATGAGAGCTTTTGGATGCCAAAAACAACAGTAGTAATTTCAGTTACAATTTAGATGCATTGATGTGCTCCGTTATTGGAGAAAACACTACTCAGTAGTTTTTTCGTGAATTACAGTTGATTGCATGGCAACTGGCTGCCATTTTGCTACCATGCTTTTTCAAATGTAAACCATCAAATTAGACCCAATATTCACTTAATGATGTAAACAAACAAATAATAGCTAATTCAAGCAATTCAAACTAATCCAGCGGCTAATTATTTGTGAAGAGTTAATACGATATGACGTCATTAGACAAGTATTAACAAATATAACAAATATAGCCCTCTTCAATGACGTCAGCGACGCTAATTATACCGCATTACATAACTTAAAAAAAAAACCGCAAAACAAACAAAGTCCAGGGAGGGGTGGGTGGAGCTCACTTTTGCCACCCAAAAGAATTTTACTGCAACTGCGTCATAAATCTTAAAAAAGCCTGCGATGTAGTTGGCCAGCGTACACTTGGCCGCGCAGTACTGGGAAAGATTCAAAATTTGCGCGGCAGAAATCAAGCTTGTTGCTACGGCAGCAAACCACGTAAGATATTTATCAATGAATTTTGGTAGTTATTAGAAGGTTTTAACTTACTTTTAATATTCTGTCGCCGATTTTCAGTCCTGTGGACGCTGCAACGCCATTGGGAACAATCTGAAAGGAATAAATAAAGGAAATTTTAAGCGGAGTGTTTTATAATAGAGTTAAATATCGTAAAATGACGACATGAGATTTGAAACTGGAAAATGATAATTTGTACAAAAAAGTAAGAGTCTGAAATTATCATTGATTGAGTAAACAAAAAAATGTTTGCTGTGATACTTTAATCAATAAAAAACTTTGTCAATAATATCGAAAAATGTGCTGAATGTGAAAGAAAAAATAAAAATTATTTGTTATCAAAGACAAGTAGTTTTACTTTAAATGTGACATTCTAACAATATTTTTTTTCAAGCGCCAAAGACAATTAAAAGCAAATTTACATAACAATTACAAAAATTAATTTACAAAAACGTGAAAAATAACCTTCAATCTTTGTTTATTTGGTTGTAACTTCTTATGAACATTTTTGTGGATTTAGAAAAGTAGAAATTACACAGCAAAATTAGTTTTTCGTTGGGTAAAACGTTAGTTGGAGTAAACAACACTTTTGAGAAGAACACGTTTATTCAAATTACTTGGCCAAAATCAATGTATTTAGCACCAAGCGCACGAAAAAATATACCAGTTAATAAAAGCGTGAAATTATGTATTTTAAACTTGACATCTTTAGAAGTAACAAAGAAGAAACTTTGAGCAATTTTCATGTACATAAATTTAGCTTTTTCGAGTTATCTTAGGTATTTTTTCCAGATCGAACTTTGAAGAAACAATGGCGACTTTTTTGTGCACTTAATTTTCGTTATATCATCACACATCACTCGATAACCGTTTTCGGAGTTAAAAATCACTTTAAAAATAGACTTTTCGAGTTAGAATTGTGGTAATTAACGGATTTGAAGAAAAATACTTTCAATAACCGACGTATATTTGATTCTCAAAATGAAGCTACTTTTTCCAAAGCAAAAATAAAAGAAGCTCAAATTCACAAAATTGTACACTAACAAAGACGGCTTCCCAGACAGAAGACTAACAAAACTACTTTTTAAGTACATAAATAAACAAATCATCACCGTTTCCTGCTTGGTAAACAATATTGAATACCCTTCACAATAAAACGTGAAAAATGGATTTACTAACAAGATGAAAAGCGTGTCAATTGAGCACCACACACAAGTTTTACCTCAACAGGCGGTGTCCTTGACATGGGCAAATTCTCGCGAGAATTATCAACTTTGTAAACCATCTGAACATACATATTTCAAGATAGCAAAACAGCTACAAGACTAAGTGTTTTTGAGTTTCAAAAGCGAGAACCAATGCAGACTAATTTGCATCACAAAGGAAACATCTTTGAAAACCATCACAATTTGCATGTTTGCAATAGGTGGATTAGTAACAATGCTGTTTTCCATTAAATTCTGGCCGCCACCATCCAAAGTACTCATTGAACTTGTCAATCACGATTATTCAGGGAATTAAGATGTTTTTCCAAACATTAAAAAGTTGTTCAGGGAGTGTTTTTTCATATCAAAACGACAATAGCTAATATTGAAGATAATCCTTGCTATTTATGGAATTTTACTTGGGTTTATAGTTAAGCCCCTTCGTGGGCTGGAATTTCGAGGTTTGGGAGGCAAAGTAGTTTTGTGAGATAACAGAAGAATATGGCCTTGCTCAACTGGAAATGTTATGGTATAAATATACTGACAAAATGAGCAAAAGAATTGCAGTAATAGTTGATTAACGAAGGAAGGATATGAAATTGTTCAACGGGAATTGTTATGGTGTAAATACGGACCATTTCACCAAAAAAAAAATAATAATAAAAAAAAAAATAAATAAAACACAAGCAAATAAACACAGCGACAAACATGCAAACAACAACAACAACAGACAAACGTCAATGAACAACATCAATAGTAAAAAACAAACAAACGCAAATAACAAATACATAACAGCCTCAAGACCAGCGAGGACTACAGAGCGAGCAAGCTCACTAATATACAGTCTCCACGTTTGTTTCTCCCACTAGTGACACAGGAAGCCCATTGACTTACTTTTGAAATAAATACGCCAGGTTCGTCCATACCAAAGGGATGGCTAGCATGGTCACAGCCACCAACTATACTAAAACCAAGTGGATTATTGCCTTTCTTTAATATTACTTCCTGAAAAACGCAAGAAAACATTGCCACGTTGATAATCTTCGTATAAATAGGACAATGACATGACGTTTAGAGCGGAGCGAGGCTGCAAAAAGATGCTACAAGGGACAGAAATAGACAACATTATGGCGCCACAGTTTGTTTATGTGTGAGATAGAATCGCAAGATCAAATTTAAAATTGGTGTGCAAATTTAAAATGTCGTGCGCTATTTGTTGTGTGCCATTCAAATTATAAGGCTCTACACATTCTGTCATTAGTTCGATCAAAAGTGTTCTAGTTCTAGAATTTTTAGAACATGCTGACTATACTACAAATCGCGCATGACAAATTCGCATCGGGTAAATAGTTACTTTAGATGCTTACAACAATATCCAAAACTGGTTTGCCATCTTCGTGATCCAGGTCTTGCCCATTCTCGATATGATTCTCTACTCCCTGGAAAAAAAAATCATATTGTGAATATTTCTACAACACCGTCAATCATTTTAGTAACATTGACATCATAGCACCATGGCAACGGAAAGGTTTTCACAGTCATCATTACCATGACAACATCACCATGACCAAACCATCATTGCAGCTGGTGTCCATCACCATCTACTTGAACTGCCCGAACTGTATTAGCGCCATAAACACAATGACAATCATCATCAGTATCACCTTCCATCAATCAATCTATCTATCAATCAAATCATATGTAATCAATCAATCAATCAATCAATCAAATCATATGCAATCAATCAATCAATCAATCAATCAAATTATATGCAATCCATCAATCGATCGACCAATCAATAATTCAATCAACATTCAATCAATCAATCATCCAATCAATCAATCAATCACTCAATCAATCAATCAATCACACATTACCTCGTTCTTGTTGAGTAGTTTTTTATTGACAGCCGACTGGTCTGCTAGCTTAGATACTGGTGTCATTCTCTTATTGACAACAGTCTCTCGATAAATGATCAATGTGACGTAAGATAGGCCTCCCGTTAGCATAGCAACGGCATCCTCATGACGACAGCTTCTCATATCTTTGCTATTTATCTATTAATACATCATTAGAGGGCATTAGGTTGCTATCAATCAGATAAAGAACTATTCTAAATGTGTTTTTTAATATTTTCTTATCTAATTCTACTCGTTTGATATGCCGACTTCACTCGAGGTAAGCGGTTTTCAAAAAATCTATGCAATACTTTGTAGCGCATTCCACTTTGTTACGCTTTATTTTATAGTTTACTGGTCACATTTTCTTTTGTGTTTGCGGTGTACTACACTTAACTAGAGTGTAAACACTATATGTGTGCAATAGTTGTCACTATTTAGTGGTAAATAGCACCATTTAGCCAAAAGAAAACATTAGGATTAGCATAAAATATCACTATTTAGTGTTATTTATGTGGCACACTTACTGCGTGCACTCTAGTGTTTTCTTTATTACAGTCTGTCTGTAATATTTTTTTCGATCAGTTTTAAACCACTCCAGCGTCTTCGCTCATTAAGCGCTGGTCCAATACGATAAGTCAATATAGCGTTTTTCGAATGTAGTTAGAATTATGGAAGTTGCAAACATTCTACGTTGTTATCTTTAGTTATTATCAGCTATTACTGCCTCTCGGTATTCATCTCTTACATGATTGTTTCTACGTACCGATAATATTTTATCGCCTACTCTGAGTCGACCGTCTTTCGCTGCTATACCATCATCAGCTAGCTTGGAAATGAATATACCCTAGAAAAAAATACAGGTAATTAGCTTATCATGGCTCTATCGACCTAAATCACTGTTTTACCTTCACACCATCAACAACAATTAACACCATTAAAATCATTATCAACACCACCATCATCAACACAACCTCCACCGCCATCAAAACCTCAATCATTTTCATCACCACCGACATAATCATCATCGTCGTCATCATCATCATTAACAATCATCATCACCATTGTCATTATCATCCTAAACACATCATACCGAAAACAACATCACCAGCATCACCATTATCATCATCATCATCAGCAGCATTATCCTCCCCATTATCATAATAATCACGTCCTCATGACAATCATCAGTCATCATCAACATCATCACCAACTGCATCGTTATCATTATCATCATCATCAATTATCAACATAATCAACAATCATAATCACCATTATCAATATCATCACAACTATCACCATCATAATTGTCATCATCATCATCACCATCATCATCATCATCATTATCATCATCATCATTTTCATCATTATCATCATCATCACCATTATCATCATCATCATCACCATTATCATCATCACCATCAACATTATCATCATCATCACCATTATCATCATCATCACCATTATCATCACCATCACCAATATCATAATTACCATCGTCCTCATCGCCCTAGTTACATTATCATCATTATCAACATCATTCTATACTTACCGGGTCACCATCCTTATATGCTGTTGATCCACGCCCTCCTGCGATGCTGAACCCCAGTCCCTTATCTCCACCTCGCTTTAGCGTGACGGTCACGCGCTGTAACGCAACACAAGCTTTAGTAAGTATCGCAGAGCTTTGAAATAAAATGTAAAAAGTCAAAGCAACAAATCACCAAATAGACGTTTGTGGTTTTCGGTGAAATGACGGTAGTTATAGATGGATGTAAATTAGAAGAAAATAAGAAAAAAATCACATATCGAGGCATAAGGTTTAAAAGTATGACTCGATATCACTTTGCATGAGTGAGGAATAGTGACCGTATCGCATCGTCACACAGAACAGGAAAATGCACTGCGTGACAACAACACAACGAAAGAAAGCTGTCGTGGTGTTATGTAAAAGCCTTCAAAAGCCTTCATGTAGATAAGACGTCTGATCCAACGTTTTTTGTTTTTGTTTTTTTGTTGTTTTAGGTATTTTTAGGTTTTCTGTATTACCCTCAAAATTGTGTTTTGTGACACCGAAATGTCTGCCGAAAACTAAATTAGGATGCGAATCAGACTACAATACAATACTATAAACTTTTTTGGACGAGGATGACAGTTAACCCATAGAGCTATCTACCATATGGCTCTAAGTCTACTCCTAGATAGATCTCTACCAACTAATTTTGATTTACGCACTTTCCCATTCATAGAGTTGTCTAACATATGTCTCTAAGTCTACTCCTAGGTAGATCTCTACCAATTAATATTGATTTACGCGCTTTCTCATTCATAGAGTTGTCTAACATATGGCTCTAAGTCTACTCCTAGATAGATCTCTACCAACTAATTTTGATTTACGCACTTTCCCATTCATAGAGTTGTCTAACATATGGCTCTAAGTCTACTCCTAGGTAGATCTCTACCAACTAATTTTGATTTACGCACTTTCCCATTCATAGAGTTGTCTAACATATGGCTCTAAGTCTACTCCTAGGTAGATCTCTATCAATTAATATTGATTTACGTGCTTTCTCATTCATTAATATTGATTTATTTGTTTGTTTTACCTCTGGTTTCGTTTCGATCTCTTCCATTTCTGGTTCAGGTGCGAATCGTACTCCGACCCTCTTAGGTTCCTCTTTTGGTGAGCTATCTTCAACCTAAGAAACAAGAAGCACAATTACTATAACAAACTTAAAATTGCTCTAATGGCATAGTTTCATATAGCAAATAATGCTGATTAATTGAGAATAGTTTTTGGAAAAACTGTTCATTTATTCATTTTTTATCAATTAATTTATCATCATTTTCCTATTTACCGATTCACTTTCATTCCTTAATCATTTAGTTCATTCATTCATTCCTTCTTTCCTTGCTTTCTTTCCTTTCTTTTTTCCCTTTATAATTCATTCATTCATTTATTCATTAATTCGGTCATTCATTCCTTCCTTCGTTCCTTCATTCTTTCCTTCCTTTTTTTCCTTCATTTATTCATTCATTTTCCATTCATTCATTCATTTTCCATTAATTATTTCATTCACACATTTATTCATTAATTCGGTGATTCCTTCCTTCCTTCATTCATTTATTATTTATTCATTCATTCCTTCCTTCCTCCCGTCATTCATTCCATCATTAGTTCAGTTTGTCATCTATCCATACATTCATTTACAGATTGAAACGACTCAACAGACACATGCAAAGGACAATGGAATTCAAGTAACGATGACACTAAATATGCTTCAAGGTCAACAAGAACCATTGTGATTGAAAAGAACTTTGTTATCACAAAATCAAATATTAAAACATTGCCATTTCCATAGATAGCGTTGTTCAATTAAAATATGTCCAAAGTCTACCAACTCAAATTCTTAACTCATTTAACTTTTCTTCCATTTCTAATTTCAAACTTTGCCGTTCAATTTGTCGTTCAATTTTAATTTTATTAACACACTTTTAAAATTTGAAACTTGGCACGCGACAGCGATGACGTTTGAAGCAGACATTTTATGTTATGTCAGTACTCATATTTACTAAGGACTATGATTTCTATGATTTTAACCTTTATAACAACCAATAAAACTAACAAACAATCCTTTCCATACCTCACTTGGCACCGATTCTAACTCAGGAGCTTCATGGACGCCGTTCTCCTGTATTGGTTCCTCCATCTTTTCCTCTACTTTTTCTGGAGTTTTCTTTGGGACTGGTTTTTTCACGATCTCTTCTCGCTCCCTTACAACGAACAGTGTTATGTCTTTACCAGTTGATTTAAGCACGTTAACAGCTTCATGGTGGGTAGCCGTGCTGATGTCTGTACCGTTGACCTGTGAACCACAGTAAAGAAAGAAAGTTAATATGACAGTCGCTAAGATTTGCCGCTGAACTATTACGTACTATTCATAAGCCGCGTATCTATAGCGCCGATAAAACACTCATTCTCATTTCATTAATTACATCTGAAACTCCAAGCGTACGCTCATCTCACCATAACACTCCAGTATTTTTCGATTTTATTGGGAAGAAAAAGAGTTTCAAGTTTATGTAAATTAGAATAATTTTCTATCAGTAGTTAAAGAACTCGTCACAGGTATTGATTTGCTTTGAAAATCACTCATTAATTATTCATGAGTTTTAGAAGTAAATAAAAATCGTCACGTTAACTTGGGCCATGTTACTTAGGCAACACTCCGTCCGACTGTCGATCAATCTTACCTTCAATATTTTATCTCCAACTTGTAATATTTTGTCTTTCCCAGCTGGGCCATTCTCAGAGATCTTCGATATAAATATGGACTAGCAATATACAGAAAAAACGTTAGAAGTTGGTCATCATACTGCGATATTCTCAGAGATCTTCGATATAAATATGGACTAGCAATATACAGAAAAAACGTTAGAAGTTGGTCATCATACTGCGATATTCTCAGAGATCTTCGATATAAATATGGACTAGCAATATACAGAAAAAACGTTAGAAGTTGGTCATCATACTGCGATATTCTCAGAGATCTTCGATATAAATATGGACTAGCAATATACAGAAAAAACGTTAGAAGTTGGTCATCATACTGCGATATTCTCAGAGATCTTCGATATAAATATGGACTAGCAATATACAGAAAAAACGTTAGAAGTTGGTCATCATACTGCGATATTCTCAGAGATCTTCGATATAAATATGGACTAGCAATATACAGAAAAAACGTTAGAAGTTGGTCATCATACTGCGATATTCTCAGAGATCTTCGATATAAATATGGACTAGCAATATACAGAAAAAAAAACGTTAGAAGTTGGTCATCATACTGCGATATTCTCAGAGATCTTCGATATAAATATGGACTAGCAATATACAGAAAAAACGTTAGAAGTTGGTCATCATACTGCGATATTCTCAGAGATCTTCGATATAAATATGGACTAGCAATATACAGAAAAAACGTTAGAAGTTGGTCATCATACTGCGATATTCTCAGAGATCTTCGATATAAATATGGACTAGCAATATACAGAAAAAACGTTAGAAGTTGGTCATCATACTGCGATATTCTCAGAGATCTTCGATATAAATATGGACTAGCAATATACAGAAAAAACGTTAGAAGTTGGTCATCATACTGCGCTATTCTCAGAGATCTTCGATATAAATATGGACTAGCAATATACAGAAAAAACGTTAGAAGTTGGTCATCATACTGCGATATTCTCAGAGATCTTCGATATAAATATGGACTAGCAATATACAGAAAAAACGTTAGAAGTTGGTCATCATACTGCGATATTCTCAGAGATCTTCGATATAAATATGGACTAGCAATATACAGAAAAAAAAACGTTAGAAATTGGTCATCATACTGCGATATTCTCAGAGATCTTCGATATAAATATGGACTAGCAATATACAGAAAAAACGTTAGAAGTTGGTCATCATACTGCGATATTCTCAGAGATCTTCGATATAAATATGGACTAGCAATATACAGAAAAAACGTTAGAAGTTGGTCATCATACTGCGATATTCTCAGAGATCTTCGATATAAATATGGACTAGCAATATACAGAAAAAACGTTAGAAGTTGGTCATCATACTGCGATATTCTCAGAGATCTTCGATATAAATATGGACTAGCAATATACAGAAAAAACGTTAGAAGTTGGTCATCATACTGCGATATTCTCAGAGATCTTCGATATAAATATGGACTAGCAATATACAGAAAAAAACGTTAGAAGTTGGTCATCATACTGCGATATTCTCAGAGATCTTCGATATAAATATGGACTAGCAATATACAGAAAAAACGTTAGAAGTTGGTCATCATACTGCGATATTCTCAGAGATCTTCGATATAAATATGGACTAGCAATATACAGAAAAAAAAACGTTAGAAGTTGGTCATCATACTGCGATATTCTCAGAGATCTTCGATATAAATATGGACTAGCAATATACAGAAAAAAAAACGTTAGAAATTGGTCATCATACTGCGATATTCTCAGAGATCTTCGATATAAATATGGACTAGCAATATACAGAAAAAACGTTAGAAGTTGGTCATCATACTGCGATATTCTCAGAGATCTTCGATATAAATATGGACTAGCAATATACAGAAAAAACGTTAGAAGTTGGTCATCATACTGCGATATTCTCAGAGATCTTCGATATAAATATGGACTAGCAATATACAGAAAAAACGTTAGAAGTTGGTCATCATACTGCGATATTCTCAGAGATCTTCGATATAAATATGGACTAGCAATATACAGAAAAAAAAACGTTAGAAATTGGTCATCATACTGCGATATTCTCAGAGATCTTCGATATAAATATGGACTAGCAATATACAGAAAAAACGTTAGAAGTTGGTCATCATACTGCGATATTCTCAGAGATCTTCGATATAAATATGGACTAGCAATATACAGAAAAAACGTTAGAAGTTGGTCATCATACTGCGATATTCTCAGAGATCTTCGATATAAATATGGACTAGCAATATACAGAAAAAACGTTAGAAGTTGGTCATCATACTGCGATATTCTCAGAGATCTTCGATATAAATATGGACTAGCAATATACAGAAAAAACGTTAGAAGTTGGTCATCATACTGCGATATTCTCAGAGATCTTCGATATAAATATGGACTAGCAATATACAGAAAAAAACGTTAGAAGTTGGTCATCATACTGCGATATTCTCAGAGATCTTCGATATAAATATGGACTAGCAATATACAGAAAAAACGTTAGAAGTTGGTCATCATACTGCGATATTCTCAGAGATCTTCGATATAAATATGGACTAGCAATATACAGAAAAAAACGTTAGAAGTTGGTCATCATACTGCGATATTCTCAGAGATCTTCGAAAAAAAATCGTTGGATGTAACAAGTTGGTCATCATAGTGCGCTATTCTCAGTAATCAGATTTGATATAAATATTGACTGACAATATAGAGTAAAAACACGTTAGATACGATAGCCTTACTGTGAATGATATTACTTATAACAGCTGAATGTCGATTGTAGGTCAGAACACCGAAGACAGCCTATAGAGCCTTTACGGTGTTCTGACATACCAACCGTCACTCAAAACTCTCTGCTGTCTAGTCGAGTCCGTGAAGACTCTCTTTCAGGTTCAAAGAGTTGCGTCACTCGATCTACACTTTCCTCACAGACAGCGGCACAGACTTTGTAATAGGTCGCACACTTCATTGAGCTAAAACGTTTCACGCGATCATTTTAAACTCGCTTTAACCCACTGAAATTATTGCCCATGCAGTCATTTAATGCCTGCATAAGGAGTGATAGGTCGCGTACTTCACCAAGTTAAAATATTCCACGCAATAAGACGTTCTAGCTAGCAAGAGTTTTGACGGAGTGAAATTGATGCCAAACCATTTATAAAATCATACATTTCCTGACTATCTTCTGACTGAGGGATTCCTTTCGTTTACCTCATCGTTCTCTTTATAAGGAGTTGATCCTTTGCCACCAGCGATGTTGATCCCAAGTCCTTTGGTATCCCTGTGTAAAGTGTATTCGATCTAAAAGACAAGTAACCAAGCACGGTTTTAGATATTTAACAACACGTTTATTTATCCATTCATTCAGTCATTCAATCATTTCGACGCAATTGAAATTCTACTTATAAACAGGGCATAACAAAATTGTTTTTCCCAGTTTGCTGGTGTCGGAGAAAAATGGGAGAATGCACGTCCCAAACGAATCCTTATACAATGCTGTTTATTTCTCAATATTGTTAACTTGTTACTTAAAATCTACGATTCCTTTCGATTGTTCTTTCATCTTTTTCTCTAGCCTGTGTATACCAGTTCCCAGCCCCTCCCTTTTGCGGTAGAAAATTCAGTGAGGGAGGGGTGGGAACGGATCTGCACGGGCTCTTTTTCCCCGACAACCGTTTTTTGAAATATAGGTGTAACTCTCCCCTCTACTATACTTCACTCTGTTCTGACTTACCTCTTCGATGACCTTGGTAACCGTGACCATCTGTTGTTCCACGTCTTCGCTTGGCTCTTCATTGTCAAATTGGAGCTTTCTCTTTAGCTTAGGGCCCTCTGCGAGACAAGGAAATGTGGCATTGGTTTCTCGAATATCAAACGCAACCATCATTGCAATTGTTATCTTTCACAGTCACGTCTACAAACCATCGTCATCACTTCCATCATTATCTAAATCATAATCATCATTACTATCATTAACATCACTGAATATTATCACCATCATAATCGCCATCATCATTATCAACATCACCATCAACACCATCATCATCAACACATTCATCATCAACATCATCATCACCAACACCATCATCATCATCATCATCACCAACATCATCATCACCAACATCATCATCAACACCACCATCATCAACACCACCACCATCATCATCATCACCAATATCATCATCATCATCACCAATATCATAATCACCATCATCACCACCATCATCATCATCATCACCACAAACATCATCAACACCACCACCATCATCATTATCATCACCATCAACACCAACTTCATCAACACCATTATCATCATCATCATCAACAATATTATCATTACCACCACCAATATTATCAACACCATCACCACTATCATCGTCAACACCATCATCATCATGAAAACCACCATCATCTCCAATTTCATTAGTGCCGTTTGCCTTGTGATTATCACCATTACGACACCGAAAATTTTCCATTTTACTTCTATTGCTTTTCACAGACAAACAAACCACAAAGCTCAAGTATGTGGTCACCAGACAGACTTAAAATCTTCGACAAAATCGCATTTAATCTCCAAATAATCTAGTTAGAACCTTAAAGAATTACCAGAGATTAACACAGGAAAATGCTAAAAAAAAGAAAGATAAACTTAAAGCTATTTTAGGACAATTTAGTTTTGTTTTGAAATTTAAAAAACAACTGAATTCTTCATTAAAAAATACACTCTTGAGTACTTTTATACTTGCTTATTTTTTAAATATCAAAATCCTGACCAAAAAAAAAACTGTTCAAAAAAAACAATTCAAAAGTGTTGTCCCAAAAAAATTAAATTGTAATTGTGATGATTTTATATTTAGAAATCGCATCCCTTTCTGTGGGGAAAAAATGCCTAACAGAAGACTTTCAGAAGTGGAATTTCTCAACAACAACAAAAATAGGTCATGAAGATGCCGCTTTTCATTATCATAACGAGAACTTTACGTTTAAAGAGCACTGGACAAAATCATGAGTTAAAAAATGTCAATTGCAGTATTTTAGTTTGCAGTATTTTATTTCTTTCAATTGGGTTGAATTTTAAAAACACTACTGACGGAGCGCTAAATGCATCAAAAATACTTAAAAAATGGACGTTTTAAAGTGGATGAAAAATGATTTGCGTGCTGAAAGAAATATAATGTTCGATATTGTTTTAGTGTCGATAAAAAAAGACCGTAAAATACAAATAAAAACTCTCGAAGTTATGAAATGTTTATCTTTGCTATTTTCTTTGCTTTCTCATTTCCAAACCCTGGGAATATTTCCCAAAAAAACTTGAATTAAAATTATCAGCTAGGTTAAATGGAAAGAAATTACTTAAAATGGCAGGTGAAGCATTCGTTTAATTTTGAAATCATAATAAAAAAAACGGATTTTAATTTTCAAGTTGTTAGAGCACACATTAGAGCACAATACACTTGACAATCAGCGACACACAAAGTTATTATCACGAATTATCAGCTTCAAAAATCGCAATTTCGCACAATTTAAACTCAAATGTCTACAAATACACCTTCTAGAAATGTAAAACAGAAATGCTTATCTACTTGCCTACAGCGTCTCTAACTATTTTGAATTGTAAATAAAACACAGTTATACCTGTCCAAAATACTGTAAATGGACCGTACTTTCCAACAACTTTTGACGCGCGAGTCATTTCTTCGTCCAAAATTTCCTCCAAATTTTTCTCAGATTTTGGTTATTTTTTCCCGAGTTTTAGGGCCTTTGAACTTGCCAGCGCTGGCTTCAAATGGTAATGTTTTTGCATGGGCTCAGTCGAAAGCTTGTGACCGCAAAACAAAATGAATAATTTATGTAAGAAAGGTATTTAAATAAATCAATCGGTTTATCAAGTTATACCAATTTGTTAAACATGACGAATAAAGTTCGCCAAAATAATTTCAATTTTTTTTGAGAGACGATAATTTTGGCGATAATCACGTTTAGCGGAAATTAGGAAATGTTATCGAAGTTTTGGAAAATTATAATTTGAATTTAAAAATGTTTTTTTAGCAAAAGACAAGGGAAGAATCCGCCTCAGTATGAAATGACCTTTTTATCTTCGAGTTTTTCATTTTCTTTATGAAAAAGGTTTTTTTCAAGTGTGTGGTTCAAAACTCAAATATAACAAGTAAAACTTTCCAGCAAAAATAAATTTAGTGTTCATTTGCGATAACCTTTGTCCTCGGGTTTTTTGCGCACATTTTTTATTGCTAAAATTCTCATTTCTTTGGCCAAACACACAAACGACTATTTCAAAAAGCAAACATTTAGCACTTCAGTATTTGCATAGTTAAAGCACTCTAATCGTGATTCCAAACGAGGAAAGACCGTTAACACACGTTGAAAGTCTGTACTTAGACAAACAAAATCGCAACAAAAAAAATGTTAACGCTCATTACAAAATTTTAAATACCTTCTCCTTCCGATTCTTCTTTCTCGTTCTCCGAGCCGGTAGCCTTAGCCAAAATCTCTTTGACCTTTTCTTCATCTCCTTTAAGATTAATTCGCTTGTCTTTTAGATAATGTGGGGTGTCTCTTCTTCGAAGTCTGTCATGCCTTTCGGGGTGATCTTCTCCTTCGAAACGAATTTTTTGGCTTCCATCTTCGGAATCTCCCTGCGAACGAAATAGCAATTTACTAGAGGAGTTGAAAACGTTAGATTTTGTGAACTTGATAGCCCAGCGAGTTTTCATCATTGCTAGCATGAGTTCGAAACTGCAACGACCGGAAAATTCGTAGACGCAGCAGATGTGTTGATATTATAAAAAAGTAAGATAAAAGTACAATTGGTTTAGACTCAGTATAAAGAATACTATTAAATTATGGGGTATTATAAAAAAGGGCGTACAACTGTCGGTGTGTGAAAATAAAACAGGATCGGCTTTATTTAATTTCATTATTTAAAAAGAAATCTAAAAGTCAGGCTTACGATGCGGATGCATAAAATTTTGTTAGCAAAATCACAAAAATAAAGAAATATTTCTCGAGGTATTTCTACTAATTGAGGAGACGCTATTTCGCACTCACTACCCCTAAATTCGCTATTTTACACACAACTTTGCACGAAGTGTTGAAAAAGTGGGCGTTCCAAGAAGTGTGAAAGTTGAGTAAAGTTTACGAGTTTGAATTTCCTCTCGACAATTCGACATTGTACGATTTTTTATCATAAAATGTCCAATATTTAGGATAAAATCTTTTTAATGGGAGAATGGCCGTCTTCTAGTCAAACAACTATATAGAAAGGCATTGCAACGAATTAGCCATAAAAAACAAAGTCAGCAATACTGAAAAAAACTGCCTAAAAAACTAGTCTTGGTGACTTCCAACATCAACGAAAAGCCAAATACCTCGGTCAAATTCACTTCAAAAACGCATATCGCTTCAAGACAAATGCACTTTTCGACAAAAAGTGAGCTTCAAACAAAGTAAAATAATTTATTTTAAAACAATTAAACAGTTATACCTTTTCGACGTCTTCTTCGTCCCCTTCCGTAGCAAAACCAACGCCCCTTCTTGGTGGCGTTTCATGGTCATCCTGTTCGTGAGCTTCATTCTTGTCCTCGTGGCTGGGCTCTGCGAAAGCTAGCTTCTTTGGCTTGGAAGACTCTGAATCTGACGCACTTTCTTCATCCTGAGAAGTGAAATAATAAGTAAGGAGGAGTATAATATAATTATGAACAATAAATTAGAATAACATTCATTTAGAATGATGTACAGTCGAAAGTAAGTTCAGAAACTTAAAGGCCGGCACACACTAGGCGACAAGTCGCAGCGACTTGTCCCCGCGACATGTCGCCTCAGTGTGCACTGGTTCAGCAATCCCAACCGGTTGGATTTCATGCGGCAAGTCGCAGCAACAAAATTCTGTCGCGGCGACAACAATTTTCGCCAAAAAATGTTAGTACACACGGGAGGAAATTGTCGCTGCAACATGTCGCGGGGACAAGTAGCTTCTACTTGTCGCCTAGTGTGTGCCGGCCTTAAAGTTTGCATGAGCTTTCGCAAGATAAATGACAACATTTGGCCGAAACGTTTTATAAATATAAGGATTGAAAAGGCTTACACTACTAGCGAAAATCCCGTGCAATGGACAATCCCGCATGAAGAAGGTGGTAATTAGCGCAGCAAAACCCCGTGCAGAAAGAATGAAGTAATTTGCGCATCAAAACCCCGTGCAGAAAGAATGAAGTAATTTGCGCAGCAAAACCCCGTGCAGAAAGAATGAAGTAATTAGCGCAGAAAAATCCCGTGCAGAAAGACGGAGTAATTAGCGCAGAAAAACTCCGTGCAGAAAGAATGAAGTAATTAGCGCAGAAAAATCCCGTGCAGAAAGACGGAGTAATTAGCGCAGCAAAATCTCGTGCAGAAAGAATGCGCAGCAAAATCCCGTGCAGTTCCCGAACGAGTAGTGTAGTGCTCCAAACGCGCCAATACATGAGTGCTTACCGTGAATGATCTTCCGTGTTTTACAGCGCCATCTGCAGTAGGATGAGGCTTGTGTATAACAAGTTTAGGATGTCTCGCTTTGAGATCTTTAAATCTTGGAGTATCGTGCCGAACAAACTGTGAAGTCTGAAAACAAAATAACAATACAAAGTATATTAACTGACTTATTAGTGATAAAAAGGTTGTTGACAACAATGTGCTGTGATATTGAAATATTTGCAATTAATGTATGAATGAATGAATGAATATTGAAATAGTAACTGAATCAATTAACTATTGAATAAATGAATAAATGGATGAATGAGGCCCGGTTCATACGTCGAACTTTTCATGAACCGAACCTAATTCCATGAATTAAGTTCATGGAAAGTACGACGTATGAATCAATTAAGTTCGACGAATTGTATAAAGTTCGACCCAGGTATTAAGATCGACTTGAGCAGTCGGGAATTACGACATTGGATCGACTCTGATTCAAACGATGAACTTTTCATGAGCCGATCCTAATGCATACATTAAATTTCAGCACAAAAAGGGGGGGGGCAAGCACGTTTAGCAAGGCCTGCGCAAGCGCATTAACATGTTTTGACAGGTCTTCCTGTTGTCCATGAGAGGCTCGGCTGCTGGTTCCGGGTCGTTCCTGGGTAAAATCGGTAAAATGGCGTCCAATCCCTCCAATGATATGTGTGCTTCGTGTTTTACAACGACGAAATACGTTTGTATTTCTTGTGACATGGCTATATGCAATAAGTGTTCGTGTTTCGAAAGCGATGAAGAAAAGCCTAATTGGGTTGCAGGAAGAAGTGTAGGATATTGTGACCCATGTGACAGGGAAAGAAAAGCACACAAAGTGAAGGTCAGCAATGTGTCGAAAGAGGATGACAATGAAAAGACAAAGAAATATAGGTTTGTAGAATGAACTAAATAATTTTAAGAAACAATTGTTGCTTATTTTTACCGCTTATTTAATCTTACAATTTTGTTTCCCGAGTTCCTATTTTCTTTGTGCTTTTAGTGTTTTTTTAATGACACTTCTGACAATATTCTCACTGTGGATATGATGTAGATAAAATTTCATTGGGAATAGGCACTCTAAAAATTTCCTGAAGATAAAAACTTCCAAAATTCAATTTATCTGCACAGTTAGCCCCTTGAAGTCACAGTCATTTGCATAAAGCACTTAAAAAACTATATAACTTCAAGATTCGTAACTCAAACTATATAATTTTCTCCATTGAACAATTCACTATATTATAAAGAATGGTCTGAACCCAGGTGGATACATATTTCTCGAATTAACAATATAAGTAACAGCTCATATTGTGTAAAATCTCCACTGACAATATTAACAGATGTGTCATTGGCACTTTAATGATTAAGAAATGATTTGTTTGGGTATTGGGAAGGTAATGATTAATCTTAACTTAAAAATTCTTATTTGAATTTTTTCTTCTAAAAAGTGCTATAGATTCAGAGGATAATACTGAAAATTCAGATGAAGAAGACGAGATTGCTACTCAAACTGCAGAGAAAATGTTGAAGAAAAGAAAGAAAAAGCCTGGGAGAAAAGCGCGTTGGAGTCAATCAATGCTGGATGACTTTGTTGACATAGTCATCAGCAGTGAGAATTTTAAGAAGAAGCTCATTTTTATGAATACAAAAACTCAGCAAAATGGTGAGACTTATAAGAAGATTTTAGAAGAACTTAAAGAAAGGGGTGCTGCAAGAGGAGAGGCAATTCCCTTTACTGTAGCACAGTTGAGATCTAAATTTAAAAAATGCATTGGGGAATGTAAGCGTTGTGCCCTTACCATTAAGACGGCAACAGGAATAAAACGATTCCAAGAGGACAAGGGATATGGATCCTGGTTTAACCAGTTGTTTGCTTTGGTCAAAACAAGAGATTCTTGTAATCCTGAGCAGGCATTAGAGCCGTCAGCAGAGAGCAACACCAAAACCAGCTCCAGTGATTCATTTCAGGTGAGTGATTCATGTGGAGACACACCAGTCTTTGTACCAGTGAAATCATCCAGTAAGAAACAAAAGCGTGAAGATGTCATGATTCAGGCAATCAACTTAATGAAGAGTGCTATAGAAAATGACCCCACCAAGAATCTCATTGAGTTTATGAAAGATGACATACAAAAATCCAGAGAACACGAGTTGAAACTGTTTTCTCTAATGATGGCACAGCCTTCATACCAATCACAAGAGTCAAGATATCAGGGGTTTACCTCCAATATGGCTACAAGCTCACAGCCTCAATATCTTCAGCCTGGAGGCTTTTTTCCAGAAGGCCATCCACTTTACCATCCCATGTGAGGATGAAGAACTTATAAACTGAACAGTTGCTGTTAAAGGAAAAAAAACTTCCACACTTTTGTTATTTATTGCAAATTTCATTTCGAGACTTCTCTATGACTTCTAACAATTAAAACATCATTTAAAGATTATATAATCTTTTGGAATAGTCTAAATACGTACAAGCAAGTAGTTGTATTGTGGAAACTAGTTTCGGAATTTATTCATTTATTTATAATTTTTTTTCCTTTTCAAAAAAAAAAAAACTACGTAACTAGTTTCAACGATACAACTATTTGCTTTTATGTAATTGGACTATTCCAAAAGATTATACAATCTTTAAATGATGTTTTAATTGTTGTTATTGTAAAAATAGTTTCATTTATAGAGAAGAATTTTTTTCATTTATGAATTGTTTGTTCATGATGAGAAATATTTATCATTGCATTTGGATTTGCATGCCAAACATTCATTATAAGAAAATATTTCATTAATACTTATTACAAATAAATGTATTTATTTATTCATATTATTTATTAGATATATTTATAAACATCTGTTTGTTCATGGTTCAATAAATTCTGAAAGAGATATAAGAGTAAACTTTTAAGGACTAGGAATTTAAGAAACCAGTATGAAGAGGTCAATATGGGGTGTATTGCTGTTTGCAATTTCCCAGCAACTTGTCTTGGAAAAAATTACTTAGTGCTATTTTTATGCTTGGTAGTCTCACAAAAAATATTGAGTCGACAAAGCAGGTTACAATCCAGATCAAAATATTGTTGTCACATGTAAAACAAAATTAATGTATTCATAATGTTGTAGCAGAAAACTGTCAATCACCACTATTTATATTCCAAGGTTGACTTGTTGACTTATGATCATGAGGATAACAATGTTTAAGTCTGACTTTTCAAAACTTATATATTCTTCAATCAATGATAGCTAATGTATACCTTCAAAAAACATATTTTTGATTGTGCCTGTGAATTCTAAACTTCAAAGTACAGTCATAAGTCATCAATTTCAAATTGACAAAAGAAAGTGGGGCTCTACATTTGTTTGTTGGTTATTAATTTATTTGCTTCTTATTATGTACAATTTTGTACAATGACATTCTTTTTAGTATGAATTTACTACGCTTGTGAAAAGTTATTTGTCAATAATACCCACAGCCTAGAAGTCATTATACTGTCTTTCCTTGATTAAAAAGTTTTGTTTACTTCTGTCAAAAAGAAATATGGAGGAAATTCTAATCACTTAAGTCTAAAGACTTCATGATAAAACCTTAACACACCCCATGTCCTTGTTTTTCCAGCCACAATTTTTCAGCAAGGGCATTTCGTACGTGATTTCCTTGCACGCAGGAATCTTTGGTTTTGCTACATTCTCTCATCTGGAGTAGGTCTCTTATGGTAGCCCTATCTCTCCTGTTATTTGTTGTAGGATCAACTGTTAAATCTAGGTTTCTTGATAAGACATCATCATATTCAATACAAATGTTATGCAATACTATGCATGCAAGTGTTGCTGCTCTTACTTCTGTAAAGCTACTTTCACATTTCTTGAGAAGGATACGCCACCTACCCTTTAACTGTCCATATGCTCCTTCAGTTACCATTCTTGCTCTACTCAGTCTGTAGTTGAAGTTTGATTGTATAGGGGTTAGAACTGCATTAGTATATGGTTTCATTAGCCATGTTTGGAGTGGGAAGGCAGAATCCCCAAGTATGAGAGGGGGAACAACAACACCACCTACATTCTTGCCAATCTGAGGGATGAAATCATTTTCTTTTATATTTGCCCAAAGCTCTGTTGACTGAAATATGACTGAATCGTGTGAATTTCCTGGGAAGCCACAACTTGCCCATGTAAATCGATAGTTGGAGTCCACCATTCCCATCAACACAATTGAATAATAATTCTTAAAGTTGTGATACTCTTTCTGTGCTTGTGCACCTCCTGGTGGACATTTAATAGGTATATGGCAGCCATCTAATGCTGACCAACAGCAGGGAAATTGCCAACGTTCCTCCATATCGATAATCTTGTTTTTGAAATCTTCTGCATTTTTCGGTAAATGTTGGGTAACGCACTCTTCCCATAAGTTATCAATAATCAATCTTGTGACTTCACTTACGATTGTGCACACTGTAGACACTCCTAGTCCGGTCATCTCCGCTATCGTGTAGTAATAGTCTCCCCTTCCTAGACGGTATAGACAAATTGCCAACCTGCACTCGGCTGATATTGGCTCCTCGACTACATTATCCCGTTCCAGACTGTGTCTGATTCGACCAAGAATGAACGAAAACGTTGAACGCGAAACTCTAAAGGTCTTTTTAAACCGTTCGTCTGAATACGTGGTCCACACTAAGTTAAACCATCCAAAGTTTCTCGACAGTCGGCGACATGTCCGGACAATTGGTATATCGTTTTGTTGAAGTAAAAACATTATATATATATTTATCATCAAATTTCTTTTCTTCAAAACGCATTGCAACGCGTATCGCATTGTTTGCCTTCTTTTTCTATTCCAGGCGATCATTAAGAGGAAAAAAAGCCGCTTTTTAGCATCCATATAAGTGTTTTTATCCGCCATATTTTGTTTGTATATTACTGTTTGTTAACCGCTGACCAAAATGGTTAACTTGCAAAATATCAATTGGATCGACTGCATTAGGTACGACGTCTGAATCAAAGGTAGATAATTGTCGATCTTTGGTCGATCTTGAAGGAATTAGGTTCGGTTCATGAAAAGTTCGACGTATGAACCGGGCCTGAATAAACGAACGAACAAATGAATAAATGAATGAAATAATGAATAAAGGGATGAATGGATGTAAGAATGAACGAATGGCTGAATGGATGAACGAATGAATGAACGGATGAGCAAGCGAATGAATGAGCACAATAATAAACAACCCAAATCCTTTGCGGTCTTCCCAAATATACTATAACATTGTCCTGACTTAAACGTTCGAACAAGATGTATATGACGCACCTCTCTATCGTGCTCTGGTCCAACATCAACAAACTGAATTAACCCTTCTTTAGGTGGAGGCAACTCGCCTCCTTCCTCCTCTTCCATCATGATTAGATTATCCATCGCAAAACCATGACTGAGATCGTTTGTCAGCATTTCTACAAAACAATTGACATTTTGATGACGATAATGTTAGCATAAGGTCAAATAATAGTTCACTAGAGTGGAGCCAGTGGTAGTCCAGCTGTACTGAGACAGAGGCGTGAAGATTAGTAATTAACGATAGTAGAGTGCAAACACTTAATGTGTGCAACAGTTGTTACTATTTAGTAGTAAATAGCAGTAATTAAACAAAAGAAAACAATAGAATTAGCACAAAATAACACTATTTAGTGGTATACGTGTTGCACCCTTTGAGTGCGTGTACTCTAGTAGTGATAATGATGATGATGATGACGGTAATAATGGTATTAATGATGATAAAAGTGATGATGATGATAATAATGATAATGGTGATGATGATGGTGGTAGTGACGAAGATGTTAATGGTGCTGCTGATGATAATGTTGATGATGATGATATCGCTGAACCTTACCTAAGCTACCCATGCCTTGTTGTGGTAGCAGGAAGCATGTCAGAACCTTTTCCGCCTGTTCATCATCATCGGTTTGAAGTTTCAGAATGGGTTGGGACTGAAAGCAATTACAGAACGATTTTAAAAATCAACCAGCATAAAAACAAGACTAAAGGATGACACATTACTGGTCTAGCAGTGAAAGAAAATTGCCCTGACTCACTATGACGTCACTGCTTGTTTACGTGGGAGATATTACCGCCAAACTCGAGAGAAAATTTGAAAATATATTACTCGTTACAGTTTCATCAAAACTAACCTCGTTTTGAAATGTAACATGAAAGTAAATGTGATTTCTGGTAGTTGTAGTAACAACGCCACAATGTAAATCGCCTTTTCAATCCAGCGAGATTTGACTAATATTATCAAACAAATCATCAATACATGGGTTGTAAGATACAATAGTTTACCTGGTTTTCTGACAGCCATAACGCACTGAGAGGTAGTGTACCAACTGATAATGGGAGGTTCTCCAGCCTAACAAACAGTATTAGTTAATGTACGTGTTTACCTAGTATTTCTTTAATGTAATTTGTAGTATTTCAAGAAGTTGTAGAGACACAACACACGTCTTGACAACCTCAATACATAATAATATAAGGTTGTTGAACGATTGATTGAATGATTGATTGATTGAACGATTGATTGAATGATTAATTGATTGATTGAATGATTGAATGATTGATTGGTTGAATGATTGATTGATTGATTGAATGATTGATTGAACAATTGATTGAATCATTGACTGAATGATTGATTGAGTTATTGATTGATTGATTGAATGATTGATTGATTGACTGAATGATTGATTGAGTTATTGATTGATTGATTGATGGAATGAATGAATGAATGATTGACTGATTGAATGATTTATTGAATTATTGGATTGAATGATTGATAGACTGATTGATCAAATGATTCATTGATTGGTTCAACTAGAAAATAAAGTGTAAACTCGTCAGCGTTCAAATACTAACCTGTTCCCTGAGACATCCACAACATGCAGGTTGCGGCAGTTACCAATTTCTGACGGTAGACGCTGTAATAGGTTGTCTCTTAATGACAGGACAGTCAACTTTGTACAATTGCAAATCTACAACAAGAAATACAATACATAAGAACAGTTCTTTCTCATGGGTTTTAGGGTTATCTCCCATGTAATATAATTTATGCTCACGAGTGAGGCCAAACCAAAGGAGTATTGTCTTTTTTTTTAAAGGACTCACTATTGTGACCTCACTTTTGCAACATAAATTATATTACATGGGAGATAACCCGGATTTTATTATTCTTAAGAAAACAATCGCTGTAATTTCTGCTTCTTTAGGTATTGAGAGTTCAATCAAACTTGATACTTTGATCAATTTTAGTATGCTCTATGATGCTCTTTTCATTTCTGGACCTCTTGTTCATGTCAACACAAGATTTATGGCAGATAGGAATGTCGCCTGTTATAGTATTCATGCAAGTAGACCATTGATTTATTCATTTCAAAAAGGATTCAATAAAGCTTGTGGAATGCCTGCATCAACTTCCCCACAGGCAGCCCACTTAGTTTCTAGCTTCTACAGGTTCGGTAATCAAATGGATTTACTTATGTTGAATAAAGTTTGTGGAATGCCTGCATCAACTTCCCCACAGGCAGCCCACTTAGTTTCTAGCTTCTACAGGTTCGGTAATCAGATGGATTTAAGTATGTTGAATAAAGCTTGTGGAATGCCTGCATCAACTTCCCCACAGGCAGCCCACTTAGTTTCTAGCTTCTACAGGTTCGGTAATCAGATGGATTTAAGTATGTTGAATAAAGCTTGTGGAATGCCTGCATCAACTTCAACACAGGCAGCCCACTTAGTTTCTAACTTCTACAGGTTCGGTAATCAGATGGATTTAAGTATGTTGAATAAAGTTTGTGGAATGCCTGTGTTACCACAGGAAGCCCAGTTGTCTCACCTCTACAGGTAATGCCATCAAGCGGTTTCTATCTACATTTAAAAGTGATAACTTGTGTAGCTTGCCAATCGTGGAAGGCAGCTCTTCTAAAAGGTTTTCTGTTAAAATCAATTCTTGTATTGAAATGCATCTGAAACACAAAAATAGTAGATTAAGCATTAAGGAGAGCATTAGGATAGATTAATGCCATAATCAGGCAAAACATATAGATAGAGTGCAAACACTAAAAGTGTGCAACAGTTATAACTATTGAGTAGTAAATAGCACAAAAGAACACAATAGAGTACAAACACTAAAGGTGTGCAACAGTTGTAACTATTGAGTAGTAAATAGCACAAAAGAACACAATAGAGTACAAACACTAAATGTGTGCAACAGTTGTAACTATTTAGTAGTAAATAGCACTAATTAAACAAAAGAAAACAATAGAATTAGCATAAGGAAACACTATTTAGTGGTATTTATGTTGCACACTTTTGGTGTGTGCACTCTACTACATGACACACACCACAAAGCTGAAACAGCTGGACCTCTGTATAAATACTTAAGCAGACACAAACCCTGGACAGACACAAAAACGATGCCTTACCCTCCAATAGCAGGAGTTAGTGTTATGAGACGATTCTGATCACATTTTAGTAACTGCAGCTTCTTAAGTTTTCCTACAAGATGAGAATTGAGAATTAATGAATAAATGAATGAATGAATGAATGATTGATTAACGAATGAATGAATAAATGAATTAATGAGTGAGTGAGTGAGTAATTGAGTGAGTGAGTGAGTGAGTAAATGAATGAATGAGTGAATGAATGAATGAATGAATGAGGGAATGAATGAATTAACTAATGAGTGACTGAGTGAATGAATGAATAAATGGATGAATGAATGGACAAATGATAAAGTTAACTAAAAAACAAACACACAAACCAACCAACCAACCAACAAACAAAACACAGTCTACAAAATACACAGTCTAAAAAATACCCTGAAAGTGGAATATTTTGGGAGTTTGAAATTCATCTGCTCTCAGAATAACTAAACAAAGAGAATTAATTAATCCTTAAATCATTATCAATAGTCCTCACTTACCTATTGTATCTGGGAGGTCCTCTAAAAAGTTTTGTGAAAAATGTAAGTCTGTTAATGCTGCACAAAAGCAAATTTCATCTGGTAAATATTCTATTTTGTTTTCTGAGGCATCAAAGATTTGTAGCTTCTTGAGATTTCCAATTTCCTAAATAAAGCAAAATCAGATTCATAATCAATGATTAATTCTTATTAATAACTTGTGCAAGATCAAATGTTGTGTATGTAATATGTAATGCCAATACATACATTGTGATGTTGACAACCATTCATTATGACGTCAAGCAAAAATATCTGGATGATGGATGACAATTCATGATATAATGATTCAAAATGATGATGATGATGATGATGATGATTATAATGACCTTGACATTGATGTCACTGATTTTAGTGATAATGATGGTGATGATAATGATGGTGATAATGTTGACAATGACAGTGGTGGTGATGGTGATGATGATGACAATGAAATGATGTGTCAAACTACCATATCTAATTGACTCACTGGAGGAAGTGTTTTTAGTAAATTCCCATCCAACCATAATTCTGCTAGACTCGGTAACGAACCAATCACATCAGGCTGATGATAAACAAAAGAAGAAAAAAACATCAAAAATCTGATATGTTTAACAGCAATAATGACATGAGGACATCTTACCAGTTCTTCCAGCTCATTGCATCCAAGGTCAAGTCTCTCAAGCTTGGTTAAGAATGCTAACGAACTGAACAGACAAAGCATAGTTAACAGGGCTGTAATGCTTATATAGTACATTTCACATAATGTCTCAATACGCTTTCCAATTCATATTATTAATAGTATGTAGTCTGGTTTTACAAGCATGAGGTTTATTAGTATTTAGTTAGTAATTAGTATGTATTAGTGTAGGCCTATCACTGAGGATGGTTGTGACTTGCATCCTCAGACATTCTTTCCCATCCACCCATTACTGGTTAATGTGAAAGTGTGCCAAGAGAAGACTTTCAATTTAACATCCCTACCATAATAACCATAACAACTTATCATGATCATAACACTGTCACAACAGGAACTATAATATCATTTTATCACTTACAGTGAGGACACTCGAACCATGAACACTTATCTTTATTTTGCTTTTCATTTTCTGAGCTTTCTACTGCTTCAAATCCTCTAAAAAAGTAGGATTGAGCTCAAAAGCACTCAGTTTTCAGATCGATTCAATCAAAGGAAGCATGTTAAAAAAAGTATCAAAAAAGCACAAAGTGTTCACGGTTCGAGTGCCCTCACTGTAATGAAAATGATGATGATGGCGATGATGATAGTAATGGAAATGATGATAATAATGAGGATATTGATTATGCTCTTAGATCATGGTGATGATGATAAAATATTATGGTGGCTTTGATGAGAGAAATACACTTTACAAAGACATCTACTCACACAGGCAAAAACTTGATAAGATTTTCTCTTGCTTCTAATACTTGTAGTTCTGTCAAACTGTTGAAAAAGCATTACATTGTTATTATACAGCTTATCCTTTAAATCATCCATTTATTCATTCATAACATTGCACCATTTGAATCTACACTTGACCATCAGAAAGATGCTTTTTGTTAGAATTTTCATATTTTTCTGGTTATCGATTATTTACTATTTGTGTTCTAGGCATCAGTTACTCAATGGTTGTACTTTGTCTCAAGACATTACAAACCTCCCTATATCTGGGGGTAATCTTATTAAGGAAACATCATTTAGACACAGTGATGTGAGGTTGAGCAGTTGTGAGAAGCCATCAGGCAGCCTGAAAGAATAATACAGAGAAAATATAAATCAGATTAGATCTGTACAGAGAGATGAACATTTTAGTGAATCTATTCTAGTGAATGATGTGAAAGAAGAAACAAATGTGTTCAAAAATGAACAATTATTGTTTGGGGTAGTAGGTATGAAACAAATTCATGAATTAGTGCATGACTTTCAGGACATAAATAAATGAAATAATGAATGAAATAATGAATGAATGAATGAATGAATGAATGAATGAATGAATGAATTAATTAATTAATTAATTAATTAATCAATTGATTAATTAATGAGTGAGTGAATGAATGAGCAAATGAATAAATAAATCAATCAATCAATGACATTAATAAATAAATAACAAATAAATCCATCAATCAATCCATCAATCAATGTCAGAATGAATCGACCAATCAATCAATGTCATTGAATGAATGAAAGAATTAATGATTGAGTAAACAGTTAAATGCATAAATAAATGAATGAACAAATACAGGAATGCAACTCGATAGATGAATATTTTGATCTGGAAATCAAACACAAACTATGTACAAAGTTAAAGACAAAACATAGACATGCAGCATTGACGATAATTGAAATAGCTGCTAGCTTAGTTTTCCAAAACAAAAATAATAATAATTACATAAATAAAGTAGCCCATTTTTTTCATCAATTAGATTGATAAATATTTAAATACACTACCATGTGGAAAGACTAAACAATTCAAACTTCATTTGTTCAAGTAAAACATTTGTGTGTAACACCATAAAAAATAATGTCAACAAAACTATATTCATTTGTTGGCAGTAACAAAGTATTTTAAGACAAAACAATGCATCAGTATTCGTTTCTCTTATGACACGATTCAAATAATCTACCAATACTCCTATGACTAAAAAACATATTTTTAAATCTATACAGGCCAGCATAAATGTTTTCATGCATTTTTTATTATTGATGGTTCAAATATGTACCAGCAAATTTGAATTTCCTAGTAAGCGTACATTATTAACATTTAACCAAAGTCTTAAGGGATAATCAATAAGGGCTTCAATTATTTATCCCAATTACCCTAGTGCACCAAGGCACCACCTTTTGTTTATATGGTGGATAAAATCACTGAACTCAACAGAAAATTTGAGGGGAAAAAATGCTCCCATCAAAACAGTTTAATCTAAAATAGCCTGTTTTAAAATAATAAAATGTGTTTATATTTGCCAATGAATATTCAGGGCAAATTTGTGTTTATTTGAACCCCCTCTGGCGACCATGATTCTTTGTGTTTAAACATTAGATTTTTGAAGACTGTTTTGATATGACGTCATTGTGAGTTAGGGCAATTCCTAACTTAGATTACCCAATATAAGATTATTTTACAGCTAAAAGTGCCTTAGTTAAGGGGTTTAGGAAGAGTATGATTTTTGCCTGAATTCTGACAGACAGAATTCCCCTGAAATTGATTAAATGCTGAGAAAGACGAAATCGAAAAGTGGGTCATAAAACAACAAACGTGGCTACACCGTTTTTTTTATTTTATTTTATTTTTTTCAACTCTAAGGCTCTAATCCATCATTAGGGATGCTTGCATGCTTATCAGAAATTTCATAAAACATTTTCTTAATAATTACTTGTTTTTAAAATATACTCATTAAAAATGTCCAAGTTCATAATCTGCTAGTCTTAGATTGACTCACAGATAATGCACTATGTCAATCTGAAAAGACCTGGGTGTGAAATCATTACATCTCCATAATTACCCCACATGCAATGTTTATTTATAGCATTCAAATAAATATTGATCGTTTTACTGATTGTCTTGAAATGTTTGAATGCTAAAGCACCAGAATATTGAATATCAAAGCTCCAGTACAGACAGTACTCAAGATCATTAAGATCTGTTTCAAATCTGTTTTCATATTTTTTAATATTAGAATATCAATATTAAATTATATACATAAATGAATGAATTGATGAGTAAATAACAGAATGAAAGTACAGGTGAATGAATGAATGAATGGATGGATGAATGAATGAGTGAGTGAGTGAGTGAGTGAATGAATGAGTGAATGAGTGAATGAGTGAATGAGTGAATGAGTGAATGAGTGAATGAGTGAATGAGTGAATGAGTGAATGAATGAATGAATGAATGAATGAATGAATGAATGAATGAGTGAGTGAGTGAGTGAGTGAATGAATGAGTGAATGAGTGAATGAGTGAATGAGTGAATGAGTGAATGAGTGAATGAGTGAATGAGTGAATGAGTGAATGAGTGAATGAGTGAATGAATGAATGAATGAATGAATGAATGAATGAATGAATGAATGAATGAATGAATAAATGAATGAATGAATGAATAAATGGGTAAATGAATGAATTAGCCAACAAATTTAAAAAATTAATGCATAAATGAATAAACGAACAAACAAACAAACAAATGAATGAATGAAAAAAACACAATAATTCATTATCACAACCAGAAAGCACAACTAACATTTTCATGCTAAAAACCAAAAAACTCTTGTGTGGTTAATGGTACAGAAAATCTGCCTTTGTAATGACAAGTATAGGCAAATTCACAGAGAATGTCAATTAGAGCAAAGATAAAAACAGCAGCTGGATTTCAAAACATTTCTTTGATTTATACTCTGCTCAACACAGTAATATTTTATTCTAAAAACTGTGCTTAAAAATGAACTACATTATGTCATACTTTTTTTTTATTCACTTTTTAGTCAAATTGTATTCACAAAAGTAAATAACAAACAAGAAATAAACAAAAAAGACAAAATTGTGGTAAAGGAAAAATGAACAAATATTGATAGAAAGCAAATTTATTTAAATAAAATCAAGAAAAAAAAATAGTGAATAAAAAAAGAAAAACATAAAAAATAAAGTCTCAAAGGATAATTTAACAATGAATCAAAATTACTATAACAAAATCCTAACAAAAAATAAATATTATTTATAAAAACAAAAGTACAGGAGATAAAGAAAAAAGAATTTAAATGAAAAAAAGATAACAGATAAAACGTCTGGAAGTGCGAAAAAATTTGAAAGGAAGAAATGGAAAACAATTCCTTCAACAAAAAATTAATTAGAAATTCAGTGAACCTTTTAACAGTTTTCCTTGCCGTAACAACTTTAATGACGAGGAAGGAAACACTTTATATTAATGAACATTTTTGTTCTCAATACAATATATGAAGACTAATTTTAGACACATTTTTCATTTCCATTTAATACTAGAAGCATGGTCTTGAAATATAATGATAACAGCAAGTTTGCTTTTTAGTTGATGTTGACTTAAGTGGATCAGTTATCTAAAACCATTAAACAGAATTGAAACTTTTGTTGTTGTGAGACTAAATTTTGTAGTAAATTATACTTTTAAAATTAATATACAAAGAACCTGTGATTCATAGTGATATGTTATCAATATTTAGAGTACAAAAAGTGATAAAATTAAATGTGAACCATTGTCAAAAGAAAGCAAATCAAAATTACAATAAATTGAATTAAATCAGTTGCAATTTCACTGAAACCACTAATTTGTGGAGTATTTTGTGGCAATTACTTGAGTTATTTTATTTTTGCAAGATTTTTTTTTTAATTTTACACATGAAAAGTAAAATGCAAATTGAGTAAAATGCAAAGGAAAACTTGCTTGAATTTCATTTATTTTGAAGTGGTTATGCAAATAGTAGAATCTATAAGAATTTATAAGTTATTCTTATATTTGAAGGTTTCCACATGTGAAACATGACAAAAAATTGAGTGTGACGATGCTCTGAAAATGGGGGGAGGTTAGAAAAAGTCACCCAATTCACCCCCTTGGATTCACTCTTGAGTTGGTGACCATGGCAACAGACAAGATCATTTTTCAATCACCAATGCAATTTTAATGGAAAACTGTTTTAATAAAAAGGTGACAAAACGTTTTTACTCTTAGCAAAATTACTGGTAACAATCCATGATAACAACGATTGAGATCTATAAAAAGATGTAGAAGTTTGAAACAAAAGCTGAGCATGACAACATCATTAGCTATCTAATAACCACTGAGATATATAAATAAAAAGGGCGGAAACCACATTTAAAACCATCCACTGCAACATAAGTATCTAAGTAGTAATTACCCATTGAGATCTATTGATAAATATTTGTTTACAATTCCATGGTAATTGCTTCCAATTTCATGTCTTTATCAGATAAGTATCATCACCATTGACTTTAAGTGATAAATTGACTTCCTAGGGTTTTAGGATAATATAACTATTTCTTTTGCCTCATTGATAGTGTTTAGCTATTATTCTTGATTCTATGCCATGATAAAAATTGGATCTAATATATTGGTAGTACAGAAAATATTCTACAATAAGTACATTTCTCATATAAAATGAACTCAATAAAAAAACACTTGAATTATGCAAATAAAATTTTTATCATCAAATTTGTTTCAAATCATGTGCCATTTAAATTTTTGCTCGAAAAAAGTTCTGTCAGGTCTCTACTGGAGTTAAAGAATTGGAACAAGTCCCCCCCCCCCCTTTTGGGAAAAACTCCTATATTTTTAGACCATTAATTTTGATTGCTAATCCACCCCCCCCCCCCCCTCTCCCTCTTCAAAATGTTCTAGATCCACTCCTTTGACCGGTGGGGCATGGTCTATTCTGGTCACACACAAGTACTGATTTGAATGATGCAATGCTTTCATTAAAAAAAGTGAAGTTTCAAAGTCTCAAGGATATGGTTTATACACAAATGAAGATAATCATTTTCAAAGGTTGTTATTTTAGTTGAGTTTTTTACCAAAAATGTTTGTCTAGCATGAAAATTAGGCTTATTTGGCATGTATTCGACAACACGGTTATTTACCTCAACACACCTGCATACCACTTGATTCATTTAAGCTCAAACGCAGACAATCAAACAAACAAACATTGAATAACAGAATATCAAGCAGAGAGATCCAGCTCTGCACTTTTATGTAGTATTTTAATCATAACAATTAAGTTATCAATAATTGACAAAGTTCAAAAAAGCTGCCGGCTACCGGCAGTTTCAGCACCTTTTCTGGTGATTTTTTTTTAATCAAAAGTATCAAAATTATGTTTAAAAAAAATGATTTTGTTAAAAAAAGTAGTGTTATGTTTACCTATGTTTTACCCTCACAAAGCAGCAGTATTTCTCACAGAAATTTCCAAAACAATCGCTGATAATTGGTCAACTTGTAGCGAGCAAAAGGAATGCATACTCATTGTCTCATTTCCATGTTTGAGACCATGCTTCCCGCACAGCGTTGTATTTACCTCTTGAAAAATAATTTTAGAAACTTAAGGTTGTAGCCGGCAAAAAAAAAAAAAAAAAATACAAATTGCCAAAGCCTATAAAATTAATCATTTTCTGAAAAATTATTTTAAACCCTGATTGATCAACCATCTAATGGCTTCATAATCAATCCACTGCGTGTCCAAAGGCAGATAGGAACTCGTCATTGTCTGAGAAGTCCAAGTCAACAGTTTTATGTAATGTTATAATATATCATGCTGCTAAATAACAATTATTAAATCATGAATTATAAATATAAAGCATTGTCTATGAGGTTACATAGCACTTTTTGTGTGTAGTAGTATATGCAATTTGTCATTGTCAGCCTTTTTGTATTTAAATTGTAGACTAAAAGGATATTATTATTTATATTATTATTTTTTATCTTAATCAGGCTAGTATAACTTAAGTTTGTAAATACCGGCACTATATAAAGAAATGATTGATTGAGTGTGACATTGATCTCAACATTAAACCACTGTGTTAGCTATTACCTATGAAAATACTATGAAAAGTGCGACACTGTTTCTTACTAGCTACTTTATATAATTTTCATAGGTTTTTATAGAGTCATAGAATTATCCTTGAAAACAGCCTATATAACTACGTTGTAAGTAATTCATTTTCTACAAGCTGTGAAACCCTTACTTTAAAAAATAAATAAATATTACATTATGCAGTCGGAAAACAATCTCACAATACTAAATCAAATAAATTGGAGGAACTGAACAGATGTTGAATTCATCTATTCATTCATTTTAATATTATAACATTACTATTTTTTTAAGATTTTTTTACCTCCATAACCTACTCTTATCCAAATATATTTGTGGGTTCTTTGTACCACATGTACAAAGTGTGTGAAGTGTGGAAAGACAGAGAAATAAGAAAATACTTGCAGCCATCTTGGATGTGCATTAACATTGCTCACTGTTGTTTATTCAATTCAAACATGGCAACTATATTAAACTTTTGGTTACCAAAGGAAATATTGCAGCCAAGAAAAGTAATACAAGAATATAATGGCTCTTGGATGAGTTTGAGCACTAACAATGTTATCATTTTGCTCAGTTTTGTGTAAATATGAAGTTCTAATAAGTATTTGTCTGTGGTCTAATTGACTTTAGCAGTTGTGTCTAGCTTAGATTAATGAGTCTACCATTGAAAGTCATTATCAACATATTCAAGTGAAAGTAATATAATAGATACTAAAATAATGTATGAAATCATTATTTATTTATTTATTTATTACTTAAATGCAAGTTGAAACTTATAGTAAGTTTAAAAAGTTACAATGGTGAAGTGAATTAATTAAGTTTAAAATGTAAAAATATGGACAAAAGTAATTTGCATTTTAAGTTATAGCAAAATGTTACAAATTTACCAAAATGTGTTTAGTAGTGCCCACAGACGTAATGAAAATTTTTTAGGAAGTGAAATTATTAACACATAGTTAAATCAAAAAGCAATCAATTTCTGGAGTAATTTTCGAACTATTAACACTTTCGTGTTATCTAAAATAGATAGTTAACATTGAATAGTTGAGCAGCCAATTGATCAAAGTGATTAATTCAAAGAACGTAGAATTTCTAGATTCCTAAGAATTCAATACTTAAAAGCTTACAACAAACTACAAAATTTATAATACTGTGTTAGCACACTCTTTATTATACTCAGCAAAAATGCCATTTTTACAAACTGTGAAATCGAATTTGTCTTTCGAAAGTGTAAAACATTTCAGCAATGTTGATAAAATGTTAGTATTATTGATTTCGAATGTAACGCTAGACAGGTAGTAATGCATCGAAGTCACGCAAACTTTACGGTGTAAAATACATTACTTTGGGCCTAAATAACACTTGAGCAGTCTCTTCCAGTCGACAGTGAAATTTTCTTTGTGTAAACTAAACAATTATTGTCTCGTAAAAATGATAAATTACTTCAATGGCAAAGAAAAGAGGAAAGGGCGAAATTGACGAAATCTACATCGTACGAGACGACAACAATGTTATTGCGATCTTAAAGTTATCACAAGAACTATTTCTGGGTTTTAAAGTACATTATTACGAAAATGGAAAATATGAAGCACAGTTGACAAGTTAATGTTGACATTTCTTTTCCAATCGCACAAACCCGCTTATGATTTGAATATATAAAGTCGTTGATGTAGTTAAGCACATTGAAGATCGACTTTCGATCGAGTGACATATTTTTGACCACAATTAAATAACTCGCTATAAATTTCGCAAATCTAAGGTCAATATTCGTTATTGATTTCAAAATTAAATGAGTGTCGAAGACAAATTCAATAGTTTTATGTCGACGTGAAGCAAATACACAAGAACTGTGTGCGCTTGCGAGGTGATGAAAGGATGATTTTCCTGATATTATTCACTGCGATTTTAATACTGGGCGTTGTTAAAGCAAATTTACGCCAATTTTTATCGGCTGAACTTGGTTGAAAAAAGACTCAATCTAACAAAAAGGCTAATAAAGATGTAGTATAATGTTCGACACAATTTGAGTACCAAAAATGTGCCCAAAATACACAAATGAAATATATTGAGTTCGCGATCAAAATATGACCCTAAAAAAATTGTGTCATATCTTGAGAAAAAACCACAATCACAACGTTCCAAATCAATGAGGACATTGCTCCATTAAAGACAATTATGCACCCTAGAGCTTACTCGAATTTGAGAAAAAATTACATGGGAGTTTAAATTCGACATTAATGCCGATCGCTTGCATTATTCTAACAAATTCATTTAACAACAGCCCCCAACTAGGTAGCTTTTCAAATACACAAACTTACTTTGAAATTGGATTTCCGCTCAAATCCAGAGTTTGGAGACTCTTGCAGTATTTTATATTTTCTGGGATATCACAAATATCTGCAAAAAAAACACATTTCGATGGAATTACATTCGATAGAAAGTGAATTTTGTGCGAGTTCCAGCCCCCCAAAACTGATCTCTGAGTGTGGTGTCGAAAGCCACAGAGAGCAACGATCTTGTCGAATTGCAAGACAAAACCATCCTGTTTATTAAGTCATGTTTTTTACTATTCATAGACCTACCGTTTCTACTTATATCAAACTCTTGCAAACTCGCAAGGTTGCCGATTTCTGGCGGCAAACGGGCGATTTCGTTGTCACTCAATCCAAGTCGTTTTATATTGTACAACCTAAAAAATGGCTGCAAAAACAGGAAAGTAATCCGTCAAATACATCAAATGGTGCACGATAGCCACGAAATAACACAACTCTTACCCTCGGAAGATCTTTAATTTGGTTAGCATCGAGGAATAGCTCTTCTAGATATCTCTCGTACCGGTAGACTTCATCAGGAACGAAGTTTAAACTGCAATGTGTACGATCAAGAGAGTCGACTTGTCGATTACAACGCCAAGGCAATAAGCACCGAAACATGGCTTATCACCAACAAAAACCTTAGTTTACAATCCAATCTTTGCTGTTTATGTATTTGTACGATCTAGTTAAATGTTAGGTAGGAGTCCCGGGGCTTTTCATGGACTTCCACTTTCAATGTTTTGCCTCCCTATCATAGTATAGAACCAAGCTAAATAGTGACGTCACGCATCATGGCGGACATGACCAGCATCCTCTGCGCTTTTCGATTTTTTTCCGCGCCTTTTTGAAAAACTTAGAAAGCGCATGTTTTTAGAATTTTATTTATTTAACTTTTTGATAATTTTCATTTGAACATTAACGTTTCTTTATGAAAAGTGAGAGAAAACACACTCAGGTTATTAGCTTCTGAGCTAAAATTAAAAAATTTCAATTGCCAAATTGCATCCAGAGGAAAACCGTGTGTTCCACATTTTGAACAGATGCAGCCGCGGCCGGTTGAAAAGATCATAAATGATATGTCATTAAATTGTTTTCATTTCATTTAAGTTACTTCAGGGTAACAAATCAAAGAAAAAAGGAAGCAAATAAAAAAGTACTAAATTAATAACAAATTGAAAGCAATTTTAAAATGAGAATACAAATACAGAAGAGAAGAGAAGAGAAGAGAAGAGAAGAGAAGAGAAGAGAAGAGAAGAGAAGAGAAGAGAAGAGAAGAGAAGAGAAGAGAGAGAAGAGAAGAGAGAGAAGAGAAGAGAAGAGAAGAGAAGAGAAGAGAAGAGAAGAGAAGAGAAGAGAAGAGAAGAGAAGAGAAGAGAAGAGAAGAGAAGAGAAGAGAAGAGAAGAGAAGAGAAGAGAAGAGAAGAGAAGAGAATGTCTCTTCATTTAATTATTTCTTTCTTTCCAGTGTCTGATACAAATATAGACCCAAGCGAATAAACTCCCATCATCATTGATTGAATGTGTTCTTTTACTTTTCGTTTATAGCTAAATCATTTTATTGGAGTGTTGAAGCGCTTCAATCACGAGAAAATAAACCCCATTGAGTCACGTGAATTTCTCAGCATTCCTAGGTTCTTTTTGGGTGGACGAATTTCCCGTGGGAGAGGGTGTAGAATACTTTGTCCAACTAAAACAGGAAAATTAATATTTTTGTTTTCTTTGCAGTTGAAACTCAAAACTAAAAGAAAAAATGGAACAGTTTTTACAGTGAGAACACTCGAACCGTGAACACTTTGTGCTTTTTTGACAATTTTTTTAACATGCATCCTTCGAGTGAATCTATTTGAAAACATTTGAATTTTGATAACTCAGTGCATTTGAGTTCAGTCCTACTTTTTTAGAGAAAGTGAAGCAGTAGAAAGCTCAGAAAATAAAAAGCTAAATAAAGACAAGTGTTCACGGTTCGAGTGCCCTCACTGTAATAAAAGAAAAAATGGAACAGTTTTTAATAAAATAACATTTTCCGCATTTTTGTTTGTAATAACCAATTTTAGACTTACGTAATATTATAATCATTCCTCCCCTCCCCTTTTACAAACCATTTTTTGTCACTGGAGTTTACGATTTCGCGAGGTCAAGCAAAATGGCGAGGGGTCTGCATAAGAAAAGCTCCCGAAGAATTACCACTTTAACCGCCTTTTAGGATGTAGACAACTCGTAAACTTTACTAGAGAAAGAAGGATTGTTGTTCTTCAGGATGAATTATTTTAAAGGCTTAGTTTCAAACGTTAGAGGTTTTTATAGCGAGATAAATTCGGCGACTCTCACGGGTGCGATTGATGTAGTTGTTGTGCGTCAAGAAGATGGCACTTTTTGTGGTTCTCCTTTTCACGTTCGCTTTGGGAAACTTGGTGTACTACGAAGCAGAGAAAAAATAGTAAGTATAACCAACTAAATATGTAAATTTTTATGGCTTATTTTGTCGCTTTTTGCGCATACGTTTTGGAGTTCACATTGTCTATGTGCATTTTTGAATGAGTGGATTTGCATTTTGATGTTATTCTTGGCAAAATTTTGGCATGTTTGCTAATCAAGAGACAATTTTTCTTGAAGAATTTTTGAAGTTTTTTGCTTTCGTAGTTGGTGATGCATATTTTAAGCAATGTTTTGTTTTGTGTCTACAAAAACCTCAACGAGAATAAGGAATGAAGGGTTTTAGTTATGGCGTCATAGCTAGTACACAATTTCACTTTTTTATCGCAAAATAGGCATCAAAATTAGTGAAAAATCGACAGTTTTCTTGATTTTTTTACTTTCTCAACTTTCCTTTCATTTCCTACAGATTGAATGTGTTTTTTTTAATATATATTAAATAATTTCTAGAATAGGAAATACAAGCTTACAATTTTTGGACACAAAGAATGAAATTGACTTGTTGTTGCTTTTTTGGATCGAGTGCTTGATTTTACTTATTTTATAAAATATTCTTGGTCTTGATATATATAATTTTTTTGTTAAATTTAGATTTTTTTAAATAACTTTAAAGCCGTACTTGTAACCATTTTCGGTGTTTGTTTTGAGTTAATTATTCAGACAGGGCTATTAAATACTGCGTTCTGATTGGCTCTTTGGCACACACCACCCCTCACCAACCCATCAGCTGAGATCACCATGGCAACCGTTATTTGATTGACATTTTCAAGTATATTACATGCTGTTGTTGTTGTAGTTTTTGTGTTTTAAATCTTGCTAACAATAGGATAATTCCAATAATTAGAGCATAACAGACACTGTCTAATTGAATCAAAATATTTTTTTGTCAAACTTACCTTGACTTTCAACGTTTTTTTGCTTTGAAACAAGAATAACAAAAACTAAACACGTAAATCAGCAATGTCCACATTAATCAATTTTGAAATATAGAATAAGATCATGCAATGATGTTCAGTTTTATTCAAGTTTTCCTCACTTTTTGGTATCTTTTGGCACAATTATGATAGTATAATAATAATGACAATCAAAAGTTGTATATTCAGTGCTTATCCAGACTTGTTATCCTTTCTCTCCAACACCATCCATAACCAAAATCATATTTTCACGAATCAAGTCTGTGTGCAAAATGGAAGGTTTACTTTTGATTGCATCTTCTTCATTTTCATTTTCATATACTTACATTTGTGTTGAAGTGTTAACACCATTAATCAATTACCAAAGATACTAAATGAGCATTATTTGTAATAATTAGGCAAGTGAAAATGTTTTATTTAATTTTATTTGAAGATTTGTGCTCTAGGCACTGGTGTACTAACAATAGGACAATTAGTCTACTACGAGGATAGTGCATAATGGACCGGCTGATTAATGTCCTTATCTGAGAAGATGCTGAATTGTAATCATTTGCAGATGTAATTACAAAGACAGCAATTTCTCTTTGATTATTTAAAGACGCTGAGTGTTGGTCAGGCCACAGGGATTAAATCCATGACCTCCTGCACAATAGACCGACGGTGAACTGACTGAGCCAACCAGGCTGCGGTTTTAATATGAGATACTTGTTGTTTACTTTCAGGTTGATATTCAAATAAATGGAGAACCAGTTGATCTTCAAATGAAGCTTGGAGATGCCGGGGAAGCATTTTTTGTAGAAGAAGTTGAAGAACCAGCGGAAGTACCAACGGAACTCTGTACATCACCTATACCTTCCACTATTAGCGCAGAAACTGGTGTTTGTGAAAAAAAGGTATTTTTGATTACTGTATTATCCTTTTGAATAATTGAAGTAGGCATCTGTGTTCCAAACGTTTTCTAGGGGGGTCTAGGGGTGTCTTTATTGAATAAGACACAAAATAACCAGCGGTAGGAGGTAAAATAGGCGGCGCTATACCACCGGTAGCCGCCTTTTGTTGAAAACCCTGATCATGTTATTCACTCATTTCAAAACAATGTTTGTTTGTGAAAATGTGGGGTGCGAATGGGAATTTCTCCACTAAAATATCTTGTTATAATAAATATAATAGTATATATATATATACACACCATTTTTTAACTATTTTTATTTTGAAATAGTTTAATTTCCACATTTTGGTGTCTCTTTTGGGTTCAACTGCAGATAATCAACATTCCACAGCTGGCATTCAGGGTTCTCTGGGAAAACATTTTTTAAAACAAAATCTTTGACTAAAAGGGTTGAAACTTTCAACAAATACTTGTACAATGGATCATTTTTTTATGTCTTTGCAGGAAGAAAATGCTATGGAGGGCGAATGCGAAACTCCAACAGAAGATGATGGAGAAAAAACTCCAAAAGTATTAGAATTTCCAGAAAATACTGCAAAAGAATTTGAATATAAATTAGTGGATGAGAGCAATGAGAACTCACACAATGACGATGATCAGGAATCAGAATCCAATCTTACCAAAGATGAAGAGAACCAAGTGGGAGATAAAGTAGATAAAGAGAAGGATAAGGATGCAGCATTACAAGACCACAAGAAGGAGTCTAATGAACGTCATTACAACACTTCAAAAGATGATGGGGCTGATTTAAAAAACGATAAACTTAGCGATGACGCGAAAAACAGTGAAGTGAAAGAGAATGGAAAAAAAGATAAAGTGAAAGAAAAAGAGATGAATGAAAGTAGAGTAAAAAGAAATGAGAAGAAGATCAGCATCTGCAGTGAAGATAGCTTGGATCACAGTACAGAAGACAATAAGGATTACGACTTGAAGATTTATATTCCTGATGCTAATGTACATGATGATACTGAGGTGGATTATGACCCAACACACAAGGTAATAAGCCATTTTCATGTTTTTCTTAGCGCTGTATTAGCCTCGATAACAAGATTTTTTTATCTAGAACATACCACTGAAAAAAAATTACAAAAAACCAAGTGCGTTTATTTACCTAAAATTTTGCAATATCTAAATAACTAAACATGGAAAAAAGGCATTTATTTTGGAAAATCTCTGAAAAACTGCCTTTTTTTGCAAGTTTAGTTATTTGGATATTGCAAATCAGGTAAATAAACGCACTTGTTTTTTTGTTTGTTTGTTGTTTTTTTCAGTGTACCGTGAAAATGCACGCATTGTCCACAAATAATACAAATACTGGAGTCTTTGTCTTGACTCTTGTTATTTTTCCTGCAGTTGAGGCTAATACAGAGTGAAGGAGAACACGAAACTCGATTATTAATACCATGTCTTATAGTAAAATGAATGTGTGACAGAGTAAAATGATTGTGTGACAGGGTAAAATGATTGTGTGACAGGGTAAGATGATTGTGTGACAGTGTAAGATGATTGTGTGATAGGGTAAAATGATTGTGTGACTGGGTAAAATGATTGTGTGACAGGGTAAATGATTGTGTGACAGGGTAAAATGATTGTGTGACAGTGTAAAATGATTATGTGACAGTGTAAGATGATTGTGTGATAGGGTAAAATGATTGTGTGACAGGGTAAAATGATTGTGTAACAGGGTAAATGATTGTGTGACAGGGTAAAATGATTGTGTGACAGTGTAAAATGATTGTGTGACAGTGTAAAATGATTGTGTGATAGGGTAAAATGATTGTGTGACAGGGTAAAATGATTGTGTGACAGGGTAAAATGATTGTGTGACAGGGTAAAATGATTGTGTGACAGGGTAAAGTGATTGTGTGACAGTGTAAAATGATTGTGTGACAAGGTAATCTCTATGGTCAGACAATCAAAATTTACTTTCTATTAATTTCAATGACATATTCAGATTGGTTAAGCTCTGGTATGAGCTTGTCACACAGTGTCAGTGTATATAAAGGTCAATTTTCACTAATAATGGAAGCAGAGAAGGAATCTGACTGAGACATACAAAATGAAAATTCTGTCAAAAGACGCTAAAAGATACCGTACTCTGTCTTTTACTTAATCATATTTTTAAAAGACATTGAATGTTTAAGTTGTTCATTCCTACATGTAGTACCCTGGGGCCTGTTGCAGGGAGCCTTAATAGTGCTATCCACCGGACAAATCACTATCCAGTGGATAAAGTCTAAAGAAATTCTTTAGGGTGGATAACATCTATCCAGTAGATAACTTTTTTGAGGGTTTCGTGCAACTGGTCGATGCTCTTTGCATAAGCGCACTTGAAAACTGTATTGTTGTGCGCTAATGTTAGTATTATTATTATGATATTCCTTTTCATATCTAGGAAGAAGATTCAGAGCATTCTCTATCTCAAAGTATTCCAATACCTAGAAGAATGGTAGAAAGTGATTACAATGATGTAAGTAATTTACCTATTACTGCTGTTTTCCATTTTCTGAAAAAGACACTGATCCTCATTGCCATTTGGTGTTTTTGTTCCTGTCAATCAGAACTCGATTTCAACCCAAATGAAGTAATAGTTATAGTTATTCAACATGATAAAGTTAGTATAAATGTTTAGAGTTTTGATGGAAGTAATAATTTCAATTTGATTTTAAGAAAATTTCTCCAGAAAATGTGTCAGTTTTATTAATCAACATTAAAACTATCATTGAACTCACACAGTTATGTGCATGTGTCATGAATAATAATTGTCTGTTTTTTTGTCTCTTGTTAGCAGTGGATGTCAGACACTGAGGTGTCCTTGCTGAAAGATGAGAGATTTAAACTAGAACATCTTTACCCTCTGTCTGATTTGGATTCTCCTATAGGATCACCGCCAAATCCTGGGTACGTAATCATAATAAAATGATAAAACAATGATAAATAATAATTATGCTGTCAGTATTAGAGCGCAAGCACTAAAAGTGTGCAACATAAATACCACTAAATAGTGCTATTTTATACTATTTCTATTGTTTTCTTTTGTTTAATTAGTGCTATTTACTACTAAATAGTGGTAACTGTTGCACACATTCACTGTTTGCAATCTATTGTTCCAAAATGTGTTTTAATTTGGGAAAAGAATACCGGTAGCCCCTGAATATTATTGTTGTATTTCACAACATAATTAAATAGACCTGGTTCATTCAATAAGTTTTTATTTCACAGACTGAGAGTTTGCGCTCTGTGACAACACTAATTCCCATTAGTACATCATTTTGTGATTCTATCCCGTTTGTAAACAAGCAGTGACGTCATGGTGAATTAGGGCAATCAAACTCTGGTTGATGAAACAGTTTACAATGGCTATAGCTATAACTACCAAAGAGCTATAATTTCATTTGAAAATTATCCTAATGATTTTTGACCCTGTTTTTTCTTCTGCCTGTTATCAGTGATATTGGTCCAATGAAGTCTTTCAACCCTGATCAACACTGTGTCAGTGATACTGAGGCTGAAATACAGCAAAGTCAAGAAAATATGAATGTAATAGAACAAGTTACCTGGGACTGGGGAAAACTACCACAGGTAATGTTGATAGTAATAAAGTTGATAATAGTGATGTTGATGATGATGATGAAATTGACTTTGACTATAAAATGATTATGATGGTGATAATTTTGATGATGGTTATGATAGCAATTATTAAACTGACTTTGACTATATAATGATTGATGATTGTGATAATGATGATTGTAACAATTATGAAATTGACTTTGACTATATAATGATTATGATGATGATTGTGATGATGATGATGATAACGATTATGAAATTGACTTTGGCTAAATAATGATTATGATGATGATTGTGATAATGATGATGATAACGATTATGAAATTGACTTTGACTATATAATGATTATGATGATGATGATTGTGATAATGATGATGATAACGATTATGAAATTGACTTTGACTATATAATGATTATGATGATGATGATTGTGATAATGATGATGATAACGATTATTAAATTGACTTTGACTATATAATGATTATGATGATGATTGTGATAATGATGATTGTAACAATTATAAAATTGACTTTGACTATATAATGATTATGATGATGATGATTGTGATAATGATGATGATAACGATTATGAAATTGACTTTGACTATATAATGATTATGATGATGATTATGATGATGATAACGATTATTAAACTGACTTTGACCATATAATGATTAGGATGATGATTGTGATCATGATGATTGTAACAATTATGAAATTGACTTTGACTATATAATGATTATGATGATGATTGTGATGATGATGATGATAACGATTATGAAATTGACTTTGACTATATAATGATCATGATGATGATTGTGATAATGATGATTGTAACAATTATGAAATTGACTTTGACCATATAATGATTAGTATGATGATGATTGTGATGATGATAACGACTATGAAATTGATTATGTAATTGTTGTGGTAATGATAATTTTGATGATAAGAAAATTGTGGTGATGATGGTGATAGTGATGATGGTTAAAATGATGTATATGCTGATAATGATAATAATAATAATAATAATGGTTACGATGGTAGTATAGCATGACACATCTTAGCATAGTCACCCAGACAAAGTTTCATGCAAATCAACCAATCAGATAACAAGGTTTGCTATGAAAGAACCACCACTTCATTACAGCCAAATTTGTTGTATCGCAACCCGCCGTTTCAAAACTTTGTTTCATTTTGGTCTTTTCTGAACCATCAATCATTTTCACAGGGCGGAGCTTGCTCTAACATGTTCTGTCATTGGTTAATCTAATATAAACTCCGCCTTTGAATTTGATTGACGGTTCATAAAAGACCAAATGAAAACAAAGTTTTAAAACGGTGGGTCACGATACAATGAATTTGGCTGTAATTTTGACTTTTGATCTCAAAACTACTGATTCAGGCATAATTAAAGTCATTTATTCAGCTAAAAAGATATGTAAGAAGTTTGAACTTTAGATGATGCATTTAGGAGTTCAGAAAATGAGTTTTTAATTTGATAAGCTACCTAAAATAAGCAATAAAGTAACTTTGGCGACCATGATTAGACACGGATTGCTGTTATGATTGTGATGATAATATTATGGTCAGTGGTGAGTAATACTGACAACAGTTAGCAAGTTTAGTGTAAAATAATAGTGTGTGGTATGTATTTATTTTTCTCACAGGGACCTGAAGGTGTTTACAAACAAGAAAGAAATATAAACAGTGAGTTCATACCATATGACCATCAAAAACTGGCATTTTAGTAACTACAGAAGCATGTTGTTAACCAGGAGTCAAAAACTATTTTATAAAAATATTTTGTTTAATATTTGAGAAAACAAGGCTTTGAAATCCCTTCAGAAGCATGTTGTTAACCAGGAGTCAAAAACTATTTTATAAAAATATTTTGTTTAATATTTGAGAATTTGAAATCCCTTCAGGGGGGGGGGGGGGGGGGGGGGGGGTAGTGCACTACCAGGTAAACATGTAATGCTCAGAATATTCTGTAAAAATATTTGAGAAAACAAGGATTTGAAATCTTTTCAAGAAGGGGTGCACTACCAAGTAAACATGTAATGCTCAGAATATTTCATAAAAATATTTTGTTTAATATTTGAGAAAACAAGGCTTTGAAATCCCTTCAGGGGGGTGTACTACCAGGTAAACATGTAATGCTCAGAATATTCTATAAAAATATTTGAGAAAACAAGGACTTGAAATCCTTTCAGCAGGAGGTGCTTACCCCCTGCTCTCCTCCCTTAGATCTGTCTCTGTGTGTTTGTGAGTTGTCCATTACTCTAGGGTGTTGAGATAGCAAGAGTTAAATGTACTATATGTCTTTCAGATATGAAACGCGAAGAAGGACACCATCATAGTTTTAGGAACAAAAGACTAAACCACCATAAATCGCACAAGGTAACTTGACATCCTCGAACAAATGCGCACTGTCGGCTTCCTGGGAGACCAGCTTCAAGCTGAAAGAACTAACTGAAATTAAACATAGTTGTCTTTCCTTTCCTTTTTTCATTGTTGTGAATATTTTTTCTCATTCTAATTTCCAAATGTCCTCGTAATCAATACAGTACAACACAACGCAACACAATACAATAAACTTTATTTACTGAGGTAAACACAATTAATTTGGAACTGTGTGTCATTGTGTCTTCATTGTGTGATAGATAAAAGAAGAAGGGATCTATCTTGATGACTTGACTACAATTGATCAAGAAGTTGCTGCTCTTTATTTAGACCAAGCATTGTAAGTTTTAAGCTATATAGTCTGTCTGTCTGTCTGTCTTTCTTGTATTTCTGTCTGTCTGTCTGTCTATCTTGTATTTCTGTCTGTCTGTCTGTCTATCTTGTATTTCTGTCTGTCTGTCTGTCTGTCTGTCTATCTTGTATTTCTGTCTGTCTGTCTGTCTGTCTGTCTATCTTGTATTTCTGTCTGTCTGTCTATCTTGTATTTCTGTCTGTCTGTCTGTCTGTCTATCTTGTATTTCTGTCTGTCTGTCTGTTTCTCTGTCTGTCAGCAAATTCTGTAGCGAACACAGAAATCTTTTTTTTTAATATATTTTTTCCTAATTGACTACATGCATTAGCTTTTTATTTACATATTGGTTATGTGGACTAATAGATGGCAAATGGATGTTGACTCTATAAAATACAATATGTTATTTTTACCACAAACACATCTATTTTAAAGTTGATTGTTGATCTTAATAAAAGCACTGGTCAGTAAATCTAACAATCTGCAAATGAATACAAATCATAATAATAATAATAATTAATTTAGAGCATTAAACACTGTCTCTATGCTCTTACAAGGGTTAAAAAAAAAAAAAAAAAAAAATGCGTATTTACATCTATTTAGGTATATATTTATAATGTTCTAATATATATTAAAAAATACGATATAATATAATACAGTATAATTCGAATATGAAACCGACAAAAGAACTATTAAATAAGTTACTAACTATGCGTATTTACATCTATTTAGGTATATATTTACAATGTTCTAATATATATTAAAAAATACGATATAATATAATACAGTATAATTCAAATATGAAACCGACAAAAGAACTATTAAATAAGTTACTAACTATAGTATATAGTATTAAATATAAAACTATGAAAAAATGGCTAATTCAAACTTAAATATCTAAATTTAAAAAAAAAATTAAAAATAAAAAAAAAATCATAATTATAACAATGGTATTTATCTTGTATTCTATAGTTCTACTAATTCAACTGGAACCACGATCAACCAATTGATGCCTTTGTAATCTGATTGGCTAATAAGGACACACAGTGAATGCCTTGTGTTCTTAAGTGCAATCATGATTGGCTTATAAACACGTTGTGATCCTGGTTAATAACAGTACTGTAAAACAAAAGTCTATGACAATGATTATTAATTTAATTGTTTTCCTCCTCAGGTCCAAAGACGCAAGAAAAACTTTATCAGTAGAATCACCAACAATAGAAGATATAGAGTCAGGGATTGGACAATCTCTACCATCATCACCAACATCAGAATTATCGAGTACTAGGGATTCAGCAGGGTATGAATTAAAACATTGGGTAAAATACAATTGTGTGTTTTTTTTGTTTTTTTCTTCTTCAAATGTTTACAAATTAAACCAAACATTGCCCTGACCCAACCAAAAGCCCCAATATATATCCAGCCTGGTAAAATCAACAAATTGCAAATGATATGTCACAGTCAAAATTATTATATTCTTAATTTATAGATCAGAAACATATAGTGATCTTGCTATGTCTTTGTGTGGTGATTTGAAGAGTGGCAAGGTCTCATTAGGTGAGTTGATTGTGATATTGCTCTTCTCTTCTTTCCTCTTCTTTTCTCTTCCTTTCCCTTCTGTTCCATTCCATTCATGTGCTGATCTATTTTCAGAGAGCTTTATGAGTAACAAAGTAACATTTGAAGACTTATCATCCAATCCATCTTTACTCAATGACCCAAAGCTAGTCATAAGAATCAATGATAGGTATGTGTACAATAGTAGATTATTAAGTGAGTTCTGACTGAAGATGGGCTGCATGCTTGTGCACTCTGACTTTCACAGATATACATCTTTTTATCTATTTTTTTTCAAATTTGATTGTGTGAGTCGGGAGTATCGTTGTCTTTTTATATAAGCATCTGAGCAATTGAAGTACCGGTAGGCGTTTCTGCCCCAAACATTTTCTAGGGGGGTCTGGGGGCATATTTATTAAGACAAAACATAACCAGCGGTAAGAGGTAAAATTGGCGATGTTATACCATCGGTAGTTGCCTATTATTGAAAACCATGGTGAGTAAGACATATGGCTTTGATTGTTACATGCTTAGGACTTGTTAATAATTCTGTATGTTTTCTCTGGTGTGTGTGGAGTGAGCCCTTGTGTTGTGTAAGTAACAGTTTGTAAAACAAAGTATTTTTAGAATGAGGGTTAACATGTACACTGTTGGATCCTAAAGCCCCATTCACACGGGTGATTTTTGCGACAATTTTTATGGCTTTCTTTTGTGGCGAGCAGGGACAAAAAATCATTAGCCGTTCATGTATGCAATTTTTTGCTGCTGCAAAAATTGCCAGTGTGAATGGGCCTTAATAAACCAGTCAATCAACTATGTAAAAGGAACACAAAGTGAACTAGATGGCTACAAAGTACCAAAACTTCAAAGTTTTGTGTGTTCTTGCTATATAAAAACTTAGCTTGTCCATTTTTTTTCTATTAATTTTTAACTTACGCATAGCAACAAGCAAGTTCTATGTGCGTGTGACAAATTTGTTAATGTTAGTTGTTAACTTGGGGAGGGGAGGTTAGGGTTTTTTTGACAACTTGGAGAGGGGAGTGTTAATACTTTTTCAGTTGACATTGCCTTCATTAATTATCAATGTTTGAAAGTGCTGACAGCTTTTAAGATAACTAAAACCCATCAAGTTACTGTGCCATTGGCAGATTGATTTGTTTGCTTTGTTACATTGATTCTGTTTGGTGACATTCTTGCTGATTCTTCTGTATCCAGGTATTACAATTGGCAAATAGCGGCTCCTATGTTAATGTCTTACATGATATACCAAAGACCACTGAAACAGGTAAGATCTCAGTGATCATTCATTATTTTAGGGACAAGGGAGGTGGGGGGAGGGGGGAGTCAGTAAAGCAGGTCTTTGGATAGTTGTTGTATGTATAGGTAAGTTATACACTTTAACATGAAAAAGGCAAAACTGAATTGGATAGGTCAGCGGCTGGTTGCACAAAGCCTGACTCGCGCTATCCACCAGATAAATCACTATCCAGCAGATAAATTCTAAAGAAATTCTATGGAGTGGATAACTTTATCCATTGGATAACTTTATTCAGGCTTTGTGCAACCGGCCCCTGAGGAGCTGGAAATTGCCTCAGATTTGTAGGACAGATTAAGGAATCAAAGAAAGGTGGGGGGCTGTCTGAAAATTTTGCAGAAACCAAATCTTTTATTCATTTTGTAATAAAGCAAAACATTTCTTATTTTTTACTTAGCAAAAGAGGTGCTGTGGCCCTTTGGCCCTCCCCTAAATCCGCCTCTCTGAGTGTGTGGGTACTAAGTATAATATCTTTACAACCAAATTTGTTATATGACAACCATCCATTTCAAAGCTATAAAAGTTTTTTCTTTTTCCTGGACAATCAATGAATTCCATATGACAGAGTGTGGTTCTGGAAGGATCAAATCATAATGTAGTTGTAAAGCAACACCTAAGTCACAGTGCAACAAATTTGACTGTAACAAAATCATTAATATTTTGTTCTGGCATTTTCAATGATAAAAATTATGATTATATAGTGAATTTTTATTCATCATTTAGGAAACTGTCACACTGTTGATTAAACAGTACTGAGATTACACAGGAAAAAATTTGTGATTCCCAGAATGGGTTTATTTTGGTTTTTGTTGCATTTTTCCAACAATAACCCAAAATAAACCCATTTTGGGAATCCCAAATTTGAACCCAATGTTGGATTTTGTAGCAGTTTCCCAACCATAATCCAAAATAAACCCATTTTGGGAATCACAATTTTTTCCTGTGTATTGTGGTACAATGAATTTGGCTGTAACAAAATCATGAATATTTTTTTCATTCTCGATGATCATTATTAAGACAATCAATTAATTTTTATTCATTCCTTAGGAAACTGTCACATCGTTGATAAAACAACACATGCCAAAAAAGGTAAGTGGTATATTTTATTGTCTGTTTATCACAACCCAAAGTGAGTCATGTGGAACTCACTACCCAACATATGAAATATTATATTGTCACTCAGTCATTTTTTTTGAGAAATACTGGATATAAACTGGTGGTATAAACTGTTGTTTGTGTTACAGGAAAAGAGAAGAGGTTATTACTGGTTCTCTTGGAGACAAAATGATGAGGTGTGTACGATTTTAAAAACAAATGTTTATGCAAGTGTTTCAATAGTATCTTATAAAATTCATGAATAATTAATGAACCCACAACTACAATGAAAAATCACTACTGTGAAGGCACCTGTATATTTGATACAGATATCGTCCTGATTTGTATAAGGTTTAGCTTGAAATATCTCGGCCAAATTAAATCTAATTTCAAAAATATTAATCTAAAATAGCAGCATTAACCTAGATATTTCATAAGTAATATACAATATTCGCGTCCGATCTGTATGGAATATACAATGTCGAGCCGAAGGCGAGACATTTTATATTCCATACAGATCGGCCGCTCATATTGTATATATTACATAAAATTCCTTCACGGCAACATTTTTCTTTGTTTTAACCTCATTACTTTTTTGTGAGTTTGAGAATGTTACTCATGACAAAAGTGTGACTAGTATGTTTCATTGTACATGGCTTTCGAAATAATATATAAAATATGAGCGACTGATCTGTGTGGGATATGCAATGTTGTGCCAAAGGCATATCAAACTCCCAACATAGTGTTTTGTAAAAGAAAAATGAAAATATCTTTCTTTTGATTTTAAGAAAAAAAATGTTAAACTTTATGCAAATCAGGACGAATATGTATTCGATTTACAGATGCCTCCATGGGTTGTTTTTGCTGTATGAATTATTATGAGTTTTATACCAAGAAAGTACGACTTTGATGATCAGTCAAATCACATGAATAACCACACACACTCTTCTATGTTTACAGAGCTCTGATGAAGATGACTTTGACCCCACAAAAGAAAAGTTCAGACCCAGAATTCATTCTAATTCAAGAAAACAACACACAACAACTCCAACACAACTGAACAACAAGGAAGGATCTACCACAACACAAGCTGAAACAGAGGCCTCAGACAAACATGAAACAAAGGAAGACATTGAAATGAAGGATAAAAGTGAAGAAATGAATATTGAAAAGTTGATGGTTTCACAGGCAAGAGTGAGGAACATGTCTGAGTGCACCAGTGGTAATGAGTCGGATGTCGGCTACAAGAAGACTACAAGACTGACATCTGAACAGCTGGTGAGTCAATGAGAAATAGTACAATGATAAATGTGATAAACTGGAAAATATTACAGTGCGACAACTTCAATCAAAGCTATCTCAGGATTTTTAGCCAATCAGAAATCGAGAACTCTGAGACAATTACAAAGTTTTATTTTTAGTAAAATTAGCACTTGCTTGTAGAATAATTTGTAAAAAATCTTGAGGATAAAGCTCTTGCACTGTAAGTTGAATAGTTTTGATCAAGAATGAAATTAGGTAACATTTATTATAATTGTATTATTATTATTTTTTTTTTTTTCTTAAAAGTAAATGGAATAAAAATGTTATAGAATGGAAAATAAGAGATATACTTAATAGTTCTAATGAATTACAAATGGGAATGAATGATATAGAAGTCAGATAAAATTCATTAGTTGACATACGATTTGTATGCATTTGTTTTTCTATAGGCCAAGCTCAACCTTCACAATGGCCCCAATAGTATACATTTTTCAGTCACTACAAAATATCAGGTAAGCATGTCATTCATTCATTTATTCATCCATGCATCCATTCGTCCATCCATGCATCCATTCTTTCATCCATCCATCCATCCATTCATTCAACCTTTCTTTTACCCATTCATTCATTTATTCATTTGTCCATTCATTTGTCAATCTGTATCATATTTCTATCTGTTCCCCCTTTGCTCTTTTTGTTCTGTTATTCATTTGTCAACCCATCAATTGATTATTTCATTCATTTGATGATGGTTGATTCATGCATCCATTTATCATTTGATTAATCCATTTATTCATTCATTCATTTCTCTGTTTCTGACCTAATGGACCTACACGCATACTCTTTGTTTCTGCAGGGTACAGCTGAGTGCCAAGCTACCATATATCTATGGAATTATGATGACAGAGTAGTTATATCTGATATTGATGGAACTATTACCAAGTATGTTGATAGATCAATCACATTTCTGCATTTGAAAGCATAAATTGAATGTATTGAATACTAAACACAGCAGTATCTGTTCCCAGTCTTCCTCTATTGGTATTTTTATACTCACTCACACCAAACATTTTTTGTGACGTCACACTTAATCAGTACTCTTTAGATCCCTTGCATGGGACATCAAAGTAGCCCCATCTGGAGGACAAAACAAAATATTTTTCCTCTTGGTAGCTGAAATCCATTGTTTTCACCTCCAGGTTGATCTGCATTCCAATCAATAAAATGCTCATTTCTCTTTGAGAAATACAAACGAACTGCAAGGAGTCTCCAGATGAACACCTCTCAGCTCACCAAATTGTCTTACCAAGAGAGGACCAACAACTCACTCTTAGGGATCAGCTCATTATTCTTAAGGGGAAGGGGGTGGGTTTTAAATGTACAAAATTCTCCCCTTCCACCCCTCCCTCCTTATCATCTCTTTTGTAATATATAGAAAGGAGGTCTTTGCTTTTGTGGTAATAGCGATACTTCAGCTGATGTAAGCCTTTGTTATTCATATCCCAACCAGACAGTGATTGGCCATTAATTCAAAAGAGCTTATTGTAGTTCTGGTTGGCAGATTAGCATAACAATTTGTTTGTTTATAACATAAAGTATCGCTATTCCTCAAGATTGTCTATTTGGGGGCTTGAATGAGGTCTGTTGGTAATACTTGATATATTCTTGTATTGTAGGTCAGATGTACTTGGCCAGATATTGCCTGTGGTAGGGCAAGCCTGGGCCCAGTCTGGAGTGGTAGGTTACTGAACTTTTGGATCAATGATAATTGCCATAGTGATGATGATGTTGGTGTTGGTGATGGTGATGGTGATGGTGATGGTGATGGTGATGGTGATGGTGATGGTGATGGTGATGGTGGTGGTGGTGGTGGTGGTGGTGGTGATGGTGATGGTGATGGTGATGGTGATGGTGATGGTGATGGTGATGGTGATGATGTTGATGATGTTGTTGATGATGATGGTGGTAGTGATTATGGTGATGATGGTCTTGATGATGATGCTGATGATGATGGTGCTGATGATGACAATGATGATATGAGCATTGTCACTGTCAGTTACTCTCTAGAAAAATCAATTCACATTTTCTTTGCATTTGGTAGGCCCAGTTTTTTACCTTAATACAGAGAAATGGCTACAAGCTGTTGTATTTGTCAGCTAGAGCAATAGGACAGGTCAGTGATATCTTGCAATATGTTTTTCAGGATCAGCAGACATTTTCAATCAAGTGCCGTGTATGAAATATTGACCAAATATGGTGTCTAAATTATGCTAGTTATTTGAATATTTTGGAGCATGGAGCCATGCTACATGTTTTAATGCCCTTATGGGTTTCTGGTCAAAATGTCTCTGTCTGCAAAACATTGCCGAATAGTCTAATCCTACTACCGATAGTCCCTACCATCCTTCTGATGTTTCTTCTGACTTCATTTTACACTGTTTACACTGTGCCATTTAAATATGTACTTGGAATAAGCATTTATATCTGTTACATTAAAAAAAAAAGATTGTGTGACAGGAATGTCCTAGTGGGCAGCCAATCAGAAGATGTTATCAACGGAATGACTCGTTCTGATTGGCTAGGTATTAGGCTATCACAGGGAAAAATAATTGAAAACTGAGCATGGTTTCAGTTGTTTTTTTTAGACGTTTTTATTTGGTTTTTAAAGAAAAACCAAACATAGATAAATTGCATTATTTTTTTCGATGTTTTATTTTTTATTTATTTATTTTTTTTGAGGATTTCATTTAAGGTAATTCCGTAGTTTTGCACTGAGCACAGTTCTGCGCATATTTCAAATTTTAGAGTTTTACATTTCTTATCATCAATAGATACAGAGTTATGTCTGAGAAACACTTTAACGTACGGGCACCTATCTTTTTTATTTCATAATATCATTTGAAATCATGTTTTTAAAACATATGTGATCAATGACAAAATTATATGGCTAGATTTTTCGATATTTCGAAAAGTGTTTTGTTCAAAGCGTTAATGAGGCACGTACAAATTCGAACATTTTGTTAATTTTTGCTTTATTTCTGTTCGCTGTTGAATTTTAGTGAAAATCTTTTGCTTTACATCGGTAGCAAAATGTATAAGGAGCACATTTAAGCACATTCAAAATTTTTTGTATTGACCAAGCTCAGTCAAGAGATACTTTTACGTATGATGCCCATTTTCGAATGTTAGACGCTAAATGGACAAAAGTGGGTATACTTGAAATTTTTTCTCGCGAAATCCAATACAGTGACCCCATTATTTTATTTTATATTTTTGATGAAAAACTCAAAATATTTTACCATAGAAAGTTTTATCAAAATTCTATGGCTAGTTCTATTACTACGGAATTACCTTAAACCAGATAAAAAAAAAACAACTAAAGCCTTGTCTGGTTAATTTCGATTATTTTTTCCTGTGACCCCAAGCAATAGTGACTGTTTCGAAGTACAGCTTTTAATAATACCCTCTTTTATACAACAATGATAAACTGATTATTTCTAATGCTTCTATTGTATTTGTTTCAGGCTCAAATCACTAGGGATTATCTTAAAAGTGTGAAACAAGACCAGATCACTCTACCTGATGGCCCCTTACTGCTTTCACCAGCATCTCTTATTAAAGCATTTCATAGGTATGACATCATTCTATTCATTCATTTATTCATTCATTCATTCATTCATTCATTTCTTCATTCATTCATTCATTCATTCATTCATTCATTCATTCATTCATTCATTCATTCATTCATTCATTTGTCAAAAATATATGCATATATATAAATACATGCTATGTTTTTGGAGAGGATAAAAATAAAAGACACCCTCCTTTGTCGTAAAATAATAGTACAATAATTTATTGGCATTCTCTCTGTCTGTCTATCTTGTCTGTCTGTCTATCTTGTCTGTCTGGTTGTCTATCTTGTCTGTCTATCTTGTCTGTCTGTCTGTCTATCTTGTCTGTCTTGTCTGTCTATCAATCTCTTGAAGTCAGTTGGTAGACAACTAGGACTGTGCTATGATAAGGGTTTGTTTTTCCAAGCTGCTCTATCTGTCACTAATTGTTGCCAATGTTCTAGGCTTTCTCCATGTGATTTCATGTGTCTTTTCTATTATCTTTAACAAAACAGTTGAAACAATCTCAGTCCATAGCTTCAACGTTAGTTTTCATAGTTAACTTTTACTCCAATTTTAACAAAGTCGTTTTTCTGAAGTTACCCTCCTGTTCATTGTTGTTAATATTGTTACATTTTAGGGAAGTTATTGAAAAGAAACCAGAAGAATTTAAGATAGCTGCATTACGAGATATCATGAGCTTATTTCGAACTAACAAGAAACCCTTCTACAGTGGCTTTGGAAACAAAATTAATGTAAGTTGATTGTAGCAACTGATTTCTATATTTTTTTTTTTTTCGATCTAGTTTTATTAGTCAATCCAAGAATTATGTGCCTCTTTTTCCTATTGTTCCTTAGAGAAAACTGACAAAGCAACTCACAATATTTGGTGGTCGGCTTAAGCTCACAATCAGTTTTAATGCCTCAATTATTTTATTCTCTAATACAGATTAATATTGAAAAATATTCACTCTATACATACACAAATCCCTCATGTACATAAACACATGCACACCAGTAACGAGCCCTCTCGTCCACTACAAATCATTACTCTTTACATTACCAACTCTCTTCACTTGTTGTCCATTAGAAGAGAAGTACATTTCTAACTGCTTCAATGTTTGTGATATTCAGGATGTGTACTCCTATCGAGCTGTGGGTGTATCGCTATCTAGAATATTTACAATTAACCATAGGGTAAGTTGAAAAATGTCTACTTTTTTGATTGTTTAAAACAAGTTTTTTTTGTATTTGTACCATGTGTTTGTAATTTTGCAAAAAAATATGTTGAAAACAAACATCTTGTGCTTTTTCATTGAAAAGTAATACATTTACCATAATCAGCTGATTGAACTTGCCTTTGTCTTGGTGCATCACAACATACATTCCCACATGTGATGCTCATTAGCAAAGCTCCTCTGGCTCATTAGCAATTTTTAAACTCATTAGCATAAGATAGCTTATTATTTGAAAACACTTTAATGGACACCTCCTTCCAGCTTCAGTTGTGCTCAAGATCATAAAAGCCTAGTAACTAGATCTATGATCCTTCTGTATCAAAAACATACAGAAATTGTTATCCAATTTGAAGACAAAACTGCCCCACTTTTGGATTTGCCCACTTAAAAAGTTTACAATGCTAGTCTTACATTTTTTAATTATATTTTAGTACTAGCTCCCTCATTAAAACAGTGTTGTTGTTTTTTTCTAACAGGGAGAAGTTAGAAATGAGCTTACCAAGACCTTCCAATCCTCGTAAGTAATCACATTGATGGCATACTAGGATGACAATAAGAAAATTATGGTTTGAAACACAAGTTGTGTAGTTGACATTTAGCTAAGCTGTGGCAGTGCTCATCAGAATGAGTTAGAAAAAAAGATGTGTAGAGTATATGTAGTTGTTTGTAGCGAGTTGCCATGGTGACAATGGTTGTCAGATGTCTTTAAGGAGTCATGATTATACTGATGTTGCAATAGATCAGTTTCAAGTTCTTCATTGTAGGTAAATTAAAAAAGAAGTTAAGACAAAGCTATTGAAATTTGTGTTGTTTTTGACTGGGTGCAGTGCATTCCTGCATGTTGTAGGTAGTATATAAAAGAATATAGCCTGAGCAATGAAGAACATGAAGCTGCACTATTGATCTTCATGACAATGATGATTTTTGTGACTGTGATGATATTGATTGTAAGAATGACAATGATTATTATTATTGTGATGATGATTGTGATGATGATGATGATTGTGATGATGATTGTGATGATGATGATGATTGTGATGATGATTGATGATGATGATTGTAATGATGATGATGATTGTGATGGTGATGATGATTGTGATGATGATGATGATTGTGATGATGATGATTGTGATGATGATTGATGATGATGATGATTGTGATGGTGATGATGATTGTGATGTTGATGATGATTGTGATGGTGATGATGATTGTGATGGTGATGATGATTGTGATGGTGATGATGATTGTGATGGTGATGATGATTGTGATGGTGATGATGATTGTGATGGTGATGATGATTGTGATGGTGATGATGATTGTGATGGTGATGATGATTGTGATGGTGATTGAGATGGTGATGATGATTGTGATGGTGATGATGATTGTGATGGTGATTGAGATGGTTATGATGATTGTGATCATGATCATGATGTTGCTAATGGTGATGGTGCTGCTGCCGATGATGATGATAATGATTATAACATTGATATTTTTCTTAACTTTTTAATTCACTCCAGTTATCTTGATCTGCGTCACCTAGTCGACCAGATGTTCCCTCCATACAAGAGAATGGAAACTTCTTCAAAGTCTTCAGGTCTTATAGCCTCCGATGAATTTAGTTCCTTTACATACTGGAGAAATCCCCTACCAGAAGTCGACGTTGAAGAGATGCAAGAATCATATATAGATGATGACGTGCCAGTGACCTTCACTGGTTAGGAAACGAAGTAGAATTACAGTAGATAATTGAAAATTATAGTAGAAAGTGACCAAAAGTGTGGACCAAGGAAAATACCCTATTTGGAGGGGAATCCAGTTTAGTTTACACAAGTCCATGGTACAAAAGAGATATGAAATCATTCAGTCCTGGACAAAAAATGTTGATGGGAGTTCTAGAAAAATTCTGTTATTGAGAGGGTTACCAAAAATTGGAATTCATGTATTTTTAACATTTTTCAAACCCTCTGTTTTTTTCCCCAAGAGCTTGGCTTGCAATTAGCAAAAAATCACAAAGGCTTTCCAAACCTCCTCTGCAGTATTGAGTTTTATATTTTATTAATATTTTATAATTGCTTATAGGTCAGATTTTTAAATTCTAGAGTACAAACAATAAAACCTTGAAGCTTTATTCATGCTATAGATAGTGCAAATTTTTTGCTTTTTTGTTTGTTTGTTTTGTTTGTGTGTGTTTGTTTGTTTGTTTGTTTGTTTGTTTGTGTGTTTGTTTGTTTGTTTGTTTGTTTGTGTCTTTGCTTGTTTGATTAGCTTTATTCTGTGCTACGTAGTAATACGTCTTTCAAGGATTTATTGTTTGCATTCTAATGTTGTTTACTAGCTTTGTGAATCAAAATAATGATACATTATGATGGGCTACCTTTGTTAGTTACTGACACAGGAAGCCCTACTGTATATTTGCTTATCTGTTTTAATTAACTAAACAATCACTAATCTTAAATAATTGTTAAACTTACTAACACAGGAAAAAATTTGTGATTCCCAGAATGGGTTTTTTTTGGTTTTTGTTGCACTTTCCCAACAATAACCCAAAGTAAACCCATTTTGGTAATCCCAAATTTGAACCCAATCTTGGATTTTGTAGTATTTTCCCAACCATAACCCAAAAAAAACCCATTTTGGGAATCACAATTTTTTTCCTGTGTAAATTAGCGTTTTTTTTCAGTTTTTAAACTGCAAAGAAATAATTTTAAACAAGTTCTATTTTAATATGAGAAATGTTGATGTTTGCGTAATATACATGTGTTTACATGGATTTCTGCTGGTCACAAATCCAGCTGGCTCAGTTGATACAATAATAATGCAATAATGTGCAAATGGTGTGATGGTCACTTTGATAACATTTATTGAACGTAAAGATGACAACGTAGTGATAACAATTTGTGTGCTGTAGTGGTTTCCAAATCCCTGTAAAATGCACTTTGAACCAATAGGCGAACTGCATGATGACGTAAAATACTACCACGATGCTTTGCTGACTTTTCTTTTGTAGCGTATTTAGTGCAGAAAATTAGAATATGAAAGAGAATAAGCCCGAAACGTGATAATCTTTTAGAGTGCACGCACTAAAAGTGTGCAACAGTTGTCACAATTTAGTAGTAAATTGCACTAATTAAACAAAAGAAAACAATAGAATTAGCATAAAAAAGCACTATTTAGTGGTATTTATGATGTACACTATAGTGCGTGCACTCTACCCCCGTAGACTAGAATCCTTTTCACATTGCTTTTGTTCACTTACTATGTCGATTGTTCCTGTACTCTCGAGGGAATATAACTTTTGAATGTGAAAGGATTTTAAAAACTATTATTGTATAGAGACGGGGGTAAAACGTCATCACACTTCAGGGCTATTCACAAAGAATGCTGGTAGTGGCAGTAAAATGACGCCATGATGCAAATCGACTATTATACACTTTTGTGATTTTTACCTTGTTATAATATAGTTTTGTTTGGTTTCATGGGTTTGGGAAAACCACTACGCCATGTCTGTATAGTTAAATGTAAATAAATAATGATAACTTAGAATGTAATATATTGAATTTTGCTAATCGAATCAAGATAAAGTGAATTAAAATTTAAGACGCCTACTAGTGCAATTTGTACTTTTCTTTTTTTGCAATTTTTTTTTATCATTAGTTATTTCTCTTCTTTGTTCTTTTTCATCTTTTCGTTTCTCAGTTCCTTTTTTTCTTGCTTTTTCTTGTTTTGTTTTGTTTTTCCTTTTGTCATTTTTTTTTTCATTCTTTGATTCGAGAAAGCTGCTTCTCATTTTCAATTTATTTTGTTTTCCGCTTCTTTTGCATTTCTCTATTCCTTTTGCTTTCGATTTTTGCATTCCCTTTAACGCCATTTCTTTTTTATGCTCATGTTTATGTTCTTTTTTTCTCCTGTATTTTCATTTCTCGCCGTTCCGTTTTTTCTTTTACTTTTTATACCTTGTGCCTGTGTGTGTGTGTTTAATCCTGTCTTTTATATACACATCTTGCTATATTTGTATTTCACTGCAAACTATTCCAAAAGAAGTACGTGCTCTTTTAATAATCACACGGCTGATGATAACCTAGCAACGTACGGCAAGGTTAATTGATGATACCGAAATTAAATACCACGTTATACTAGCCATCCAATGATACCACTTAGAGAAACCATTTAAGATTGCACCGCGATAATCGTTAAGTAATCATCTTCAATTTTGTTTACATTGCTGTTTAGTTTTACCAAGAAAGTCCGTTATGGACAAACCACTTATTTCTTTTATGAAGTGAGTTCGTTATTAACATCCAACTAAAAACAGGTGCTTTTGTCGCGCAACGTTCACGAGCGTTTAGAGCGCCAATTTAATGCCCGCGATATTTTTGTAATAGTAAGCGGCATTTCTATTGCAGTAGCACTCAACCGCGAAAATTAAATTATTCTAGTATCGGCATCGTATGGAATGTAAACAAGGCACCGATGACCACAACTTTCTTTTCGTTCTAAAGACATGTTTTGGGGGAAAATGGCGCTATTAATTCGCCTTGATTAACCAGTAGACCTTATATAGCCAAATGGAATAGTGCAGAAGAGCTGGCGGCATGTTTCAGCACGAATTTTCATAATGCAGGTAAAATATGCAGCGTGCTGTGCAGTGGAAAGCAAACAAGCGAAAGCAAATGTTTAAACTTTTTACTTAAAAAACCTTTGGATTTAAAAAAATTATCGAACTAAAAATACATATAGAAAATTTACTGAACTCACAAGAACTTGTTTTGATAAAAAAGTCTCGAGAACAACTGATGGAGATGGAAATAATTATGAACCTTCGACAAAAACGATGTCGACATGCCGTGATGAAAACAACCATCTCGTTCGCTTTAAATTTGTACTGACACCTGTTGCTCAATTTTAAACAAGGTCCAAATCAAAAATATACTTAACCAAACATGTAATTCATAAAGGTATGTCTACAACAATTAATACACCTACAACAAATCACACGAGCGTTTAGTTTCCCATATGTCTTATACGAAATGCCATAAGCACACGTATATACTTTCCATGATACCCTTAAAACACATTCGCATTCATTTTGTGCAAATCGTCTTCTTTTTTGAACAGCAATTCAGATGTAAACTTGAAGTCCCTCCTGAAAGCAAACACCGTGAGGAGGGATTGCCTGTTTTATTAAAGAGTATTGCAATATGTAACCTGCGTGATATTTGTTTCGTGACATTATTCAAATTACACTATGTTGTCAAACCATAACATTTTGATATTTTGATGCAAAGGATCATGGTCATTGAGGTCGAAACAACGCGAATTCATGGAATGCTGGGCTACTTGTGTGTATGTGAGACATTTCCAAGTGAACGTCATTATCGTAAACAGAGGTTTTAACTTGCTATGCACCATGAGTAGACTTTTGATTTAAAAATTCTATTGTATTACCCTAGTACCGACGTGACGAACATGGTAACTAACTGAAGATGGACTTAACTTCTTATTGTCGCCTCAGCCATTATATCTGATTAAATTTACAAGGTTCTCAGGAAAATTATGTCAACAATTTCATTGGTCAAAACCGTTATCAATTCACTGCCAGCAGAAAAAAAAGACAAACCAGACAGACTCTGCTGGCGGGGAATTGAAATTGTTCAAATCAATTTTCCTGGGAACCTTGCAAAATTACATACAACTCCGTGTTCATGTCACCTTGACCTCGATGACCATAATCCTTTGCGCCAAAATACAGGGGCGGATGTAGGAGTGGTGACAGGGGTGACTAGCCCCCCCCCCCCCCCCTTTTTGACCAGTCTACGTTTTGATAAAAGTTGTTTTCAGCATAGTTTATTCATTCAAATTTTACGATTTCAGTCACAACCACCCCTCCCCCTTTCAAAATTAATATATCATTCCTGGGTCCCCCGCTGAAATATCGGATTGTCATGGTTCGACACAAGATAACAAATATGAAATATCTCCCCGTGGGGGGATAAACGATCGGGGATGCTCGTCGGAATTTTTCAAAAATACCCCTAAAAGATACCTGACGTTTTTCAAAAGGGCGTGGCTTCGCAAATTTTTCATCCCTCTAAAAGATACTAAAATCATGAGTTTTAGTGCCATTCAACCCCTAAAAGATACCAAAAAGTGAGAAGTTGGCAAATTTCATATTTTAAACCCTAAAAGATACCAAATCGCTGATTTTTACCCCTAAAAGATACGACAAGCATCCCCGATCGTTTACCATCGGAGTCCCCCCCCCCCCCCCTTCCCCGGGAATATCCTACAACATACAACTTCACGTGTAGACAAACACAATGTGATGCACAACACAGAACAAATAGTTCTTTTTTTTTTTTTTTTTCTTTAATGGGCGGTTTCTTTAATTTGTTATTGGAAGCTTAATGGACTTCAATAATTAAAGGTTAAACTAATAGCGTTTTTAACTGTCAAACAAAGTTAATGGACATTTGTTTAACTTTTGACAGATATTTGATCTAAGTATAAGATTAGTTTAATTCTAAAATTGGGTTATTCTTATTCCCAGTTGGTATTATTAAAGTTGGCACTTGATTGATGTGTTGACTATATATCCAAAGGACACTGAATGTGAAAGCTTGCTTCATCGTCATTAGAGACTGAATATTAGAAATGTGAAGGGGACAATTCAACCTTGAATACCTTTTGCCTATTTATGCAAGTTACCATTAATAAATGTATTGATTTTACCATTTTAATCATTTTATCATCGAGTTATTACCATTGTCACAAATCGTTTTTATTCTGACCATAAAAATCATGCATACAATTTTTTAGCATGAAATTTTCGTTTCTTGGCATTCATGGTGGAACACTTCCCTTCTCTCTTCTTTTTTCCTGTACTACTATTATCTATATTTCCTTCTGTTATATATACATTTTAAGACGTTATTTTAGCTCACAGAAAGTATCTTTAAGACATAAACAACACTACAAAAGGGCCGTTCCATATCAAAAATTAAAAACTATTTCATTAGCGAGAGGAAACATCCGTCTCAAAATGATGAATGGCACTTCACATCTTCGATGTTCACAGTAATCACAAATATGACAATCTATTTATAAAACCACTCAAAATCGTAGCTAAGAATGGTCGTATCTGACGAGCACAACAACTTTGTCTTAGAGAAAAAGAGCTCATCAGATGTCGAAATACAGCGATAGTCTTGTTGAACTATATAGTTATTGATGGCCAAGTCTGGGTGCCGTTTCGAGTGAGTGGATAGATGGGAGTAAGAAATTGAAAAGCTCTTCTTTTTTATTTTCGACGCCAGCACAAAATTCGTCTGTTTCTTCTCTGGTCAATCTGACCAATCACGTTCCTGTCTTAAAATAACTCGACGGCAATAAATAGACTTAGGGCCTGTTTATATGAGGCGAGTCAGCCCGGTTTAGCGCGGGCTGGATTCTTTTGTGTTCAAGCTATCAGAGCGTAAAAACAAAAACAGCCCGCTGAACCGGGCTGGCTCCATTCATATAAACAGGGCCTTAAGGGGGCTGATGATGTGTGCAAAGCCCTGATAGGTTCTCTTAGCTCATTTTCTCTTGATAAGAGAAAGAACTGACAGGACCCTAGCCTGCACTGTCTCCGCATTCGGCAATCATCTATGAAGCAGACAAATGAAGAACACGAAAGGAGAGTATTAAACAATAAAAAAAAATGGAAAACATCATGTGGAAAATGAATTCAGCTAGAGACTAAGAACAACTAGAGCCACTGGGTGGCTGAACCGTGCCGGTTTTAGTGTCTTCGCGCATGCTAGTATGCGTCATGTAGAGCACAGGTCCCCAAAGCTGTAAAATTCTAAAATGAATTTTGGTTTCTCCTTATATAAATTTAATAGTTTATATAGGTAGAAACAAAAATGAAGAAATCACAACAGCTTAGACTGTCTTTAGTTAAAAACTTTGCAGAAATAAAGTAAGTTTTAATAAACAAGAATCTTGTCAAGATGGGCTAAAAATATTTTATTAATTTGTATTTTGAATTTTTTACAACTTTGGGGACCTGTGGTAAATGAGGCTGCAGAGTTAAAAAAACTAAAAGTGATATTTATAAAACAGAATGAAATTAGTGTTGATTACTAATTTAGAAACTATCCCAGGGTATTATAAAACGACTTTAAAGTGCACAAGAAACAAAGACATGTATGTAAATTTAATAGATTTTATTATTGAAAATACGTAGTTGCCTTCGTAATATCCTGCTTTTATTCATAATTCGTGTGAGTTTCTTGACTGGAATTCTGCTCGGTTCTCGATCGCGTGCGATGACTCGAGGCTTATGCAATCGGTACTCTGAAGCAAGAAATTTGGCGTAACGAGACCTCAATTCGCCTCTTTTTGTAGTATCAGCGATGTATACACGGGTAGACAAATCTTCAGCTTTTTCAAACAAACAACATTCGTTTGCTAAACGTACAAAATAATCATTGAACTGCAATACAACATGGAGTAGAGCGGCTAGACTAACGACAACCATTGACAATATAGAGAGTAAAATATTATGAACAAAACTGTTTAATGGATAAAATATCAATATACATAAACACAATAAACTTATCGTGAGATAACAACGCCAGCTTCTTGACATAAAATTTGATCTCGGCGGCTTGAGAAAGTCCAGCAGTTCATCATGCGTAGTAGAGAGTTAGTATTTGTGTATTCGCCTTCTTTTAGAGTGAGCTAGTCTACCGCGAACGGCGTGTGGATTTGTATGCATTTTGAGCGTCTTTCGAGAGCTTGGAGCAAACAGCCATCTTCAAGCGTTTGGAGCAAAAACCATGTGACTGTGCTGACATGCGTACTTGCTCAGGGGCCCCCCTGTCATAGTGCCCCCCTGACAATAGTGTTACGTCATAAAGAAATGAACCGCCTGCTCTCCATGGGCTTCCTGTTCACCACGTGACCTAAGTGCCGAAAGGATATGGGCTTCCTGTGGACCACGTGCGAAAGGCAAAAACTCTGCAATATACATACATACATACATACATACATACATACATACATACCCCCAAGACCGAAACCTAGACCGTGCGCGGCTTCGCCGCCGGCACGGTAAAAATCATGTTCTTCATAGAAAAAAGTGTAACAGTTAAAAAATGGAGAACACTTGGAAAATAAAATTGAACTTAAGAGGGTAAAAATGAAAATATAGTTATTCATATAAACAAAAAAAGTTATTAAAAAGTAGATGGAATAATGGAAAAAACCGTGAGTAAAATGAGATTGAACTAAAGAGAGTAAGAGCAAAAATTGAAATTATTCATAGAAAAAAAGACTAAGTGGTACAAAAATATACAAGATAAACAATTCATTGAGATCAATAAGGAAAAATGAACGGCAAGTAGAACATGTAGAACAACGAAATTGAGAAGAAATTATTATTCATAAAGTACACAAATTCTCATAAAAATGCATCTACACACAGGAAACCCAATTGTTTCGGAATGCATGAACTCCGAATAACAACCAGCCAAATTACAGGTTAAAATTCGACGGAGGTCAAGTGAACGATATTGTTTTTTCACAAATTATTCAAAGCTTAGAATTAAGTCTTGAATTTTTTTACATTTAAATTCTAAGTCGTGCTACTTGAAGTAAAACAAAACTCATATCATTATATTTTTTCGCATTTTTTTCTTATTTTATTTTTAACCTTGAGTTAAAAAAAATATAATTTACTATTTTGATATTTAAATTTTATACAATTATATTGGGACATATTGTTTGATTTTTTTATTGGGGAAGGGGTGAGTGGTTGGAGAATTTTGGGCTGTTCGATGTATACTTTTTTATGGACCTTATGGCTGATGTGGTGTACGATATTTTTTATGTTTTTCTTGATTATTATTTTATATATATATATATATTATTATTTTTTTAGATTATCATCCCTCCCCTTCCCTCCCATCCCTTACCTTCCGTCCCCTCCCTAACCACTTGTCCATCAATAATTGAATGAGAATGAGCCCCAGCTGGTAACACCAAATTGCAATAGTAGAAAAAGTTGAAATCGTTTAACCTGTCGGTACTACACAAATTATCCGTAATACAAAAAATAATTTTTTTCACTATTTCGGTCTTGTAGAACTCCTCCTGTTTAATCGACCGGTTCTCTTTAAACGAAAGTTTATAATCTGTTTTAGAACTTTCTACTTATAATTAAACTTCAGAGAACAAGTTTCAAAAACGCTTTCTGTCGTCGATACCCTTTCTTTTCTTTTTCTTTTTTTCTTTTTTCTTTTTCTTTTTTTGTAAACATTGTTCAAAATTCAACAAACTACTCGCCAGACATCGTGGCGCCAAATAGTAGCGACGAACCGGTTGAAAAACTTGAGTTTATATTATTATTTCGCCGATACGCAGCGGTTAATTGTCGTTATTATTGTCCATTCGCAGCTTGACAACTCATTGTACTATCTCAATATAAAAATCCCATTTTCGCTTTGTTGAAATTTCGAAAAAAAGTCAGATATTTATGAAATGTTTATATATTTTCAACCGGGAAAAATTTTGCATCTAGTTACGTGACCTCAGCACGAAGACCTTCGTGATCGATCTATCAATGTCACGTGCTTCGACAAAAACAAAACTCCGCCATCTTGAATTTTAAACTAAATTGAAGTTAAAACTTTCAAGGCGCCTTTCTGTCGAGTATTTTGTAAGCATATTGATGGCTTAACCAATGAAAAGCTCATATTTGTAATGGTGAAACCCGAGGGCAACCGAGTCAATTCGTTATTCGGCTCAACTTGCCAATCATAATTTTTAGCTGTCACACAACTTTTCAATAATAAGAATTGAGATCAAATTACAAATCAATTGTTCAAAAACGCGTGGAAAATATCATTGAAAATAAACCTTTTCCATTCATTTTGAGTTATTTTAGATGCACTGTGTATCTTGATGTGTGGGATTCGTCTCCCCGGCTTTTAAGGGTTTTTTGTTTGGTTTTTTGAGGTAAATTTATGGTTTGATATTGTGATGGCTTGGACGTGCGGAACGGCGTAAACACTGCGGACATCGGCTAAAAATAACATCATAAGCTGACCAATGAAAAGCTTTGACCACTGACCAATCACTACACACGTAAGAATAATCATATGATATTTGACCAATTAAAACTATCGTTATATGAAAATCTGTTGTTTTCAGCTCCAGAAGCACACGCCCCCAGACCGGGTTTTGAACCAAAACAAACTTCAGCCTGGCTAGCAGCGTGAGCGAACAGTCACCGAAAAAAAAAACCGGTTAACAAGCAAGAGCAACTCTTAGATCTCTTTGAAACCACTCAAAACCATGTATTCCTCTCGAACGAGAGCGAAGAACGTTTTGCTAGGTCAGAGAGTTAGTGCACCGTGGAAAGATGGTCTTTTCTACAGTGGTGTTATCGAAGCAGTGAAAAGTCGTCCAACCGGCGAAAGTACATTCACTATTCTTTTCGACGATGGCTACATTGCTGAAGTTGACGAAGAAGATATAGTTGGACAGGGATTTGCCAAAGATTCTTCTGTAAATCTGCAAGCTGGACAGCGTGTTTTTATTTTGTATCAAGGTCGGGAAGTTGCCGGGAAAGTCATGAAAACTAGACCTGAGTGGAAGAAAGTTGTAGTTCGTGTTTTTGACCACGGCGAACACTTACTAACCGTTAAAAAAGACGATGTTTGGTTGCTCAAAGGACATAACCAATCCTCTTCAGTGGAAGAACAGCAAATGAATGATACAAAGGACTGCCCTGTACCGTGTAAAATAAAAGCCCAAGCAATAGAAGTGGGGTAAGAGCGAAAAAATAACGGAGCAACAAAAAATTTGTGTCATCTCATATTACATGTCTCTTTGTTGTTGTTTTTCCAAAATCTTTTTGTCGTTTGTCTTTTTGAAGTTTTGTATTTTTTGGTTTCGTTGAAGTTTGCTGGAAGCAGTACAGTTAATTTTGTTGTATTCATTTTTCAATTTTTGGTTCGATTGGACTTGTGGATTTTTCGAAAAGTAGTCATCGGCTTTAGAATTCGATGTTGATAACTTTTTGAGTTCATGTTTTGATATTTGTTTCAGTAGAAGTCCATCGAAACACCAAGAAAACTTGACGAGGAGTGAAGAAATGGCAGCTCTCGTTCTCACGGCTCTCTCAATCTCACCGGTGCTCAAAGACCAAGAAAATTGTAAGTCGAAGTTTTAGCGTTTGTGATTGCTTGCTGAAATTAATTAGCTCAGCATTTCGTACAGTTGCGTGTCTTCGAAAGGGATATGCGACCGCGAAAAAAAATCCTTTTTGCGTGAAGTTAAATTGTTCTTTCCAATTAAAACCGATAGTGTGATAACCGGACATTAACACGCTTGCATTTTTGTGTGTTTTTTCGATAGCATTCAAAGAGGAGCTTATGTTTTCTCCTTCTCCTGACTCCGGAACTGAAATGGCTTCGACTTGTTCCCCGGTCCATCAAAACATCTCAACATCACCTCATGAATCGCTTTCACCTTGCTCGTTCGACGAACATAAGTTTAACGCTGCAATGTACCACAGCGATGAGGGAATCGCTATGGATTTTGTCAAGAAGGAACGAACACGCAAACGAAAGGTAGGGATAAAAACGGCGCTTTATTTTGAGCTCAGCGGAACGAGCAAGCGAGCGAGCGAGCGAACGAACTTGTAAACATGATCATGTGATATGCAAATAGGGAAAGCCGGTCTTCATTGTTTTGAAACCGGCTTATATCCCTAGTTTTCTTTTTTGACAATTGTGGGCTTTATTTCTTCATCCGTTTCTTTGGGAAACAAAAGCACTTAACTTTCTTCAATAGTTATGGTTAATTATAGATCTTCGGCAAACCGTATTTTGAGTAATTCGTGCTCATTTATGTCTTGCTTTGAAAAAGTGGAACATTTTATTTGCTTGGTCGATTTGCACTGATTAACGGCACGTTCCACTTTTTATTTCACCATATCCTTTCCCATAATAAAATATCTCTCCCTAAACACCAAAAAAGTATTTAATGATCTAAAGAAAGTTATTCAAAAGAATTATTTCCATGTATTTTATTTTCAATTCGAGGTGTTGATTGGGTTTTAATGTATTTCACGGTACTTTCACTCTCTTGTGATTGCATATTTCGATTTTTAGCATGTTAAATTTTGTTCATTTTCGCTTATGTAGTAGTATATTTTACTCTAGTTGTACTTTCGCTGCAGTAGAATATTTTATGTACAAAATAATGTACAATTTTTGTTCTTTTTCGCTTGGTTTTAGATATTTTTGACACAACTTTTTTCGCAGTTATGTATAAGCTCGAAATTAACTGTAAAACATTTAATTTGTTTGTTTCGTTTAACATACATAATTACTTGCAATCAATATTCTTTCTCGTAAACTGTAAAAAAAGTCTCTCTTTGCAGTGTAATACTTCCATATTCCTTTTTAAATTGGTGCTAGCTCTCGTGATTGATGTTTTAAATTGTGTTTTTTTTTTTTTTTTTTTTCGCTTTCAGAATAGTACATCTTCAACTGGATCGCTGAAAAAAATTTTATACATATGCACTTGGCCAAGTTGTGGAAAATCGTTGAGCACAGTGCAAGGAATAATTCGACATGTTCGAACAATCCATCTTGGGTAAGAATTCTAACTTAGTAATTTTCTATTGTTTTTGATATAAACGCTTTTTCGGCTTCTTTAAAAGGCAAAAAGCGTTAACTATACAACTAAAAGAGATAACGCTAGATGATAGCGAACGATGTGAAAAATTGAATGTCGGATGAGAGTGGAATTTTGCTGTATAGTAAATTTTCTGCGTTGTCAGCTAAAAAAAATTTTTTTGTTGGAATTGGTAGATTGAAATTCTAGATTTTATGATAGACGAAATACAAATATAGCATGTAAATATATAAAGATTTGGTGTGAATTAACTCCGTAAATAAAATCCCCGGATTTGCACGAAAATCAACTGAGGGGAATTTTGTGGGCGAAATTTTCTGCGCGACCGTTATAAAACTTCTCTGAGTTTTTTTTTTTTTTTTTTTTTTTTCGATTCATGTTTGTAGACCTAAACGACATTCAGAAGATGGCTTCAGCGACGGCGAAGAAGAATTCTACTTCACAGAACAAGACGACGACGAAGACGATTTCTGCGATCCATTCCCTCATCCTTTGGCACTATCACCCACACCGACACAATCACATTTTGACATGGTCAAAAGTCCATGGTCAGAACCCTGTCCAAGTCCAGAACCAGTCGAAACCACAGAAAATTCACCACAAAATCTACGCTTTAACTGGGATTTCCATATTTCTGATCAATCCAGCGCTGTTAAAACCGCAGCTTCAAGAGTTTCTCATCCGGCCAGTCACAGAAAACTGCGAGGCGAAAGCAAGAAATGTCGGAAAGTCTACGGAATGGACAACCGGCATTTGTGGTGCACGCAGTGTCGATGGAAAAAAGCTTGTGTTCGATTTGTGGACTGTTAAATGGATATTCTAACGTTGCTATAACAGTGGGTTGTAAATAGATTAATATGCGTCCCTTAACTTTAATGACATAAAATATCCCTCTATATTTGATATATTCATGGACATTACATTATACGTAAACTATATATTCAGTACAACTTGTAGTTCGCAAAATATTGCGCGTCGTACTAAACCATTTGCGGTTAAAAATACTCAAATTTATATTGTTTAATATTAACATAAACTGCATCCAGTAGCAAAACTGGCGTAATATTATTAGAGGAAGTTTTGGTTTATATTAAGTTATCGTTAGCTTTGCGTGGCTAGTTGAATTTAAGCTTTTTAATTTCACCAGGTGAAATTTTAGTTTTTGTTTCAAAGTACTTGGTTTTATTTAGACATTTTATAGCTTGAGCACTAAGACTAACTAGAATTCGCTTGCTTAAACCACGGGAATACTGGAAAGTACAGAGTATACGAAAATATTGTTCTAAATTGTCATTAAAGTAATTTCAACGAAATATTGTGTTTTCATTGTTATTGTTTTTTTCTCAGGGGAAATCCCGCGCGCGAAATGCACTAAAATGGCTTTTTGTGAAAATGTAGAAAACTGTATGATTTGCGAAGAAAAGCGCTCTTTCTTCTTGTTATGTGATATGTTATTTTTTTAAAAAAGCTCTAGTCTATATCTGCATCTCGATAATAACGTCCTTAGAATTGGCGTCGATCCAAGACAAGATTTTGACCTTTTATGAGAGTCGACTGAAAAGTGATCATCCGATACAAACAAAAATAGAATATAGCAGAATCAACAATCTTGACTTTAAAATATATTTTTCACCTCTATCTGTTTTCAAGATTAATTTTTTGTATTGGTTTAGATTTTAGCTGTGTTAGGTTTTATAAAAAGCGATTGTTCAATGTTAAATATGGAAATACGTTCACAGAAAAAGAACTTACTTCGCCGGCCGGCGAGTGAATTTTTTTGTCTGTCTGAAAATATAGTTGTTGTTCCTTCTTTTGCTCGTTTGAATTGAGTATGTTAAACAAGCTTGAAAAACAAAGATATAAAATCCTCATCGAATCGGAAAAACATTTTTTTCGCGACTGCTCTCGTATATCCAAGACCGGTTTTTGCGTTTTTTGTGATGTACGAAGTGTACCAAACCGAGTTGACGAGGGGTTGTAAAAAAAAAAAAAAACAGCAACAACAAAAAACAGCTAAACAAAATCCCATAAGCGAGAATTTTCTCGTATTGTAATGACATATTTGAAAAAAGTGTGTTCGCAAAACGGTGCAAAGTGGATTGGAAAAACATCTCAAACATGTTTTTAAATGCTTGGATGCAACACTTGCTTCTTAGCAACAAACGTGTGCGCATTGACTTTTTTTAGCGCGGTCAGTCAGAATAGGGATTATTCAACAATGCAACACAGTTTAGATTCATATACAACGGTGAATTTATTCAGAAATTACACAGTTTGCTTCCTTTCATTCGAGATCTTAATTTCCTTTATCGTTTCCTCTTTTCAATTTTGTCGAATGACATCTTGAAAAGTCACTCAAAAATTTTGCCTTGTTGATGTCGTTTGAATTCGCAATAATCATTCACCTAGATCTTTACAACAAACACAATAGATTCTCAGAAATTATTTTGAAAAAATTACAAGTTCAAAACGAGGGGGAGTCTGGTAAGCCATTGATTTTCTGGAAATTTTGACGAGTTAAATTCGGCCGGGAGTAGGCTTGTATTTGCGCTCAAACTGTCAATTCCAACGTTTATTTGTTCAGTAAATTTCACTTTCATATTGTATTTTTATCTGAAGATTTTGGATCGATTCCAGATAATTGTTTCAAATTTAGAATCCCTGAATATTTAATTTCAATTTGATGACATTTGATGTTTTTTTTCTTGGTTCCTGACTGGATAATTTGTTTACTGGTACTACCCGTAAGCCATTAGTTAGTGGTCTGGCCATAGAAACTTCATATCCTGGAAAATGAATGAAAAAAAAAAAAAAAAAAAAAAAATTTACAAAAGATTCTGAACGTGTTAACAATAAATACTGAATAAAATATATTTATAAATGTTCATATCGTTATATTGCTGTTTGAAGTTAAGTTTTATTTGATATTGTATTTTTTATCCTCATTTTTTTTTTTTTTTTTTTTTTTTGCTATTTTTTAAAGTTGTATTTGTTTTGCAACATGTGAATTGGATCAGTCGATCAAATGCCTATCATTTTGACGACAACACTTCAACTGGTCTATCAGTCCGAATCTCAAAGTGAAAAACTGAATCAGATCAAGAGAAGTAATTAGAATTTTATGACTTTTCTACTGCTGAACGGACTCTTGCCGCAGATATATATATATTTTTTCAAAGAAAATATAGTACAATTTGACAAAAAAGATATATTTTGATCTATTTATATATAGTTTTATCTCTTTTCTTTTGCGCTTCCTCCCGATTCTTCTTTTTTTCATTCTCTACTTAGTCATTGTGACAAGTTTCCTTTTTTTTATTTTTATCTTTCGTTTTATTCCTTTCAGGATTTCATTCCTTTCATTTCTTCATTTCGTCCCTTCTTTTCGTTTTTAAATTTATTTGTGAGCATTTTTGTCGTTTTCTCCACTCTATTTAGAGCATCGAGATATCATGGATGCGCTTAATAAGAAATGAGTTGTTATTATTAAATTATTTTTTCATCATTATTTCCGTGTTATTATTTCCGTGTTATTATTTCATTCTTCTTTCAATTCCCATTCATTCGTCAGTCTGTTTCCATTGCATATCAGTAAATCAATTAGAAAAGCATTTCAAATTTGTTTTTGCTCGACTTAATGTATATTCCACTCGTTTGTCAAAACAGGTCATCCACAACGAAAGCACAATCTCTTAAAGCTTTTCCAAGCGACTGACACTGTCATAAAACAAAGAAAGAAGGATTAGAACTTGCTGATCCATAAATACAAGCATATCAAGTGTGTAGTGTGGATTCGCTGATTATTTAGCACAGTTGCACATGGCATGCAAACTGTTCAGTTGAAACGAATACAACTTTGAAATTGATTGCTTTTATATAATCTCACAAATTTCTACTCATAATCATGAAATTGTTTCTGTCCCTTTTTAATGAATATTTTTAATACATGAGTTAGTGATTTGGGCCATTGACTCAACATATGTTGATTTATAATATTTTTAATTTTTCTAAAATCAATTTTTGAACAATTAGATATAATTGAATCTTAAAATTTCTTACTATTAATTTCCATTCTAATTTACATTTTTCGTTCTTGTATATTATGTTGCTTATGTGAAATTTTACCTATCAACTCTGAACTGATTTCTTTTCACCGTGAAATTGAAATTGGATATTGATTCTTAATTTCCTCATTTTCCTCATTTTCATTTAGTTTAGTTTGACTAAATGAAATGTGCAACTTGTCACATCGCCATTTAACACGATTACCATAGAAATTAAATCTCTTTTCTCAGTTTCTATTTTTCTCAGTTAGACTTTCATTTCCACTTTGTTATATTAGTTACTTGATATTGGCTTTGTGCTTGCCTGTGCTTTTGCTTTCGATAAAAATAATAATAAATAGAAGCTCTTTTCTCTCAAATTTTTCATTCCACTTCTCAATTTCGTACACTGAAAAACTCAGAAATTCAACTTATCAGAAATGTCTCAATTTTTCTTCCTTTCCATTCGATTTTCACACCGTTTTCAATAACTTGATTTGCTAGAGCATCTTTGTTTTATAATGTGGTTTCGTTTGTTGAGCTGATTTGAATAAGTATCACCCCTCAGCTAAAATGTAAACACGATCTAACATGGAGCATATCTCAGTCACGTAGCCAATGACAAGACAATGGCAAACTTTATTGATTCGCATCTTTCCTCGTGACGTCCACTCTTGGCCTGTAAAAACTTACCAACAACAGCTCGTGTTATAAAGAAAAACATTTGACCAGCTTTGAAAATAATAGAGTTTGTTTTTTGACCTTTTATCTACACGGTATTGAAAGGTATTTTTACTGAAACGTTTAGCTTCTTGCATGACATGTCACGGTGGCGAGACTTGTGTTTTCTTAAGTAACGCAATCTTAAATTGATGCTCGAAATATAGTCACGTTAGGTACACAGGAAGTAACCGTATGCTCTCAATTTTAATCAATCCACAATTAATACTATTTTTTTCATTATTATTTTCGTGTTTATTACTCGATCTATCGTTTGTTCCATTATTCACATGATTGCTCGTTCCGCATTTGATTGCGTGGTCGTTGGATCGTTCATTCGATTCTATTCGGACCGGTGCCATATCTTCTCTAATTTGAACATATTGTATCTATTTGTTCCAACTTTGGATAACTGTCAATCACTCTACGTGGGAGAGAAAGACCTAGTTCTGTCACGTTCCCAATATTTGTTACGTTCGAATCGTGATTTATTGCATGCAAGAAATCAACATCGATCAAAGATTCTGTTCAGCCCGGAAACCAGTTGCATCGGTGTTGAACGGTCTACGTGTTGCTATGCAGTGATTATAACTTGTTATTCTTTGTCGTTAAAACGTTTCCCCTTGCCTCCAGTCCACACTCTGGGGTTTTCCCCTTCTGTCAAGTTTCTAAGTGTCGCTATGTAATGTTTCAGCTTTTTACCCTTTTTTTTTTGTCTTGTCGTGAAAAATCTTCCCCCAACCTCCCCTCCCTCAGCAAGATGAAATGAGTTTCAAAAGGGCGTGGTTTCACAAATTTTTCAGCTCTAAAAGATACTAAAATCATGAGTTTCAGTGAGGTTCGGCCCCTAAAAGATAGTATTTGGCAAATTTCAGTGTTTTTAAATCCTAAAAGAGACCAAATCGCTGATTTTTACATCTAAAAGATACTACGAGCATCCCCGATCGTTTACCCCCGAATTAAGTCCCTCCGGGGGTTTCCTGTCCCTTCCCTTAGATTTGCTTCAATTTTAAAATTGACATTTGCAGTCTCGTTTGTGCCAAAAATAAGAGGTAGCACAGACGAAGTTTGATCGAGTTTGACCGAGTTTGAAAAAATAAATAAATAATAATAAATAAATAAATAAATAAATAAATAAATAAATAAATAAATAAATAAATAAATAAATAAATAAATAAATAAATAAATAAATAAATAAAGAAATAAAGAAATAAAGAAATAAAGAAATAAAGAAATAAATAGATAATTAAATAAATAAATAAATAAATAAATAAATAAATAAATGAATGAATGAATAAATAAATAAATAAATAAATGAATAAATGAATGAATGAATGAATCAATCAATCAATAAAAGTCAAATTTGTTATTATGGACAGACGTCACGTGACATTATGAATAAGGGCCATTTATTTGATCATGTTCAGTTCAATCTACAAACATAAATATCAGTATCAAAACGCGGTTTTCCTAGTCATCAAATCATTTCATTTTAAAAGATTCTGACATTTTCATTCCAGTCATGGCATACTATACTTCTTACTGAACACATTGTACCCGAAGGGGGGCGGAGTATATAGTATTCTTTTTGGTATCTTTTAGGGGTGAAAATTTGTGAAGCCACACCCTTTTGAAAATACGTCCGGTACATTTTAGGGTTATTTTTTTTAAAAAAGCAACCCCGGTAGGTAATTCCCGAAATCCCCCCTCCCTTCCCGAGAGATTGTACCTCAAAGTTAATTTATTTGCGGATTTCGTCTCGCTGATCGTTTCTGAACGTGCACATACACAACACACTTTTATGTTAAAACATAATGATTTTATCGGGATCTTCATATTCAAATAAATGGAGTTCAAATGTGGTTTGTGTTGTCGTACTTTCCGTCTAGACGGTCCAATATTGTCGCATACCTCCCCCGTTAGTCAATCAATTTATTCTATATCCAATGCTTGATATAATAAACAAATATTTGCACAGCACACTCTCTTGCAACTCCCTACGTTTCGACGGCACAATAAAGTAGCATGGCTTACCGAAAGGGTAGTCTATATTAATATGTAATATAGAAATATTAATTGTTAATATATGGAAATAATAATTGTTCTTATTCATTATTATTCGCTAAAATTAAATCGTTTGTTTTCCTTCTTTCGACAAAAAAAATTGGCACAGCTTGTATTGCCGCATGTTTTTTAGCATCTTTCGCCCCAAAATTGACATAGATCGTACTGCCACAATCCTTCCCAAAAAGTGAATCGTTTGTTCCACGGCTTTCGCCAATATTGACACGGAAGAATATTCACGTTTTCTTTCAACGAGAGAGAGAGAGGTGGTGGCCTAGTTGTTAAGGCATCGGACTTCTGGTCCACTGACCTGGGTTCCATTCCCAGACCGGACGACCACGTTGCGTTCTTAGGCAAGATACTTTACTCTCTCAGTGCATCGTCTTCTCGGATAAGGACGTAAAGCAGGAGATCCCGTCTGCCTTCACTCTGACTATGTTATAAGGTGGACGTAAAAGAACCGCTGAGGACGTAAACAAATCTCTGGCAGTGACCACCCTCAGGGTCTGTCTCAGCAACCAGCATTGAGCCGCACAGTTATTGGAGACTAGCTCTGCTATTGATGCCTCACAAATATGTGTAAAAACCTTATAGATAAACGTCTCATTGGTCCTAGCTGTTCAGACATTCAGTCAGACAGAGCAGTTAGCATCGGAAAATATGCCATGAGTACAAATACAATTATGGTATTTAGATTTGATAATTTGACAATATAGAAAACACGAATGAACTATGATATAATTATGTCGTGGCAGTTCAATCATAATGTGATGAAGATGAAAATGGTAATTATGATAGTGATGCTGATGACTGATGATGATGGTAGTCATGACGATATGATGGTGATGATAGTGACGATGGTGGTGGTGATGATGATGATGGTGGTGTCAACGCTTCTATTTCTAAATAATGATTCGTATCAATAATGATATATTATTCACTTTTTCATAATTTTGACATGTATAGAACATTTATTTTGTTACGTTTTACAATTAATTTTCATTTGCTGTTATTTTCAAAGTTGGAATGTTCGAGTTTCGAGTTATAAACATAAAACACAAAGCCCAAATCAACTGTACACATCTAGAACTTTTATTACTCAATTGATGGTATTGTCATCATTTTATTACTCAATTGATGGCCTTCATTCGTTCGTTCATTCCTTCATTCACTCATTCATTCACTCACTCACTCATTCATTCATTCATTCATTAATTCATTCATTCATTCATTCATTCATTCATTCATTCAACCATTCATTCATTCATTTATTCATTCAGTCAGTCAGTCAGTCAGTCAGTCAGTCTTTCGGTCGGTCATTCTTTCGTTCGATCGATCGTTCTTTCGTTCATTCCTTCATTCATTTTTAAAGGAAATTTCCTGTTTTATCAGTCCAGACATTGAGTCAGACAAACAACTTAATTTTGGCTACAAATCACCAAAGCATAAGAGTCACTTCTCACTGTCATGCCACAGATACAGATCTGTCTGACAAAACATACTATTAGCTCATATAAGTATTCTACTTGACACCTAATGATCACGACTACAAAGAAAAGAAAAGAACGCGTCTGGGATGATTCGATTAGAACAAAAAATAACAGAATGCTACGTGCAGTAGGAAACGTCCTGGCTCAGTAATCTGATATGTTGTTTTATAGGTCTGTTTCGACCACGTACTTTGTTTTGCCGGATCACGCCGGGCATAAATGCCCCAGTTTGTAGGCACTTCTCCATCCTCAGGGTTTAATTTGAAAAAAGAAAACAAGCAAGAAAAAAAAGCAAACAAAAAAACAGACTTCACTGATGGATTGTATTTTTTTAAAAAGATAGAGCTCTGAGTTCTGACAGGGGCGTATTAAGGGGGAGGGGGTCCCAGGGTAACCACGCACCACACCCCACTCCCCCTTTCAAAGCCAAAGATGGGAGTTCTATGAAATAAACTCTCCCGATCAACACCGCCGTCAAACGTCAGCGCATGCGTGGCATTTGCATTTGTAAACAAACAAATCATTTGGCATATTCACTTTTTATTATTAAGGAATTGCGAAAATATTTAAGCTTATTTTTTCTACATTAACTCTTTGTAAAATTATCTTTGCACCCTAAGTTTACACTTTTTCAATTCCGTTTACATTTTGAGAAAAAAGCGGCGAAAGTTTTCTCTTTTGTAGCTTTAATCCGATCCTTACGCAGAAAGCACTAGATACGAGAACGTTTGATCGGCATTTCTTATATTTTTTTCGGGCATGCGCAGACGTTTGACCGCGGTGCTTCCCGATGATGCGTGAGTGAAAGAAAAAATTCCTTTCACACGAAAATTTCTCCCATGGTACTCCCATCTGGTTTCTAAAGGTCCACTCCTTTCCTCAACGTGACTCAATCTGTCGTTAATTACAAGGTGTTTGTTAATGTATTTCAGTCTTCTCTTCATTGTGACCACAAAAGGAAGACGAAATTTAACCTTGACTTTCCGTGTCCTTGGCCTTGCTGTCAAATCAATTAAACTAATTCCCAGTATTTCGCATGTATTCATTTCTCATTGAAACACTAAAGAATATGATTGGTAAAGACTTCCGATAATCTCAATGGTAACAGCCTACACTATCATACGCACGGCCGACCTCACATGCTACTCCTGCGGCAAAGTACGCAGGCCACAAGAAAACGCGGGCTCTGGGTACCAGATTGTCTCCACTCATATACTGCTCCAATATAGCTGTTTATATAATGGAATGCTAAGTGGGCTTTGATTGGTCGAGAGCCATGGGACCCATGACCGTTAAAATACAGATCTGTAGAAGCACACGGTTACAAATGATGGCGTAACGCGCGCTAATTAAGGTAATTCCGTAGTAATAAAACTAGCCATAGCATTTTGATAAAACTTCTACATTAAAACATTTTGAGTTTTTCATCAAAAATATAAAATAAAAAAATGGGGTCACCGTATTGTATTTCGCGAGAAAATTTTTTAAAGTATACCCACTTTTGTCAATTTAGTGTCTAACATTTGAAAATGGGCATCATACATAAAAGTATCTCTTGACTGAGATTGGTCAATACCAAATATTTTGAATGTGCTTTAGTATGCTCCTTATACATCGGGCTACCGATGTAAAGCAAAAGATTTGCACTAAAATGCAACAGCAAAGAGAAATAAAGCAAAAATTAACAAAATGTTCGAAATTTTACGGGCCTCATCGACGCTTTGAACAAAACACTTTTCAAAATATCGAAAAATCTAGCCATAAAATTTTGTCATCGATCATATATGTTTTAAAAAACATGATTTCAAATGATATTATGAAATAAAAAAAGATAGGTGCCCGTATTGGTTTGCGAGACATTTTGAGAAATATCCTCAAAATTAAATTCAATAATATCAAGGCTTTTCCCAGTATGGACTGGGGCGAGTTTAAAGAAATTCGTAATTTTTCGCTTGAAAACGTTAAGGTGTTTTTCAGACATAATTCTGTATCTATTGATGATAAGAAATGTAAACTCTAAAATTCGAACTATGCGCAGAACTGTGCGCAGTGCAAAACTACGGAATAACCTTAAGTGTGTTGAGCTGAAAAAAAGTGCAAAAACCCTGGTGCTTGGATTCTTTTTTTCTGTGACATTATAATTCTATTGTTATTACACTTAAAAAAAGGAAATGAAAAGTAAACTTAAAGACAGACCAGACTAAGCGAAAAAAAAAAGATGTGCAAACGCAAAATAGAATTAAAATAAACATTTTTCAAAAAAAGAAGAAAAGACAGAAAGAAAGAATTGAAAAAAAGCAATAAGCAGAAATTGATCAGCAGTTAACATGCAGGCAAAGAAAATACTTTACCGCTCCTCGTTTATTGTAAACATTTTCCTTTTTTGACTTTCAAATTTAGCGCGATTTTCCCATGATCCAACGCGCATAAAGAATCCTTCCAAAGAATGACGTCATGTATCTATTAGTGATGTCATAATCCACGCGTGGTTCCAAATACTAATTAAGTTCACTAATTGCCGCTTTTGTTTGTCAACCTGATCTAAGATGGTTGGTTAGAAAGTTGCTCAGTAAAATGTTGAGTTTTTGGAACTTTTTCAGAAACGTTTTTGATGCGCTTATAAAACGAATTTAAAGATGCTGATAATTTTGCTAGAATATCTAGTTTATTTTTGTACCATCGCGTACATACTCGAATTTGAAATACTTGAGAAAGTTTTCATTAAGTTTGGTAAGTAGTTTTATAGAATTGCAAACTTCTTCATCATGACTTCTTCTTTTCTACTTCTTCTTGATTTCTTTTCTTCTCCGGCCTGTCTTTTTCTTCCTCATGTCTTACTTTCTTTTGTTCTCTTTCTTTTTCGTTTCCTTCCCGATTCCTGTTTTAATTCTTCTACACTTTCGCTTATGATTTTTTCTTTTTTTTAATTCTTCTTCTTTTTCTCTCTTTATCAAACTTCTTCTTTCCTCTTCTTTCTTCTTCTTTCTTCTTAATTCTTCTTTTTTCTTTCGTCTTCTTTATTATTATTCTTCATCTATGTACTATCTTCTTTCTTGTTCTTCTTCTTTCTTTTCTTTTCTCTTCTATCTTTTTCCTTATTCTTCTTATTTACTCCTTCTCTTCTCCGCCCCGATCTTCCTCAGTTCTGTCTTTCTCTTATGTCTTTGATCCTCCGTATCTGTACAGCTACGACGGTGCTTTATGTATTTAGAAGACTCTTGAGAAAATTGGTGCGACTGAACAACAAACTTCTATGGCTGATAACGTTTGTTATCTTCGGCACGTTATCTTGGGTTATTGCAAGGTGAGACTCTAGTTTGTGAGTTTTTCTTTTACGTGAATTTCTAGCTGGCTTGGGTGTACGAGGCATTGATAAAGTTGTCCACTATTTTTCCGGAATAGCGAGTATTTAGGCTACGTGCAACCGGCCAGCCCGGTCCCAGGCTACCTGCTTGGCAAACACGTTGGTTTGAACTCTCACTGGTTGGTTGATTTGCAGTACGTCTTGCTTGATTGTGAGTTGACTGTCTTAGCCGGCCGACTTATTATTTGTTTGGCTAGTTGGAAGTCTGGCTGGTCAGGTGGGTTGGCTGATTTACTGGAATCCCGCATTGGTTGGTTCAGTCCAGGCGCTAGCAACATGACAACGAGTAACAATTTAAGTTGTTTAGTTATATTATTTTCAGCTTCCTCGATTTTCCATGTTTCCGTGATTTTACATGGTTGTTAGCCTTAGTCTGGACATATGGGAAAAACACAGGGATAACTATACGGCCACAGAATGGTAAGAATTGCATGAATACAGCTTTGCTTCTTTGATCGCACCTTTTTCATCCATTCAATGTTGTCATGTATTTGTTTGAGCATCAATTCATTTATTCATTCATTCATTCATTCATCCATTCATCCATTCATTCATTCATTCATTCATTCATTCATTCATTCATTCATTCATTCATTCATTCATTCATTCCATCATTCATTCATTCATTCATTCATTCATTCATTCATCCATCCATTCATTCATTCATTCATCCATCCATTCATTATTCATTTATTCATTCATTCATTCATTCATTCATTCATTCATTCATTCATTCATTCATTCCATCATTCATTCATTCATTCATTCATTCATTCATTCATTCATTCATTCATCCATCCATTCATTCATTCATTCATCCATCCATTCATTTATTCATTCATTCATTCATTCATTCATTCATTCATTCATCCATCCATCCATTCATTCATTCATTCATTCATTCATTCATTCATTCATTCATCCATCCATCCATTCATTCATTCATTCATCCATCCATTCATTTATTCATTCATTCATTCATTCATTCATTCATTCATCCATTCATCCATACATCCTTACTTCCATCCATCCATACTTCCATCCATCTATCCATCCATTCATTCATTCGTTTATCTTTACATATCGCTTTTGCAATGATTCTAAAACTTTCATATTGAATGTGTTTTTTTATCCACAGCCCTCGATCGTTTGACATGGTTGATTGAGATCCCAGTCAAATATATATGCAGTCACAGACACAGATCAGTGAGTAACCAGTACTAAATTAATCAAATATTATCAAATACTATATTTAAAAAGCGAATAAATTCATTTCATTTCCAATGTTTCTATGAGGACTTCAAATTTTCATATATACATACAGCAAAACAGAGTCATACAGAAACATCTCTCTTTATAAAAAAAACGGTTTAAGGCAAAGAAAACCTGGTAGGGCTTGTCTTGTTCTCCCAAGCAAACTGGCTCATAAAAATATATAACAAATCTTTCGAAGGTACACACCCTGCGTCCCATGGCTTTTAATGCTCGAAGTTACACTGATGACAATAATAAAATATTATAAATTTGGTTAAAAATTTCTAGGCGTTGTCTAGAGCAGAAGTCGAAACAGAGTGTAAAGCCATGTTCACTCGAGCAAGCCAATGCAGATTTAAGTCTTGCATATGCACTGGCGTTTGCGTTTTTATCGATTCACACGTTATAAATGCATGCAAGCGCAAGTGCAAGAAAAACATTTTTTTGCATTTCTTACGTTTGTATTTGCATTTGCATCGCTCGTGTGAACCAGGCTTAGCAGTCACTGGGAATTAAACTTGTGATCTCTAGACAACTGCATTTACCATAGTTGCTCTTGTTCTTGTTCTCTTGCTCTTTGTTTCGTGTTGTGAGTCAGAGATCAATACATGTACTTATTTGAATCATCCCTTTTAAGAAATCTATTGAGGTGCGTGCTGTTGAGATGAAACCAGCTGATAGATACGTACCACTGGGTGGAGAGAATGCCAGGAAGAAGTTGGTTATTGATGACCTTTTGCTTTCTCAGGTAAGAACATGGTGTGGTATGATACAGTACGGTATGGTATGGTAGGTTAGGGTAGGGTAGGGTAAAGTAGGGCATGGCAGGGTATGGCTGATGTGCACGGTTTGATGTGAGTTGGTGTGGTGTGGTATTGTAACTAATCTGATGATATATTGTGGATTAAATTGTCATAAAAAGCTATAGCTTGACCCTGGCAATATCTGGGACAGTGCAAAGCTGATTGTCGATTACTACCCTGTTAGTATTAAACAGGTACGTTATCTTTTTTGTTGATAGCTCCTATAAAATACTCAAATTCAAAATGCTACTTTTTTTCAATTTAGCAATGCAAAGCTGATGTGCCCAACAAGAGCCGCAACTATTTCCCCACGAGTCTTTCGCCAATTGCTTCTGGTAGTGAGACCTCTGTAAGTTTTACTGGCGGTCCACCAAGTGTTGCCACTAGTGACGTCTCTGTCAAAGCTGTCAGTGGTTCACAAAGTGAATCTTCTGCGAATTTGACCAGGAACGTGTTAAAAAGATCTTCAAGTGCGCCTGCACTCATGGTGGTCAGCAGATATCTAACTGTTGCTCTTTGCAATGCTGCACTTGGTAAGGCCAGTAGTTTTTCTAGCGTTGGGGCCAGTACCCCAACCACTGTCTACGATCCACCAACCAGTGAAGCAAGCTGCCTTGGTCCATCAGTTTCAAGTGAAACGTCACCAATTGTGGTCAGCAGATGTTTAGCTGTCGATGCCTGCGATGCCTCATCTGTAATGTCCAGCGGTTCCCCAGATAATGTTGCCAACGATTCTTCTGTGGTTGTTGTTTCCAGCAGCACTGCTGTAAGAGTTAGTAGTGAGTCGTCATCCATTGTTGGTAGAAGAAGTTGTCCAGCTGCCTCGGCCTGTGACAAGTCTCCTAGTGCAGACAGTCTCTCTACGGCACAAGTGGCCAGTGAGTCTGCGGCTAGAGTTATCAGCGGATCTACATCCTCTTCAGGTAAGTATTTAGAAAAGTGATTTTTTTGTTCATCGGGCTATTCATACAGTCTAATCAAGGCACTGTCTATAATGGACCATTACGGGGATTCGTCGCTCGACCGCACGAAAAGAGCATCTTATATAATCAATTCACCACTTTCACAATAGCCATAGCTCCTTCTGTTTTGAGGATAGGTTTTGTGATGCAAATAAAACCAATTGTTATTCAAATACAAATGATTTCAATAACCATATATAATTACTCTCAAAAATCTGAAGGTATCATGGGAATGTGAAAGTATAGAATTACCTTTTTTTCATATTGCATTCCTTTATCTTTTGTAGCCGTCGGTGACAACAGTGCACTGCCTGATTTCACTTTCATGCCATCTTGCGTTGACTGGAGCAATGGCTCTAGTGATATTTCTGTTGTAAGAGTGACCAACAGCGATAGCAACATTGGTCGACCTCCCCTTCCTAAGAATGCCCAGAAACGTTCTGCTAAAAGAACTGATGATCGTCTACTTGGTTTCCTGACTGGCATTTTTAACAACAATGTCAAAGTGAAGTACGCCCCTCCCGTCGAAGATGACTCGCTGCTCGGGTTCCTGGTCGAGGTTCTTATGATGGACGACGAGTACCTCATGCTACCACTGTCTGTGGATTCATCTGGAGCCAATACGATTTTAGAACATGACAGTTGCCATAGCGACGTCAAAGTATGCAACAGCAGCGATTGGTCTGTCACTATCTCTACTCGAGAAAACGATGAGGTTTTCATGTCAAGTTGTGACAGCAGTATGTATAGTGACGAAGAATCGAGAGACATTGATTTTGCAAGCAAGGACACTGCTAACGCTGAAGCAATTTCGATTTGGGGAGGCATGTTAGCGGATGTTGGTACGACACATCTGACTCATACAGCGCATGATACTAAATCAGGAAGCCTGGATGATGATGGTACGGTCCAGGAAGCAGATACCAGTAGTTTTGTGGACACCAGGACATTGACACTTGGTGTTGGTTGTGCAGCTGTGCTTGGCCTTGTGTGGTGGAGACTCGTCAAGTCTTGAATTTAGAGACGACTGATGAATATTTTAAATCCTTTTCTTTTCTGATCTGTCTTGTAAAATCATGTTTCACTATTTCTCGCTATTTCTGTTTTTACCCTTTGCTAATTTTGAAGAACTATATATTGCTTTTAAACTGTCAGTGTTTTTTTCTCTAGAAGTAACTTTTTTGACGTCTCTTCCTTTTTGATGTTTTGCTGAATTAAATTTGGTGAACTTTGAAAATGTGTCTTTGAGTCTTTCTTCCTTGCTCTTTGTCTAATATTGCCTTTCGAGACAAAAAAAAGTCATAATCTTACATGCACTGCACCTGCACCTGTTTTTCTCTCAAGCTTGAAATCCGACAGGCCATCTCAGCGCGTCATGAGACGAGGAAATGAGAGAAAGAACGTTTTAACTTGCGATGCAAAGCGACCAAATGGTCGGTCGACCATGTGCATGCGTTGACCGCAATAGTTCCTTGCCTTTTCAATAAGTCAAGTCAATAAGTCTTTTTCTGAACGCATGACGCATGAACGAGCTATGATTTCTAGTGTTTATTCTAGTGATGTTCGAAAATATCTCAGTCTTAAAACCTTCAAGTGACGCAGCCTGGCATACTTTGTTTTCGATTTTTTCTTCAGGCTTTAATAATTAAATTGAGAGATTTGCTTACCAACCACATTCGAAGATAAGCCGTTTTTCGGCTGATTGTTTTTTAATTGCCTACCGCTTATCTTGTCGGAGTCATTGTTTGGTTGTTTAACAGTCATGCAATTGAAAATTTAGAATCTGTTTTTATTTATTATCATTGTTTTTTTTTATTTTTTCATTCGTCGTGGATGGCGTATGAAAGAGACAAATATGTTAGACCAGTTTTAAAAATATTCCCTGTTTTTTTCGTGTCTCTTCAGTTGAATTCTTTACGTCGTTTTTGTTTTTTTCCGCTGGTGTTTTTTTTAATTAATTAATTAATTTATTTATTTTGCTAGCATGTATTCCTTTCGACCTCTTTTCTTCCCTTTATTTCGGCCACTTGTTTACCGCGAAAAGGTTAAATTTGTGGGGTCCCTGTGTAACCTCATACGAGGGGAAGCCTGAGGCCGGGAATTTATCTGCTCCGCTTCCAACTTCCTACACAAAGCCAAATATCATGGTTATCGGCAAAAATGCGCTAATGAAAAGGATTTGATATCCATTTTTGCTGATAAAGACCTTCATTAACACCCTATCTACGATACTGGGCAAGGAATCAAGAAAAATACGCGGAAAATTAGCACCGTATGTTCACGATTGTGGTTGAATTTTCGGCATGTTTTTGGTGACATCATGAAAGTTGATTGCATCGGAAGTTGAACACAATTATTCATTTAAATATTCACTATTGCGCTTTCCTACCCACTGAAAACTCCTACGACTAATGAATTAGTTACTACAAGAACGCCGACTAGTGAAATGGTTGATGAAGCAGGATTTCAGCTGACAATTTTGGCAAAAAGACGCGTGTTTTGAGTTGTCAAAATGACCAATTCGTTCATGGTGTTGATTACCTTCTGTTTACTGCAGTGATTTGGAGTTTGAAAGCCGCGATGGCTTTTTGCTGGAGAAATATCAAAGAAAATCGTCTTTTAAGTGTGATTTTCTGCTTGTTAATTTGTGCCATCGTTGGACCTTTGGTTACTTTACATCAACTAAACAAATCTACGTTGCCAAAGGATTTTTCTGTACAATTTTTTACGTCACGAAACACTCTGGACAAAAACGACAAAGATGAATTTTTAGTAGAACAAATAGACGAGTTGAAATTACAAATTAATGAATTAGAGAAAATCAAGCTTTCTTTATCGAATGAACTACGAGATTTGGAGGGAAAAAGACATGTAATTCACAAAAATATTCAAAAATTGCATGAAACTGCAGAAAAATTGAAGCAAGATTTCAAGAAAGTTACTAGCTTGGTTTACAAAGCTAAAAGAGACTTGGATATTTTTAAGTTGGAAAAGACAAAGATTAATCAATGTCCACAATTGCCGTATATGAAATTACCGAACCCTCCTGACTTAAAGCCTTTGGAGGAATCACTAGTCAAAAATCAAAATAAAGCTAATTTAAGATGTACTCTGGAAAGCTGCTTTGATTTTTCTCGTTGCCCTTACTCTGCTGGTTTTTCAATATATGTCTATAACCCTTTGAAATATTTAACAAAACCGTCAAAAATTACAAACTCAGCTTATAATATTCTCAAGAGTACTTTGTACTTTACAACAGATGGAACTAAAGCTTGTGTTTATATTGTTTTATTACGAAGAGGTACGACAACCAAGCTAGAGCCAGCTATTACGTCATTACCATACTGGAATAATGGACGTAATCACATCATCATGCACCTCAAGACTGATGATGATCATACAAACAGTGATTTAAACACCGGTATGGCTATGCTAGCGCAGTCGTCTTTTACACATTCTCAATTCCGTCCTGGATTTGATTTGCTAATGCCACCTTTAGTCGGCAATTACACTGGGGTGGAGTTATGGAAACATACACAGCAGCAGCTACCAGCATACAGACGATACTTCCTGTCATTTGAAGGTCACACAGCAGATGAAGAACATGTGGTATTAAATAGCAAAGATCTGTTGTTACTGTCTAAAGAATCGAATGACTTCTACATAAAGACATACTGTAATATTACCAAGAGTAGAGGAAAGCAAGATTGGGGACTATGTGGCAGCCATTTTGATAGAATTAAACTATTAAAACAGTCGACTTTTAGTCTAGTTGTAGGAGTGAAAAGCTCACAAGGGTTGCTGGATTCAACTCATGTTAGGCTTATAGAAGCTCTACAATCTGGTGCTATCCCAGTCATTTTAGGTCACACATCTTTATTACCATTTTCAGAATTTATAGACTGGCGTTTAGCTGCAGTAATTTTGCCTCCAGCAAGAGTAACTGAGGTCAATACACTCCTCAGAACTATAATTACACAAGATTTGTTACAGTTGCGACGCCAGGGAAGGTTTTTATGGGAGAACTATTTTAGTACACAGAAATCTATTTTATACACAACTTTAGCAGCCGTTAGAACTAGACTTTCTTTGCCAGCAAAACCTTTGCTACCGTCTCCATCACCATCAGTTTTCACGGAAACTAACCAACCAGTTAAAAACCCACCAGATGCTGAAGCAATCTTAGAATTACCTATAACATCGCCAACATTTACTCGCAATATCACTACAACTGTTAACTATGTGCAAAGTGACTGGAATAATGCGCCAGGTGCGATTTACTCATTTCCTAGTACACCTTTTGAGCCAATGTTTCCATCGTCAGCACCATTTTTGAACACCACAACAAATTTTGAACTTATCAACAATGGTAAGGGAGGATCTGGAGAGGCATTTGGTCGAGCACAAGGAGGGAATCACCCTAAGGAGCAGTTCACAGTTGTTTTCTTGACGTATGAAAGAGAGCTGGTATTAATGGAGTCGATACAGAGACTTGTTGGGTTACAGTATTTGAATAAAGTGATCGTAGTATGGAATAGTCCAGCAAATCCTTCAATTAGTCTGAGATGGCCTGATATTGGGGTTCCTGTGCATGTGAGTAACAGCAATTAGTTTGATTGAATTTTATAAAATAATTGGGATAGCTCACACAAGCATTTCAACTGCCAAATTCTAATCTATCGCACACGCTTATTGGACAGTGTGAATAAAACGTAACATAGGGAGAATTTACTTTGGATTCGCTTTTTTTGGTCTTTTCATGTGTTTGTTATTTTATAAAACAAATCAAAAGCAGTTTTGTCATGTTTGATACTCTGATCAAAACACTTGGGATGTTGAGAGAACACTCAAGAAGCTGGAAATGCGCAAAATTCAAACGTTAAATTAATGTGTGTTTGGAACAGCTGTTATTTTACGGTCAACCTGAATCAGCTGTAATATCACAATGTATTTGTTGTTCATTTTTTTGTCAGGTAATCAAGACATCTAAGAATAGTCTCAACAATAGGTTTATTCCATATGATGTGATAGAGACAGATGCTATTCTCTCTGTGGATGACGATGTGGAGCTACGTCATGAAGAAATCCTGCTGGCATTTAGGTAGCATATTAAACAAAAATAAAAATGGTGTATGTGGGAGGCCTTTATGAGCATAACACAGGAAAAAATTATGATTCCCACAATGGGTTTATTTTGGATTTATTTAGCGCGTCTGTTGGGACTTACTTGAAGGATTGTAAAGTGATTTGTTAAATCAAATATTAATTAAAAGTTGTTTGCTTTGAGGAAATGTCATGGCAACCATGAAACACGTTTTAACTGACAAACAGACCAATAGATTCCTAATGCCTGATGTTATTGTGCTTCAGGGTTTGGCGTGAGAATCGTGACAGAATTGTTGGATTTCCAGGAAGGTTTCATGCATGGGACAGTGAAAAGAATAGCTGGATTTATGCCTCAAGGCACTCTTGTGAACTGTCCTTGATTCTGACTGGAGCAGCGTTTATACATAGGGTAAGATCAACTTCTTTACCTTCAGTTAGTCTTTCATTCTCATAAATTCATTCCTTTGTTTTCTCTTTCATTAATAAGTTGATTCATCCATTCTGTCATGGATTGATTGATTGGTTCATTCACTTGCACATGCATTCATTAATGCTTATGTTCATTGATTCATTTGATTCATTTGTTCATTCATTGACTCATTGATTTATTCACTCACTCACTTATTCACTCACTCATGATTACTCATGACATTTTCATTCTTTCACTCATTCAAGACATTATTTATTTGTGCATACATACATACATCCAATTATTCATTCATTCATTCATTCATCCATCCATCCATCCATCCATCCATCCATCCATCCATCCATCCATCCATCCATCCATCCATCCATCCATCCATCCATCCATGCATCCATCCATTCATTCATCATTCATGCACATATTCAGCTATTTATTTATTCACCCAAATGATTCTCTCATTCATTTATATTTCTTTTCATCAATCCATATATCCATCATTCATTGTTTTTTTTTTTCATTTTTATTCTGCAGTATTATCTGTATCTTTACACCCACTGGATGCCAGAATCCATCAGATCTAAAGTAGATGAGTACATGAACTGTGAAGATATTGCCATGAACTTCTTAGTATCTCACATCACTAGAAAACCGCCATTAAAGGTAGGATGATGATGATGATAATCATAATGATGATGATGGTGGTAATGATGATAATGATGGCAATAATGATAATGATGATTGCATGTTGATGATAATGATGGTAATGTTGCTGCTGATGATGATGATTATGATAATGATGATAATGATGATTTTGATTATGATGATGATGATAAAGATGATTATAAATTGTAATGATGTTGACATTAAAGCCATAAATGGTGTTGTGAGTTTTGCTATTGTTGAATACCTTTGTGTTTTGTTTTATCTCAGGTTACATCGAGGTGGACATTTCTGTGCTCTTCCTGCCCAGTGTCTCTGTGGGAAGACAGGACTCACTTTGAAGAGCGTGATAAATGCATGAATTTCTTTTCTGATGTGTATGGCTACATGCCGCTGTTGAGGACACAATACCGTGCAGACTCTGTTCTCTTTAAAACCAGATTATCTTCATCAGAATCAAAATGCTTTAAATTTGTTTAATATAGATAAAATAAATATACAAAATATATAATATATTCAATCTAACGTATAGTATTTAATATTATACATTATGTTTTCTTTAACCTCAATTAGCTCATCACATTGTTGTTAAATACCAGTAAAATTCAAATATAATATTTTCAATGAAGCATGGGAAACTCACTTGAAAATATGGTCTTTTGTCTTTCAAAACATTCAAGGTTTACAGTTAAAACACCTCAAGCATACCCACCAAAAGTTCATTAATGATTTCATTCTTTGAATCTTGATTTGATTATTCGATTTGAATATTTTTTGAAATCGACCAGTCTAACATTTGAGACAAGAAGTTACTGTTTGAGACAGAAAAAAACTTTGAAAATCTTCAACTGAAAGATTAACTGTCTAGAAACTCTCACTGAAGTACTTCTTGACAAAAGAAAGATGCTATTTTGTTTACTTAGGATTTTTTTTGTTGTAAATACTTTATTTTGAATGTTGTAGACTTGTTTTCAAATTTGATTACTGGAATCAAATAATCAATTCAATTTTCGAATAATGAATTCAATAATGAAGTTTTGGTGGGTACGCTTGAGGTGTTTTGACTGTAATATCAACCAAAAGAGCCAGTGTAACTTTCATGTTACTCTTTCTGTTATGAACCATATTTGTTTGGTTTTATTAAAGTCACTGCTTTGACATCCAATCAAAACATATTTTAGTGTCAAATGTTAATGCTTGGATGAAAGCAACTGTAATTCATAAATGTAAATGTTGAAGTGTACAAAGGAATGGTACACGTTACAAGAGTACATCATACAATTTATCTTTGAAAAAAGTACCACTCCTGAATTTTGGTTTTTGCTGGTTTTTGCCCATTTTCTGCAAAAAAAGCTTGAACTGTGAATTTTTTCATTCTTTCAGTCAGCTGCACAGTTTTTGTTTTGAAAGAAGGAAAAATATAAAAGTTGCATTAGTGATATTTTGTTAATGGTGTTGAGCAAAGAGAATGTGATTATGACGATGATGATGATGATGGTAACAATGTTAAAGTTGATTTTAATGATACAAGTGTTGTTTAGTTGATGAGGTTGGAATTTTCATTGTAGAGTTTTATTATAGTAGGAATTTAGAGTATTGCTAATCAACCGATTATTATATTTTTATTATAAAAATCAAAGTATTCATTCAAGAGATTTATTTACCAATATTTTTTTTATTTATTAGTTTAGAATCATCAAGATATTAATATATTGTTATGGTATCTGATGAATTAATATATATCTTATTATAAATTTTATAAAATGTTAGTAATTTTGATAATATTGTTACCAAATGAATTAGTATTCAATAAACAAGTATAAACAAAATCTTTCAATCATTAATTTCCTTCTTGCATTCATTCATTCAATGTGTGGAAGAGAAGTACAATCCTTAATTGTTTTAAAATTATCTCATTCAAAATCAATTTCATAAGTTCATTTAACCGAATATTTGATATGCAGTACGCCCTTTTGCCTGCCCACTGGCTTGTGGACCAGAGCTTGTGAAAACTATCATCCTGTTGAGCAGTTTTAAAATATCTCGAAGGAAAAGAACGCAAGTACAGTTGTTATTTTTCACTGGTCAAACTTTTAACTAGCTCTTGCACTGAACGAAAATTAGACAGGGAATTGTGTTGTTTTGACTTTTTATCTCTCTTTTGTTGCCATGGATACTGGTGATAGTAATAAACAAAATATATATTGTATTAAATTAGCATTATATATTATCGCATTTTTTTCTTTATTCAGGGTAATTTCTATAGTTTATATATCATCAGAGGCAATCTCGAAATTTGGGAGGTTCAAAAAATGAGATTACATTTAGTTCTTGTTTTTTTAGTATTTCACAATTCCCATTTTGCTAGCTAATATTTTATTTTCATTTTCAGACTAAATGTTTTTCTTTTCAGATTTTTAAACTGTCTAAATTCCTTCACTTTCGTTTGTTTTCCATTGTCTTTTAGTGTTATTCTTTGTCCTGTTCAACCATCCATCCATTTTTACATTCATATTTCACCCATTCACGAAAAATCATAATTTTTGGGAAATCCAACTAAAAGCATTTGTCTGTTTTAAAAAAAAACTTGCACATGTTTGCCATAAGACAACATATTTTCAAAGCTTTGAAGATAATTTGATTGATTTGGGGATGTTTTGGCTGTGTTTCTAAGCAACTGATTTCAATGTTTATTTGGCAACGAAGGAATTGTACCCATGTGACCGATATTATGACGTCAAAGCCGATTCACAAAATCTAAAATACAAGTCAATTTCTGGTTTTGAAGTCCTTTATTTTAAAATTATGGCTTCACATCTTTATGTATAAGCGTGAAGAGCTTTTATGTCTAATTATTGTCATTTATCGTTTGCGATAATGCCAAATGCCCGCGCCAAGTACAAGCTAAGTTTACTCTGCTGAAATATTTACTGACTCGTGTTTGCGTTGGAAGTTTTTTTGACTTCGCAAATTTGTCATAACAAGAAAGAATTATTTTCTCTGGTTGTAGTGAACTATCGAATATTTGTTAATTGAAAATGGCAAAACTTAAAAAAGGAGTTCGCAAAGGGGGAGCAAGTTCATCGAAAGAGGAAGCTAGCACATCGAAAGATGAAGTTGACGAAGAACATAGTGAAGAAGGAGTTGAAGAAGGAGTTGACGAAGCTCAAGCACTAGAAAAAGAAAACGATTTAGCAACAAAAGCTGAGGAAGCTAGTATTGCCGGGATGGACCTGGATGAAATTCCATCAAAAATACCTGTTGATGAAGACACTGCCAGCGATAAAAAGGAGATAAAAATTGAGCGAGAAAGTACAATCTCCAGATCAAAGACGAACGAATCTGGCGATAAAGTTGAAGCTACCGAGCTGGTAGAGCTGCCTGTTATGAAAGGCAAAGGCAAGAAAGGAAAGGGCAAAAAGAAGAAAAAAGTTGTCGACGAAGGAGAAAGCGTACGGGAAAGCAGCTCTGCATCTTTGAAGAAGGGAGATAAACTCAAAGAGTTAACTACCGATGAATTTACAGATAATACCCTCATTCAAGAGCCTCAAAAGATAACTAAAAGTTCTAAAAAAGCTGAAGAAATTGAGCTTGAGCCTATGGGGCTGCAAATTGCTGAGAAAGATTCTGAGGAGAAAAATGTAGTCGAACCAAAAGACGTAAATGGAAATGTCGAGGAAAAAGCCGCAGATGATAAAGTGGAAAAAGAATCAATTCGAAGAAAACCTACTCTTTCTGAGTTGAGAGAGTCTAGCTTGGATGCAGAAAATGCAGAAAATAATGAGGTAAATTGTATATAAGCGCACTATAATTGTCAGCTCGGAAATTAAATTGATAAAGTCTCTCGTATTTATATTTTTGGATCAATTTCATGCCAAAACAGACAGTCTATTTGATTTCATAGACAAACTTGAATATAGTAAAAATGTATTTTGACATGGCTTTAGTTTTAATTGGATTTTTTATTGACATTTGTAAGATCGACTTTTCCTGTATTTTATCTTGTATTTTGGAAGTATAGTGATAGTACTAAATCAAAAATTAGAAGAAAAAAAATAGAAAATTAGATGACTGAAAAGATTTGTACAATTGTTACAAACATGGTATTTTTGCAGATATTTTTTCTGTCATCTGTAGAAAAAAATTTCTACAAAAATGAATAATTTATTTTAATAAGTACACTTTTTAAATTTTTCTTGATTAAAAAATGTGATTAAAATTAATATGTCAAGTGCTAATATGTTACAATTATAAAATTAATGTAATTATTTTTTGTCTTTTAGAATTGTAGTGAGGACACTCGAACCATGAACACTTGTCTTTTTTTAGCTTTAATTTTTTTACCTTTCTACTGCTTTCAATTCTCTAAAAAAGTAGGACTGAACTCAAATGCACCAAGTTATCAAAAGGAAAATATTTTCAAATTGATTCACTCAAAGGATGCTTGTTAAAAAAAGTGTCCAAAAGCACACAGTGTTCACGGTTCGAGTGCCCTTACTGTAAATCACAAAATGGAATATAAAATATCTGCATAGAATGTGATGATGATGATGATGATGACAACTGTAACTTATAATAATTTCATGATTTTTGATTCCCTATTTTTATTTTCCTTTTTTCTCTCTCTCACAGAAATCAGAAGAAACTATTGAAAAGAAAACAGATACCAAAGACGAAACCACTAAACCAGAATCATCAACGGTTGAAGTTGACAAAGACTCTGAAGTTGTCATTGACGTGGAGCGAAAAATCTCCAAAGATAGTTTGACATCAATCAAAGTTATTCCTAGTGAAAAGACTGACAAAACTGAAACAACAGCAGTACCACTGATGGAAGAGGATGAAGAAAGTGATAAAAAGTCCCTCGAAGTTAAAGTGGAGGCGTCAGAAAAGAAAGATGTTGAAGAAACACTAAACACCTCTGCAGTTGTAGAACTTGGGTCTGAAGTGGATTCAGAAAAGAAACTTGACAATGACCAAACAAAACAAACAGAAGAAATGCAAGCAGAAAAGAATGCAGAAGAAAAAAGTGTTGCAGTTGCACTTGAAGTAGAAGGTGTAAGTGATAACACTAAAGATGAAGCCCCGACAGACAATGTTGATGGTAAAAAAGAACCATTTTTGGAGTATGAGATAGATGACGAGTTGCCATGGGCACGGTACAGGTCTCTTGATGTTCCACCGAGTAAAGTGCCTGTTGAAGAAGAAGATGAATGGCCCCAGTCTGAAGAGGATGAAGATTATGGTCAGTTCTTATATTGTGTTGATTGATCTGTTAATTTGTGCATTTATTTATCCCTTTTTTTATTTATCTCTTTACTTTTTTTTGTTTATTTAGATTCATTGTTTGTCCACTCAGTATGCATCCATTCATTCATTTCCTTGCTAATTTGCACAGCCATTCATTCATTCACTTGTTGGTTCATTCGTTCATTTATTCATTCATTCATCGATTCATCCATCCATCCATCCATCCATTCTTTCTTTCATCCATTTATTTGTTCATTCATTCAGTCATCCATCCATCTATTCTTTCATTCTTTCATTGGTTCGCTCATTCATTTGTTTGTTTATTCATTCATTCATCCATTATTTTTTCCATTAACTCGTCAATCTTTTCTGCCATCTGTCCTCCCATTTATTTATTCATCCATCCATTCGTTTCATTTCTTTCAGAGCCACCATATGTAGAAGGATTACCAGACATTGATGAAGTGTTGGGTTCGCTAGATGGTGGCGAAAGTGAACTAGAGACATCAGCTCCTCCACCTTCAGTCATCCAGCCTGAAGACAAAGCATCACAAATGAAGAAAATCGATGAGCTGAAGTTAGGACTTGCAGAAGAGAAGATGAACGCTTATCTTGATGACTTTGAGAAGAGGATGGAGGAAGAGATTCTGATGATTGGACAGATTTCATTAGAAGAAGTTCAGGTCATTCTATTTACTAGTAGTATATTGTATCAATTGAATTCCTTAATTTTATTCATGTTTTAAAACAATTAACGTTGTTTGCTGTAATCCAAGCCTTCTCTGTCCTTGTTGTTTTTATCCAATCCCATGAACCATTCCAACAGTAGAGATTGAACCCAGTTTTAACTTTACCTAAACATTCTATTTTAGTCACTTTAATATTTGTAATAATAATGTTTAATGAAAATAACAAATCTTGAAGCCAGTAGGCTGAATTACATTTGTTAATAAATAAATATATACAGTCATATAGAGTGCACACACTAAAAGTGTGAGACATAAATACCACTAAATAGTGCATATGCTAATTCTAATGTTTTCTTTTGTTTAATTAGTGCTATTTACTACTAAATAGTGACAACTGTTGCACACATTTTGTGTTTGCACTCTAATACTATAAACTAGTGCAATATAACTAATATAGCTTGAATTATGATGACTTTGATATTCTATTTTAGTCACTTTAGTATTCAACTCAAAGTGAATCATTATGACATTTATCTGAACAGGAAGAAGAAAGGCGTCTCCGAGATGAGCATATCTCATATCAGCAGCAGCAAGCTAAAGTACAAAGAGAGAGAATACAGGACATCATGGCAAGAGAGGAACGAGCCAAGAAGTACATCATGAGCAAACTGAAGGAAAAACGAAAAGCAATTCTATGTAGAGAGGTATGTGGTAAAAAACTGACAATAAAAAATATGAAAACTCCATGTCACATCATAATGCTCAAAGTATAGCCAGTTAGACTGTGTTCTCATACTTATATGTTTGGCTTGTAACCAATCAGCAATGAACTGCTATTAATTAGATTGAATTATGTTGTTTTTAGGAGCACCTGATGCAGCAGGATAGATTGATTCAAAACAGAATCCACAGAGCCTTTAGAAGAGCTGAGAACCAACTGCTGAAAGCCCTGAAAGCTAGGAAAGGCGAAGTTAAGGTATGCCAATGATGGCAATGATGATGATAATGATGATAATAATGGTGATGATATTGATAGTGATGCTGGTGATGTTGATGGTGATGCTGATGATGATAATGATAGTAATAGTGATGATGTTGATGGTGATGATAATGATGGTAATAGTGATGATGTTGATGGTGATGATAATGATGGTAATAGTGATGATGTTGATGGTGATGATAGTGATGGTAATAGTGATTACGTTGATGATAGTGATGGTAATAGTGTTGATGATGATGATAATGATGGTAATAGTGATGATGTTGATGGTGATGATAATGATGGTAATAGTGATGATGTTGATGGTGATGATAATGATAGTAATAGTGATGATGTTGATGGTGATGATAATGATGGTAATAGTGATGATGTTGATGGTGATGATAATGATGGCAATAGTGATGATGTTGATAATGATGATAATGATGGCAATAGTGATGATGTTGATGATGATGATAGTGATGGTAATAGTGATTACGTTGATGATAGTGATGGTAATAGTGTTGATGATGATGATAATGATGGTAATAGTGATGATGTTGATGGTGATGATAATGATGGTAATAGTGATGATGTTGATGGTGATGATAATGATAGTAATAGTGATGATGTTGATGGTGATGATAATGATGGTAATAGTGATGATGTTGATGGTGATGATAATGATGGCAATAGTGATGATGTTGATAATGATGATAATGATGGCAATAGTGATGATGTTGATGATGATGATAGTGATGGTAATAGTGATTACGTTGATGATAGTGATGGTAATAGTGTTGATGATGATGATAATGATGGTAATAGTGATGATGTTGATGGTGATGATAATGATGGTAATAGTGATGATGTTGATGGTGATGATAATGATAGTAATAGTGATGATGTTGATGGTGATGATAATGATGGTAATAGTGATGATGTTGATGGTGATGATAATGATGGCAATAGTGATGATGTTGATAATGATGATAATGATGGCAATAGTGATGATGTTGATAATGATGATAATGATGGCAATAGTGATGATGTTGATGATGATGATAGTGATGGTAATAGTGATTACGTTGATGATAGTGATGGTAATAGTGTTGATGATGATGATAATGATGGTAATGGTGATGATGTTGATGGTAGTGTTAATGATTGTGATTATAAGGGTATTAGTGACAGTGATGATATTGATAATAATGATAGTGAGAAAAGTGATAGTGTCTTTGATAACAAATGATGATGATGATTATAGTGATGACAATCATAATACTCATATTACTCTCAAGGATCACAGTGACTGTATACAATAAACCATCGACCCTTTGTGTTTGTTCTTGTAGACAATGTATGGTGATGATGATTATAATCATCTGTGATAATGCTGATAGTGATAATGATGGTGATGATAACACTGGTTGACAGTTAGTTTTTCTGCTAGTGACTGTATACACTAAACCAACAACCCTTTGTGTTTGTCCTTGTAGACAATGTATGGTGATCTTATTCTTGCTGATGGTCAATATGGTGGTAGTAAGGGAAGAAGATGGAAGGTTGACTGGAACAGAACCCCACAGCCGATACAGATCAAGCTGAAATGTCTAAGAGGGGTTAAAGATAAACTGCCTGGTATGTAAACTGAGTGGATATAGTGATGTCCATGATGATGATGGCAATGATTGTGATGAAAATGATGGTGATTATGATGATGATGATGGTGATGATGATGATGGTGATGATTGCAATGAACATGATGGTGATGATGATGATGATGATGGTGATGAAGATGATTATGATGATGAAGATGGTAATAATTGTGATGAAATGTCTAAGAGGCGTTGAAGATAAACTGCCTTGTAAGGGACAACAATGATGATGATGATGATGATAGTGATGGAGATGATGATGATGGTGGTGGTGATGATAATTGTGTTGAAGATGATGGTGATGCTTATATCGGTGTATTGTATTTTTATGGGTTTAAATGTTTTTTAATAATATATTGTTTATATTAAGTAGTGACATTTGTTAAATATAAAGTTTTAGGAAGTCAGTCTTGATTTAAACATAAAAATCGTCATTACCAACCACCATGGTTGGTCCTTGTGGGGTTAAACACCTTGAACCAGAAAGTGTACAGAAAACTTTGGTCATGTTTTTCATTGCTCAGGCGAAGCCTCAATAGTAGGTGATATAATCTTTTGTGTAAGGTACATCCAGTGGGAATGCACCAATCCAAAAATAATATAAATACCAATGGTTTTGTCTTGACTCTTGTGAATTTACCTACAATTGAGGCTTATCCTGAGCAATGAAGAACTTTACTGGTCTATTTATATTTTCTCTTATTATATATTTTCTTTATTTTGTAGTTGGTCGATATGTTCTGATGGTTTCTCTGTATGATCGTCTTGGCGGACATGTTCTTAAATGGTCCAATCTTAAAGGCCAGCAGTGGGGCGGGGCTACATTACCCCTGCATCATGACGGGGAGTTCTTTAACATTGAAATCAAGGTAATGTTTGGAAAATAACATTGGACATTAGTTGAATGAATGAATGAATGAATGAATGAATGAATGAATGAATGAATGAATGAATGAATTATTAAATTAATCAATGAATGGATGAATGGATGAAAGAATAAATGAGTAAAAAAACATGAACAATTATGAAAATGGACAAATGGATGTATCAGTGAATGAATTCATTGGATAAAACTTACAGTAAATAGATGAGTAATTGAATAAATGATTGAATGAATGAATGATTGAACAAATGAAATTGAATGGATGAATTAATGTTTGAATGAATGAATGAATGATGTAATGAGTCTATATGACTTAATGAATAAATGAATGGGTGAATAAATGTCAAACATCCACTATCTAAAAAAACCTTTTCTTACTGTCTTTACTGATTGCGTTACCATTATCAGATTGACCAAAGTGTATTCACAGTATGTCCAGCAAGGCCTGATGTTCGTCCAGGAATGGCTCTAGTCTTTGAATTATTCATCCTACGTGGCAGTGTGACAGCAACTGATAGAGTTGTAGGCTGGGGTTGCTTTCCTATTTGTGATGGAGAATTTAACATAGTTGAAGGAAAGTGAGTATTGCGTTACACTGTCACATACTACTTCTTTATGTTTTTATTGTGACATTCATATGACATTCACTACAGCTACTGATAGAGAAGATTTGTTTTAGTTGTAAATGAGAATTTAATATAGTGTAATGACAGTGAGTATTGTGTTACACTGTAACGCCATTTTCACACATTTTATTTGTGACATTCACTATGGCTACTGATTGAGTGGATTTTTTTTCTATTTGTGATGGAGTATCTAACATAGTTGGAGGACAGTGAGTATTGCGTTACACTGTCACACACTACTGCCTTTTAATTGTGACAGTCAAACCGGCAGAACCAGGGGACAAACTGCCTAAGAGCCTGGAGAAAAGCCCTTTATAAGAGAGAACAATTATTTTAACTTTACTTGAATACAATCAAGGCTCAAGCCTGGGCCATAGCATTAAGAAGCGAGAGGTTTAACCACTGGGCTGCCCATGAAACTTATTCATTGTACTTGTATTTGCATGCATTTTTCATAGAAAGTGTGCTATATAATTTCTGTATCATCAATGTCAGATTTGTGTTATTTAATATGATTGCCTTGCCAATCTCTTTGGCTATAGATACAAAGCACCATTCCTAAGAGGAGATATGGATCCAAGCATTGATAAACATGAGAAGATAGAGGAGCTTATGGCAGAAGACTTGGAAAACTGGCTTTGTAATTTGTACTTTGAAGTGGTTAGACTACCAAGGTATGTGAATAAAGACAGTCAGTAGTACATGTACTTATAAAAAAATTGTAAATTACAGTAAGTTTATTTAACGTAGTAGCTGCCCTTAGCTGGTTTGCAGGTAGTCCACAAATGACACATGACATTGTTAAGAATCCCAACTGGCTAGGAGAAAACCTAGGACTTCCGGATTGCCAGACCAATGCTCTAACCACTCAGGCATACTGTCTCCTACTTTTATTCAAGGGTTTTAGGCCTGGTTTTGTATGGGTGGTCATCATATGTTTTAGGGATCAAAATGTTAAGCTTGCTAATTAGGGAGAGCCAGCTAAACAGGTCGTATTGAAATGGATCAGTATTTGCTAAACATAATTGAATGGAGTGTGTACCATAAGTTGTAGTTCTCACTCTTTTTTTGGAAAATTGCTCAAGTAGAGGTGAAAAGAGTCTTATGAAATCAGTGTATTATACAATTTACTGTCCAAAATTCCAGAATTCAGTTGGAAATGCAGAACAACATCTACAAAATCATTCTTATCCTCTCGGTAATTTCATAAAAATCTGATAATTGTTAACTATCTTTGAGTATAACACTCTTTTCTCTGTATATAGGTACATGGCTGGTCAGAAAGAGTATGAGGTGGAACTGCAGTTTACATCAGGGTTGATAAGTTACCCATCCAGAACCAATACTGGTGAAGAATTCATTGATGGAGAAGAACCTGTCTATGGATCTAAAGGTGATTTGAGATCACTCAACTCACCTACCAGTAGCAGACGGCCAAGCAGAATTAGTATGTTAGGGTAAGCATTTGATATTGTGGATAATGATTGTGATGGTGATGATAGTGTTGTTATGGTGATGGTGTTGGTTGTGGTGCCCCTGACACAGGCATTCTTAGCGTTCTCATGCAATCATTTCTCTCCCCACTAAACAATTGCATGACACCACTAAGAATCCCTGTGTTAGAGACTAGTTGTGATGTTGATGACGGTAATGATGATGCTGATGACAATGGTTTTCATTAGTGATGATGATGATGATAGTGGTGTTGGCGGCAGTGGTGATGATGGTACTGTAAGTGATGATGATAGTGGTGTTGGTGGCAGTGGTGATGATGGTACTGTAAGTGATGATGATAGTGGTGTTGGTGGCAGTGGTGATGATGGTGCTGCAAGTGATGATGATAGTGGTGTTGGCGGCAGTGGTGATGATGGTGCTGTAAATGATGATGATAGTGGTGTTGGTGGCAGTGGTGATGATAGTACTGTAAGTGATGATGATAGTGGTGTTGGCGGCAGTGCTGATGATGGTGCTGTAAGTGATGATGATAGTGGTGTTGGCGGCAGTGCTGATGATGGTGCTGTAAGTGATGATGATAGTGGTGTTGGCGGCAGTGCTGATGATGGTGCTGTAAGTGATGATGATAGTGGTGTTGGCGGCAGTGCTGATGATGGTGCTGTAAGTGATGATGATAGTGGTGTTGGCGGCAGTGGTGATGATGGTGCTGTATGTGATGATGATAGTGGTGTTGGCGGCAGTGGTGATGATGGTGCTGCAAGTGATGATGATAGTGGTGTTGGCGGCAGTGGTGATGATGGTGCTGCAAGTGATGATGATAGTGGTGTTGGCGGCAGTGGTGATGATGGTACTGTAAGTGATGATGATAGTGGTGTTGGCGGCAGTGGTGATGATGGTGCTGCAAGTGATGATGATAGTGGTGTTGGTGGCAGTGGTGATGATGGTGCTGGAAGTGATGATGATAGTGGTGTTGGCGGCAGTGCTGATGATGGTGCTGTAAGTGATGATGATAGTGGTGTTGGCGGCAGTGCTGATGATGGTGCTGTAAGTGATGATGATAGTGGTGTTGGCGGCAGTGCTGATGATGGTGCTGTAAGTGATGATGATAGTGGTGTTGGCGGCAGTGCTGATGATGGTGCTGTAAGTGATGATGATAGTGGTGTTGGCGGCAGTGGTGATGATGGTGCTGTATGTGATGATGATAGTGGTGTTGGCGGCAGTGGTGATGATGGTGCTGCAAGTGATGATGATAGTGGTGTTGGCGGCAGTGGTGATGATGGTGCTGCAAGTGATGATGATAGTGGTGTTGGCGGCAGTGGTGATGATGGTACTGTAAGTGATGATGATAGTGGTGTTGGCGGCAGTGGTGATGATGGTGCTGCAAGTGATGATGATAGTGGTGTTGGTGGCAGTGGTGATGATGGTGCTGGAAGTGATGATGATAGTGGTGTTGGCGGCAGTGGTGATGATGGTGCTGTAAGTGATGATGATAGTGGTGTTGGTGGCAGTGGTGATGATGGTGCTGTAAGTGATGATGATAGTGGTGTTGGCGGCAGTGGTGATGATAGTACTGTAAGTGATGATGATAGTGGTGTTGGCGGCAGTGGTGATGATAGTACTGTAAGTGATGATGATAGTGGTGTTGGCGGCAGTGGTGATGATGGTGCTGTAAGTGATGATGATAGTGGTGTTGGTGGCAGTGGTGATGATAGTACTGTAAGTGATGATGATAGTGGTGTTGGTGGCAGTGGTGATGATAGTACTGTAAGTGATGATGATAGTGGTGTTGGCGGCAGTGGTGATGATGGTGCTCTAAGTGATGATGATAGTGGTGTTGGTGGCAGTGGTGATGATGGTGCTGCAAGTGATGATGATAGTGGTGTTGGCGGCAGTGGTGATGATGGTGCTGTAAGTAATGATGATAGTGGTGTTGGCGGCAGTGGTGATGATGGTGCTGTAAGTGATGATGATAGTGGTGTTGGCGGCAGTGGTGATGATAGTACTGTAAGTGATGATGGTAGTTGTGTTGGCGGCAGTGGTGATGATGGTGCTGCAAGTGATGATGATAGTGGTGTTGGTGGCAGTGGTGATGATAGTACTGTAAGTGATGATGGTAGTGGTGTTGGCGGCAGTGGTGATGATGGTGCTGTAAGTGATGATGATAGTGGTGTTGGTGGCAGTGGTGATGATAGTACTGTAAGTGATGATGATAGTGGTGTTGGCGGCAGTGGTGATGATGGTGCTCTAAGTGATGATGATAGTGGTGTTGGCGGCAGTGGTGATGATGGTGCTGTAAGTGATGATGATAGTGGTGTTGGCGGCAGTGGTGATGATAGTACTGTAAGTGATGATGATAGTGGTGTTGGTGGCAGTGGTGATGATAGTACTGTAAGTGATGATGATAGTGGTGTTGGCGGCAGTGGTGATGATGGTGCTCTAAGTGATGATGATAGTGGTGTTGGCGGCAGTGGTGATGATAGTACTGTAAGTGATGATGATAGTGGTGTTGGTGGCAGTGGTGATGATGGTGCTGTAAGTGATGATGATAGTGGTGTTGGCGGCAGTGGTGATGATGGTACTGTAAGTGATGATGATAGTGGTGTTGGTGGCAGTGGTGATGATGGAGCTGTAAGTGATGATGATAGTGGTGTTGGTGGCAGTGGTGATGATGGTACTGTAAGTGATGATGATAGTGGTGTTGGCGGCAGTGGTGATGATGGTGCTGCAAGTGATGATGATAGTGGTGTTGGTGGCAGTGGTGATGATGGTGCTCTAAGTGATGATGATAGTGGTGTTGGTGGCAGTGGTGATGATGGTACTGTAAGTGATGATGATAGTGGTGTTGGCGGCAGTGGTGATGATGGTGCTCTAAGTGATGATGATAGTGGTGTTGGTGGCAGTGGTGATGATGGAGCTGTAAGTGATGATGATAGTGGTGTTGCGGCAGTGGTGATGATGGTACTGTAAGTGATGATGGTAGTTGTGTTGGCGGCAGTGGTGATGATGGTGCTGTAAGTGATGATGATAGTGGTGTTGGCGGCAGTGGTGATGATGGTGCTGCAAGTGATGATGATAGTGGTGTTGGTGGCAGTGGTGATGATAGTACTGTAAGTGATGATGGTAGTTGTGTTGGCGGCAGTGGTGATGATGGTGCTGCAAGTGATGATGATAGTGGTGTTGGTGGCAGTGGTGATGATAGTACTGTAAGTGATGATGATAGTGGTGTTGGCGGCAGTGGTGATGATAGTACTGTAAGTGATGATGATAGTGGTGTTGGCGGCAGTGGTGATGATGGTGCTGCAAGTGATGATGATAGTGGTGTTGGTGGCAGTGGTGATGATGGTGCTGTAAGTGATGATGATAGTGGTGTTGGTGGCAGTGGTGATGATGGTGCTGTAAGTGATGATGATAGTGGTGTTGGCGGCAGTGGTGATGATGGTGCTGTAAGTGATGATGATAGTGGTGTTGGCGGCAGTGGTGATGATAGTACTGTAAGTGATGATGATAGTGGTGTTGGTGGCAGTGGTGATGATGGTGCTGTAAGTGATGATGATAATGGTGTTGGCGGCAGTGGTGATGATGGTACTGTAAGTGATGATGATAGTGGTGTTGGTGGCAGTGGTGATGATGGAGCTGTAAGTGATGATGATAGTGGTGTTGGCGGCAGTGGTGATGATGGTGCTGCAAGTGATGATGGTATTAAATATCTTGAGTCATCAAACACATCATTCCAAGATGACATTGATAATGACAGTGATCAGAGTATAAGGGACCGGTCATTGATTATCTCAAAGTGGAATGAGCTGGTGCAAAAAGGGAGTAGGTCACGAATTTTTATGCAAAGACAAATGAGAATTTACATCAATCTATTTAAATTTGCCCTGAGAAAGAGGGGAGGTCTAGAAAAATCATGCATGGCTTTTTATGTTGCACCAGCATCCCCTCTCCTATAATCAATGACCGATCCCTAACAAACAGTCTTTATTGTACAGTGGCTCCAGTTTTCTTGGCAGTACCATGGATCTCAAGGGAGAAGCAAAAGACCTTGCCCAGGGCTCTACAAATGATCTTCAAGTCGAGGTCCCTGATCTTGCTAACATGCCAAAGAGAAAATTGGTGGGTATTTATTCTGTTGTTGAGGCATTCATTCATCCATTTATTTATTTGTTTGCTTCTTCATTCGTTCGTTCGTTCCTTCATTCACCCATCAATAGACTATTTTCGTAGTGGTGTCATTTTGCCACCATTACCAATATTCTTTGCGAATTCTCTTTCATATTTTGAATCCCTGTGGAGATTAATAACAGGGTCCTGAAGGGGGGGTCCCAATCCCGGTTCCCGGTCGTTTTTTTGGTCAACATCCCGGTCCCGGTATGCTAGTGCAGTATGAGACCGCTGAACGTAAATTCGCAGGTTCAAGGGACCAAAATGCCCTAAACTTACGGATTAGGGACCTCTTTGATTATGGGCCTTGTTATAACTGTCAACATGTTAAAAATAACATAAAGTACTTCAATTCTTTCATGACTTTTACTCTTTTTTATTATCACTTCTGATAAAGACACTTCAAACAGGAGAGATTTGAGACATGTTGAGAAAATCCCGTTCCCATTGAGGCATATTGAATCCCGTTCCCGGCGACCCAAATCCCGTTTTCCCGGCCTAAAATAGGGCCAATCCCGGCTCCCGTTTTACCCCTTCAGGACCCTGTAATAAAACAATTAACACTAATTGCGATACAAAAGAAAGTCAGCAAAGCATTCTGGTCATCATGCAAATCACACAGCTCAACGTTTTTCCTTTATTCCATTCCAGTCTCTTGCAGTCCCGGATGCCAGCAGTATACGCCGTTCATCTATCGTTTCACAACGACGCATGTCAGCGGTGTCTGCAAGTCGGCGCATGTCTCGTCCCATGACCGTTCACATGTCTCGTAAAGCTGCTGAAGTGGACGCGTCAAGTGATGGGTCTGGAACCGACTATTCTGATGACGAGGTACTGATGTTAAAGAAAGACGATGGATTTAAACCTGTTAAGGGACAGCCTGGCATGTATTATAAGGTATGAAGATGATGATGTTGATAATGATGGCGGTGATGATGATGATTATTGTTGTGATGATGGTGGTGGTGATGATGATGATGATGATGATAATGATGTCGATGATGAAGATAATGATGGCGGTGATGATGATGGTTATTGTTGTGATGATGGTGGTGGTGATGATGATGATGATGATAATGATGTCGATGATGAAGATAATGATGGTGATGATGATAATGATAGTGATGAAGATAATGATAGTTATGATGATTATGATGATATTATGATGATGATGATGACAATTATGATGATCATGATGATGATGATGATAATTTATTTATTTGATTTATAATCGTCGTACGAACCACGATGTCAATAAATGACTGGGTGCATTGAATGTATTTTTTATTTGTACAGAAACATCACAACAATCCAGTAGATGTCTACGCTAAAAAGATGTTTACAATGTTACCGAAGACGCCATTGCTAACTCGACGTAAAAAGAAGAAGAAGCTTACGCACACCGAGGAGTTAGAGCAACACTCTTTCTCTGTCAAGTACGTCCACTGTCGTATTGATTTTAGTCACCTAAGTCTCTTGGCTCTGCATGTTTTCGCTGTTCTTCTTTTTTCTATCTTCTGATCGTCGGGTTTCCTGTATTGACATAAAAGCGGTCTAATGGTGAGGGGAAGGAAGAGCGGCCAGAAAACATCGAATTTTCCTGTCATCACTTTCGTCGTTATCATCATTATATTTGCAATCACTATAACCATCGTTATCATCATCATGTAGATGTAATGTAGATGTAATATAGAGTTATACAGTAATTCCCCTCGGGGCTTTTCAATTACTGTTTACAACTGTTCTTTGGGGGACTTTACGGACTGCTATATGCAGTTTACAAACATGAGTGTATAGAATAATTGTTAGTGGTTATGCCCCCGTTGTTAGTAAGTACAGACACTGAGGATGGTCGTACCTGCGTCCTCAGTGGTTCTTTAACGTACACAATTGAATTAGAGTATAAAGTAGACGGGAACTCCGATTTTACGTCGTTATCCCAGAGGACGTGAAGATCTTACCATTTGCAGATAGAGAAACAAAGGCAGCAGCTTCTCCTTAATTATATCAAGACCCTGAGTGTTGGTCCGGCCAGGGCACGAACCCGTGACCTCCCGCACAGTAGTCCGAAGCTCTACCAACTGAGCTAACCGGTCGGCGGTTAGCTCATCATCATCATTATTGTCATTACCATCATCATTGTCATCGTAATCATCTTCATCATCATCATCATCATCATTGTCATCGTAATCGTCATCATTGTCATCGCAATCATCATCCTCACCATCATTGTCGTCGTAATCATCTTCATCATCATCATTGTCATCGGTCTCATCGTAATCGTCATCATTGTCATCGCAATCATCATCATCACCATCATTGTCACCGTAATCATCGTCATCATCATCATTGTCATCGTAATCATCGTCATCATCATTGTCATCGTAATCGTCATCATTGTCATCGCAATCATCATCACCACCATCATTGTCATCGTAATCATCGTCATCATTGTCATTGTCACCATCTACAATTTCATTATCCTTATCATCAATCTTGTTTTCTCCTAGGCAACCTTTCTCCAACAAAGGGCACATATATCATAGGGGCCGTGAGAAGATGCAGTATGTGGGACGTCAGTTAAGGTCGGAGTTAGGACTATCTCAGTGGCGATCACGAGAGTTTTGGGCGATGATGTTGATGATTGCTTTCACATGGTTTCTAAGACTGTTTGCTCATTATGGTGGTCAATGGCTCTATCTTACCGCTCTAAGAATACCAATTAACAAGTAAGTTGGACTTAACCGAACCATATATACGGGTCTTTCTGCACAATTCGCGTAGATACGCATACATATACATAGACTACCAATCAATCAGTAAGATACTGACGCGAACCGCATCCCTGCACTAATCCCGTAAATATCATATTTCACCACATCAATCAATCAATCAATCAATCAATCAATCATTAATCAATCAATCATTCAATCAATCAATCAGCCAGTCAGCCAAACCATCAATCAATCAGTCAGTCAGTCAGTCAGTCAATCAAACAAACAGACAGTCGTTTATATAGTCAAGTAACAATCTCCTTTTTCCCTTCACAGGTTTGAGTTTCTCCCATACACCGTAAACCTCAACTACCAGAACACTTTACTCCACACTGAAGAAGAGATAGCGTTGGTAATACTAGGCCCGTTCTCGAACGTTATAATACTGTGTGTGATGATAATCGGGGCTTGGGCGATACAGAGGCTTTTTGGATTCTTTCCTAACATCTTCTCAAGGTTCATCATGGCGTTTGGTATCAACACGCTACTGGATCCGATATGGATCGTCATAGTGGATTCCTCGTTATCAAGGTAATTATATCGATTTAATCAATCAATCAATCGATAAATCAATAAATCAATCAATAAATCAATCAATCAATCAATCAATCAATGAGTCAATGGTCAATAAGTCAATCAATCGATAAATCAATCAATCAATCAATGAGTCAATCAATCAGTCAATGAGTCAATCAATCGAGGATACAGGCAAGCAAGTAATCCAGCAAACAAGCTAGCAAACATGCAATAAGTCAGTCACTCAGTCAGTCAGTCAGTTCGTCCGTCCTTCAGTCAGTCAGTCCGTCAGTTAGTCAATTTAGCGGTCATTCCACCGTTCAGTCCAAACAATCACTCAAACAGCCAATTTATATGCACGTAAGGCTCTTTAAACGCTAACGACAATCGCCGTTGCTCACTTGACAGATACCTCAACGTAGGAGGTGATGACCCAATAGGTGATGCGTTCAAACTCTACTGGCATTTTGACCGCTATGAGAAGAACGGTGCTGTTGGAATCGTCCTTGCCATTTTCCTTTACATAGTCACTCTCTTTACGTCCTCCACGATTCTCTACATGTACTTCTTGCGTCTCCATAATAACGGTCGTTTGATGGACGTCTACCACCGTCTCCACGCCGACGAGGACGATTTCTTTGTTCCTTACGATTTGGAGATATCCAATGAGGAGTTGAACTTTATTTGCAAGAAAGGCGAGCAGTGGAGAGGGGAGGAAGGCGAGAGAAGGAAGACGGCAGTTTATGACTACATCTGGGAAGAAGAGCAGGTTGGTGATAGTGATGATGATGTGATGGTGATAGTGCTGATAGTATACTATACTCACCGGCCTACCTGCACCTATTTAGTGATGGGCGTTCTGCCTCCTCGCGTCTAGAGTATGATATGATTATCGTATGATAAAAAATGAATAGCGGTGGGGAGTGGAGGGGAAAAAAAAAAAAAAAAAAACTCCTAGACGCGGACGGCAAGCGCAGGAAGGCCAAACAGGGAAAGTATGTATATAAGGGCTGCCACTAAGAGTTACAGATAGCTGTCTTAACGAAGTGAGGTGAAGATGGAGTGTGTTGATCCCATTTATAGGTGCATGGGTAAGACCGCTGAGTATAGTATACTATACTCACCGGCCTACCTGCACCTATTTAGTGATGGGCGTTCTGCCCTCGCGGAGAAAGATATTATGTACCCCACTGTGTTTTAAACAATAAGAACACAAAGACCTAAACTACCCAGCACTTAAACCCCCAAAAACCCATACCCAAAAACACAAGAGCCCGGAGACAAAAGACGGAGAAGTGCAAATGCTAGACTTTTTCTTTATTCAATCGGGAGAGTGCGCTTTCGATTCTTGGGGCCATGTGGGAACGCTTGCACAAAATTCCTAAGATGGTTATAGTCGCTGTAATACTTGGCTCTTTCTGCCGTTTCATCTGACGCTGCCGACTGCATGTCTGCGGGGGCACCTGCCCGCAACACGTCGGCGAGTTTCATGTAGTATGAGGCTGATGATGAATTACGCCATCCAACATGGCTCATGATATCTGCTAGCGGTGATCCCGAAAAGGCTAGGGTCAAGGCACAGCCACTTCTAAAGCTATGTAAAGTCTCGCCCTCGTCGATGTTACTTTGTCTAAGATAGATTTTTAGGCGCGCCTCTGCCGCCTGGTGCATAAAGGGCTTGTTCACAATATTTCCTTGGGGATTCGTGGGACGGAAAAGGTAGCCGTCTTTCAAGTCGACGCCGATCCTTTTGCATAGAGCCACGTAGTCTTCGATGGCCTTGACCGGACAGATAACTGGGTTAGGGTGACGACGCAGACCAAACAAATTCGAGGCGCCATCACGTAGCGTTTTCCCCCACACGTGGTTAAATAGGAAGCCGTCATCCGCGGGAAAGCGGGCGATTTCAGCCGTTTTGGTTTGGCCTAGGTCGCTGCCCCGATCACCGCTGAAGAAAAGCGTTTTGAAGAATGCTTGGTCCCGCGCGAGAATGTACATTTGACTTGGGGTTATTGATATTGACTGTGACTGCTTATTTAATGATTGCGACAAGACGACCAGCTTATCAACAAACAGAGGTGTGGCCTGTCTAGGCGTAACCCGCGCCTGTAACTGCTCTGCTGTTACCGCTTTGAGATACTTTTTTACTGAGATATCTGAGGCGGGATTTCCTATCCGCAAAGCGCGGTTCCAGTCACCTTGACGTCCGCGTTCATTGAATATTGCTCGTAGTTTTCCTATGTACGAATCGACCGTTCCGTAGGCCAAGCGACAGGGGCAACCACAATCCATTTTGTCCTTATGGCCGAAGTTTGGGCATGCGCCGTTGTGAATCTTAGTTTTCCCTTTGGAGTCCTTGAATGCAAGGAATCTGCACACATCTACAGGCAAGGCATTTTGAACACTCTTGCATCCCGGGAGGCACCCTAAAAAATGGTCGAATTCGTCCGCCAGAGACTGCTTTTGTCTGGTATAGACTGAGGACGAGTCAGATTGTTTTAGCTGCTCCAGTCGCTGATCAATAGCTTCTAGGTCAAGCTCCACCGAGGGATTGCGCACATACACTCGCCTTTTTCTGAAGTAACCACAGCTCTGGCAGTAACGGAACGCTTCGTCGTTCGCGTACAGGCAGACAGGACAACTCACAGCAGGGCAGAACAAACGCGCCGCATAGGGGAGTTCCTGAAACAGGTAAATATGGGGAAGACAAACAATTAAATTTTGCTCAGAAGTAAAACACCCTCATTAACGCTTGATTACATATTTTTATTGGCGATAGACTACACAAAACGATTTTTATCCCGTTCTTTATATACTGTTGGGGTTTTATATGAAACCCCAACGGTAGAGTTAATTCTTGAAATGAAAAACCCAAAGATCCCATGGGAGGGGCCAGTCGCAAGAGAAGCCTTCTGGGCTCGGCGGGAGGACTATACCACAAGAACCTTTGCGCGCCAGCACAAAGGAATCAGAGGCTTGGCCTTTTATACTAGGCCACCAACATCGTCGGGGTTGCACGTCTGGTACACACATCGTGAAGGCTACACCAAACCTTTGCAGGAACTTAAATACTTGTGCCAGGAGGGCTATGGGGGGGAATACGTAAGGTTTAACAAAAAGGTCTGGTCTGGTCTGAGGGGACTGCGCAAATATGTTCACTCCAGAGCATCCTGGTGTAGGGTATGGAGAAACAAAGGGTAACGGGTTCCCCTTCAAATCACGGCGGCCATTGGACGGTAAGGCCATGAGGTCGGCAGAGTGGGGGCCAAAACGCTTCTCGATCTCACTCCAAGGGTCCTCTGCAAGCATAGAATCTTGCAAAGCCAGCGTTCGGGATGGCTGATCAGCGACGTTCCTTTCAGATGGGACGTAAGACAGATTAACAAAGGTGTTCCATTTCACGCATGTCCAGAAAAGTCGTTTGAGGGCATCAGATAACTCCGGGGATTTGGAACCCTGCCGATTCCACGCACTTAGGAGGACTTGGCTGTCAGTATACACATCGACCCAACAGCCTTGAATCTTGTCATGAAAAGAGTCGATTACATTAACCAGGGCCAAGGTTTCTTTGATATTGATGTGCATGCGCAGATGTTCGTGGGGCCAGTAATCCCGGATGACAAGGGGTTGCCCAGGTGTGTCGAGTACACCACCCCAAGCAAAATTTGAAGCATCTGTGGACAGCTTGAATTGAACATGTTTCTCTTGAAGCCATGGCATGGAGCCTTGCCAATTACGTAGGAAAGTCCAATGTGCTATCTCATCCCTTAGTCGTCCCTCGATGCGCACTGGCCGACAGGAACGTGCACCTTTTGAGATCGCCGAGTGCACCTCATTGATAAATAGCCGGGCGCCTGGGACTGCTAGGGCGAAGGAAATGCATTTTCCTGCAAATCTTTGCAGTGTTTTGATATCTACTTGCTTGGAAGATAAGATTGTGTCAGTTAACGCAACGAACTTCAAGCGCTTATCTTCCGGCAATTTGAATGCTTGCGCAGTAGAGTCGACTTCTAAACCAAGGTAAACAACACGCTGCGATGGCAAAAGCGTAGATTTCTTTAAACCAATGAAATAGCCCAAGGACGTGAGTGTCAAACACACGGCAAAGGCGGCCGATGACGCCCTCGCTTTCCCACGCTCTAAAGGCTTGCTTAGGTTTGCATACGCCGGGCTATCTTTCCCGACGACAATTTCACCCGTGTGCCGATCGTCAATGTACAATAAACATGGGATACCAAGAGAACGGAAAAAATGCGAGGCCATCAGTCCTGTAGAGTGGTAAATGTACGCCGACGATTTCCACCCGAATGGGATTACATTGGACACGTAGAAGTGACCTTCCCATTGGAAACCGAAGAATTTTCTGCTTTCTTCCGTTACGAATATGTGATGATACCCTGATTTATCGTCACAAATTGTTTGGTAGGAATCTATGGTAACATACTGGCGTAGAAAGGATAATTTGTCCAGCTTGAACGGTAAGTCTTTCGTCCACAAATTTAAAAATCGGTTATCATGGCAGAGGCGGGGTTTGCTAGGCTCCACTGTGAGAGGCATAACTAATAATGGGGGGTCGACCTCACCCACCTTACCCCAAAACGAGATGGACCCAGAGTTCAGATTTTCTACGATGGTGCTGGAGATGAACTTTTTGAAGGGCTTGCACGAGACGTTATTCTGAAATACCCTACTAGGGGGGAGGTTGCAATCGAACGTTTCGCCTTTGAACTGGCCTTTAAATGGTTGCAGGAAATCGAAGACGTTAATACGGTGTTTAACCCATCCAAGCACCGTTTGTGCCAGGTCACAGGGGGTCGATTGGCACATGTTTTCCCAACTTTTAACATGCGAGTGCAAGCTACCAGCCATGAAAGACTTGGGGTCTCGGAACGCAAGCATAGACACGTCTGCGACGTTCTCTCCTAGCAGGACTGATTCCACAAAGTCTTGAGAAATGTGAGCGTTGTTAGCTGCCACCCCTCGAGCCTTGTCCAGGGGGCTCCCGTCCCAATGGACCCAACCGGTGGGTTTGCGTAGAGACTGAAAACGAACCAACACGGGAGGGTTAGGGAGATAGACTCAAGGGGTGACAGCTTTATGCCTCAGTAATCCGAGAGGGAATAAGATTCCCCTATAAAGCTGTCGACCAAGAGTGGGTGGGGGCAGGGACCCATACTACCCTACACAAAGTAATGAAAGTAAACACAAACAACGCACACTGTGAGGTGCAAAGTTTAATTATGAATTTATTGTGGGAGAATTTTTTTACGTCTAACTTATGAGACATTATGCAGAGTGTCCCGACGCCCTGCCACGTCCTGATTGGTACGGCGAGAAACGGCCCCGAGAGAATTGATTTGCTCGTCTTCGCCTATAACAAAATGGCGCCGTATGACCCGGCATGCCGCAATAGTGGCAGCGGAAGCGGACGTTCCTGTCTCCGTAACTGGGGCTGGGCTGTGCTAGGGGTTGTTGTGCACTCCTAGTGCTGGTTTCGCTCTTGCTTACACGTAGGGCCTTATCCACCTTTGCTATAGAGTCTAGCACTTTTGTATAATCCTTGTCACTAAAAAGCGCAAGGAAGTATGCCTGAAACTTCTCAACTGGCTGCTCTACACGGTCGCGGAGGGCTTGGACAGCTGCTGCTAGGAAAGAAGACTTCTCGTGGTGAGACTCCTTGGCAGTAGAGACAAGGTCCTCAGCCATAGACAAGGCTGTGTACTTGTCAAAGTCACACTTCCTTCTCAAACCGTAGGTCCCCAGTTTTTTTAGGTCGTCTTCCACAGATTTTTGGTGGTTTTCCAACGCTTCAATCCGCTTTAGTAATTGAGCCACCTATAGCGTTGATAAAACAAACAAATAAACATCCATGCTGAGTGTATAGAAGGTATACGAGAAATAACCATATATATATAGTAACCATATGAATGGCTATCTGAGTAAATATGAATAAACGGACTAATAATAATAAAAGTAATAATATACAAAACATACGGATAAATAAACGGCTACCCAGTTAAATAAATGGATACCCATAGAAGTAAATGAATAAACAAATTCATAAATATTTGACATATATATATAAACAACTGAATAAGCAAACAAAGAGGTAAATGCACGAATGCATAGAACAACAAATACGCAAATATCCGTGTAAACACATAACAAGTAAATAAATATAAATAAACAGGTACACAATTATTGGCATGTATGAATAGACTACTGCATAAGTAAACGACAGACACATAAATATTCGACGTGGCTGTATATGTAAAAAGGCGAATAAATAAACAATACACCGGTAGGTAAACAAATTCGTGCTACCAATCGAATAATGGATAATGGACAACGCACGTACGACCAGAAACAAGCGAATAAATATCTTACAAGTACGCAAATAGATAAACAAAAGCGCAATTGAGAGCTATTTCATACTTAAAAAAGCCAGTGCATGAATGAACAAGTAAATTTTAAGGAATTCAAAAATACACAAATACATGAATAAAAAGACCAAAGCGTACTAAACCAGTACGTAATAAAGTAACAAAAAATTTTAATAAATACACAAATATCCGCATGTGTGGGGGCCAGAAAACAAAAATTGCGTGTGAGAGACCGTAAATAAATACTAAAGTTCGAAGAATTAGCAGAATATCGCAGACCAAGTATATAATAGTGACACGAAATTAAAGTCGTACCTATGCCTGTTTTTTTTTTTTTTTTCTTTTTTTTTTTTTCAACAATTGATAAACACGCGAAACAAAGCTCCGTTGCAGAATATTATAAAACCGTAAATGTATAGGAGTAAGCGAGACCAATGGCATAAAACAATAGAGGACAAACAACACTATACGAATGCTCCCACTATTATGAATACCTTATAAATGCGGCACCGTAAAGAAATGCGACGTAATAACATACCGATACACTTGGCTGCATAGTAAACAGTGAATTAACCTGAGATACGAACTACATAACCACTGGAAAGAAAAGGCCTTTGTATAGGGGGCACTGGGCGGTGAAAAGAAGGCAATTAACGGCCACAAAGCACCTAGCAAATTACATACGCATAGGGAGTTTGTGCAAAAACAGACACGCCCTGTAAAGAATATTAAAATATGCCAGCTAAATAAATAAAGGAGGTAGCGGATTACTTTTAAAAGAACAAATAAATGCATACATAATGAAGCAAAAAGAGTCTGTTAAAACAAAACATTTGTCATGAGTACAAAAAATCTGCGAATTAACTCATGGTAAAATATAGAACAGCATAAACCAAGCTGTACAACTACAAGGTTCATGAGAACAAAATATGCCAATCTCTCATGAAGCAAAGTGAGTCTTGTTTCTCACAAACATTTTAGAATGAGCAGAAAACTTGCCAATTAAACTAATGGTAACATACAAAACAGCATAAACCAAGCTGTACAACTACAAGGTTCATGAGAACAAAATATGCCAATCTCTCATGAAGCAAAGTGAGTCTTGTTTCTCACAAACATTTTAGAATGAGCAGAAAACTTGCCAATTAAACTAATGGTAACATACAAAACAGCATAAACCAAGCTGTACAACTGCAAGGTTCATGAGAACAAAATATGCCAATCTCTCATGAAGCAAAGTGAGTCTTTTTCTCACAAACATTTTAGGATGAGCATAAAACTTGCCAACTAAACTAATGGTAACATACAAAAGCAGCATAAACCGAGCTGTAAAACTACAAGGTTCATGAGAACAAAATATGCCAATCTCTCATGAAGCAAAGTGAGTCTTGTTTCTCACAAACATTTTAGAATGAGCAGAAAACTTGCCAACTAAACTAATGGTAACATACAAAAGCAGCATAAACCGAGCTGTAAAACTACAAGGCTCATGACAACAAAATATGCCAATCTCTCGTGGAGCGAAGTGAGTCTTTTGTCTCACCAACATTTTATAACAGCACGAAACGTGACACTTAACTAGCTGTAGAGGCTAAAATACGAAGGCCGGCAGCGGGTAGCTTGCAAAAAAAAAGGGGCACTGCATGCAAAAAGGATAACGAAAATGGGTCTATATACCTCTAGCTCTTCTCCAACCGCTTCTTCAAGAGCAGGAGCGGTGCCGGCTTGCGGGACTTGAGGAACTTGTTCAACTTGTCTTGGTTCCTCCGCCATGCTGCACTATGCGTACTAAGTCGCTGTCTTAACGAAGTGAGGTGAAGATGGAGTGTGTTGATCCCATTTATAGGTGCATGGGTAAGACCGCTGAGTATAGTGATGATGATGATGATGTGATGGTGATAGTGCTGATAGTGATGATAATGATGTGATGATGATGGTGCTGATGTTGCTTGTTCTGCTTTGCATTGGTGCACAACTCTCGTTGGCTAAACTTTGACAAGGTCCATTGACCATTGACTATGTTTTATCGTCAGGTGGATGAAGCTGAGATGTATGATGCTAAACACAATAAGACAGGCCATCGTGAGATCACCACTCACGTGTCTATACACACCATCCATTTAGATGGTCTGAGAGAACTCTACAGACATTTCTTACGTTTACCCGATGGTGCAATTGTTGAGGTAGGTATCGTCTGAATCAAGGGAGAATAAGATAAGAAAAGGAATCGGTGACAGTGCGTGAATTTCATTTATATCACTTTTTAATTTTAGTCTTAAAAAAGAACAATCAAAGAACCAATTTTAGGAATCTTTTATATTGCAATGCGGCCTGAAGCGGCCTAGAGTGTAAACACTAAATAGTGCTATTGTGTTCTTTTGTTTAAATAGTATGAGCGGGAAACAGTACCGTATCGTAACGTAACCGTAGTTTCTAAGAAAGCATTAGAATTATCTGCCGTGTCGTAGCGCAACCGTGCCGTTTCCCACTCGTCAGAATGTACTGAGCTTTATTTTGCCTTCATTGCAGGTGTTTAATGAGATAAATCTCACTGGAATGGATGAAGGCATTAAGCAAGCCCTAATCAAAGGAACCAACTACCAAACTATGGACAATACCCAGGAATCCCGTGCTAGTCTACGATCTCGTACCAGGTCTCACTCTAACGCTGCAAGCGAGGTTTCATTCAGAAGACCCTCGGTTCTTTTAGAAGTGCCTAAGAAGGAACGGTCACCTTCACCAGTGTAGGACTGGATACTAATCGAGACCGTCAGTCCTCTCAGTTTGAACAGCAAGTGATTTTGCATTGTACATACACAAGGTAATACTTCATGTAACGAATGTATTATGGGCTTCAGTTGATACTTTGAAGCAAAGTACTCAACATGAACCTGTTTATGAAGTATTTACCTGACGTCTCAAATGTCCAGCTTTTGATGATGGAGTGTTTTTTTTTACAAATTTACAATAGATCCCTTGCATGTGACGTCATAGCAGGACATGTGATGTGTGGTATAATTCTTGTAAAAATGAATACGATCTTGTAAATAGTTTTTGTATAAATATCCATGCATCAATATATATCAAATTTCGGTCTCTTCATCACACGACGTATGCTATGCTTTGGCAAAAATACCCCTCAACAAGGATGTGTTTACCGTTCTGACTTCACGCACACGGGAGCCAGTGGTACTTAAGGTCACGTGACCAGGCCTTTAAGGCTGATTTACACGGTGCGATTTGTCGTGTGCTATAGATGGTTTTAAACCATTTCCAGGAGACAATTTAAACAAACGACATGGCAGCCATGCTGGTAGACTTTTCAAAAGAAACTAGTCGTAGAACATTTTAAAACACGTTTTAGAGCGCGTGCGACAGTACTTTTAGAAGTTACGAATAGACGTATACACTACAAATCGCGCGCGACAAATCGCACCGTGTAATTCGGGCTTTAGAAGCTTGCAGATGAGCTTCGCTTAGCATTATCTGTAAAACCCCTAGCAAGGCGTATCATCCATGAATATTGGTGGCTCTCGTAAATAATTTTCATTCACAAATTGTTTAGTACTGTAGATAGTGGTATACATATTTTCTATTTTTGATATTATTTATTTTTATACTGAACACCTGGTATAATAAAAACGCACCGAATACTATTTGGCCAATGTGTGTGTGTGTGGTTTTTTTTTTTAATTTGAATACGAGCACCCAAATATATGAATGAATTAATTAATTAATTAATTAATTAATGGATGGATGGATGGATGGATGGATGGATGGATGGATGGATGGATGAATGTCAAATGGATGGATGGACGAATGAATGAAAGAATTAGCCAGTAAACGAGTAACTAAATGAATTAGTAAATTTGTTAATTGGTGTGTGGATGGATGAATGAATGAATGAAATGATGAAGAGGGAATAAATATATATGGATGGTAAAATACCAATGAATGTCCCCCCATTTAGCTATGTGATCAACCAATTTCATGACCTGTCCATCAATCAGTCAATCAATAATCAAGCAGAATATGAATGAGGAATGGCTGATTAGATTTGAACTCAAAAATACATCTTTTTGGGGAGAGCGCGCAAATAAAAACTTTTATAAATTACAGCAAAGAAAAATGTTCCAAACGACATTTGCGCGCGCGTCTTTTGAACAAACGAAACCCGCACATTTCACATCACAAAATCAAAATCATTTTATACAGTAGATGAAATTTTGAAGTCCTAGCTAAAAGAAGAGACAATTAATTTCAATGGCATCTAAATTGCAGAAAAGTTTTAGCGAATTTAAGCAAAAAGTTTCAAGGACACTTCACAACAGTGTCAGTTCAGACAAGTACAAAATAACACCTGGAAGTGATTTAATTGAAGAAGAGACTCGTCCTCCAACAATCAATATGTCGGCGGGAAACCAAACTAAAGCAAGAGAGGAAGCAAAAATTGATGGCATGGACGATTTGTGCTTGCTTATGAGTGATGAACAGCCACTTGGTGCAGCTGAAACGGCACATTTGGTCGATATCCAAGACGAAGAGCCGAAAAAGTTGTGAAAACCGGAGAAAAAAACGAAACGCCCATTGCTGTTTAGGAACGTTAATTGTTGCCGAAAAAGACAAACTTTTGACATTGATTAACTTTTTTTGAAAATTAAATTACGTAAGCATTTTTGCTTGATTTTAAACGCTTTGAATTGTGATGGTGATATTCATAATTAGAGATATCAAAAATTTGTACATTTGTATGACAAAATCTGATTGAAATTTGTTCCGGATCGACAGCTGAACTTAATTTGAAACTCTTTAAATACTTTTCATTGCTTTCTTTGCTTCCGTTTTTCCTTCTATCTTTTCTTTTGAGCCATTCGTCAAGCAATCTAAAAACAATCTGAAACTTGACATACAAGAAAGGTTCCTGAAGGTCGCATTTTTGACTCGTGCAAAGTCCATAGTCCCAAAGTCCCAAAGTCCAAAATCCAATTTTTCATTACTATTCCTTCGCGGTCAAGCATTCGACTTTGTACTTCTGAACAAACAGAAAGATCAAAGGTTTGTTCAAGATTTTTCCTGCAAAATGGCCAATCTATTCGTGGAATTTTTGCAAGTTCTAGGCACTTTACTATGCCAAATATTCACTAGTATCTTCAGGTTTTTTATTCCAGTTTCTAAAAAGGATGTTTCTGGCGAAATTGTGTTTATCACTGGTGCTGGAAGCGGGCTGGGGAAACTCTTATCGTTAAAATTCGCCAAGCTTGGCGCAGTTGTGATTTGTACGGACATAAATTCTCAAGCTAATAGCGCCACTGTTGAAGAAATCAAAGAATTAGGCTTCCAAGCTCACGGTTATAAGTGTGATGTGAGTAAGAGAGAGGATGTTTATCGTGTCGCTGATTTGGTGAAAGCAGAAGTTGGTGATGTGACGATCTTGATCAACAATGCTGGCATCGTGAGTGGGAAAAAGTTCCTTGAGACTGAAGATTGGATGATACAGAAAACGATGGAAGTTAACACGATGGCTCATTTCTGGGTGAGTCAATCATTCTATATTTAATTGTACTTTAATTATGGATTAAAAATGATTGAGCAAGTTATTATATTTCCTAGGGCTAGACCGCTTGGAATTCCATGAATATGTCTTACTCAATCTCTCTCATTCGCCATAGAAACTGTTGCACTAGAATCTTTCTAAGTATCATGGGTACAATAAATGTGGGACCCAAGATGCTTTGCAAAACATTTGTACATATGACCAATAGGAGTTCAGTGAAGGATCAGATAAGAAACTTATTACTATTATAAAGTTATCCACTACATAGAGTTTTGTTAGAACTAATGGGTTGGATAGCATTATCCAAGGTTTGTACAACCAACCACTGGTGTAACAGTCTATATGCAGAGAGTGTAGCAGCAGAGCGAGAGAATGAGGAAGAGTCTATGATTATTATTTCATTCTGTCTCAGTCTGTCCTAGTATTTTGCTCAGTTGCTTGGGCCAAAGCTTGTAACCAAGGGTTATGGAATGGGATGTAAAGAATAGGAAATGCCATAAACAATCTTGTCAGAGGAATAGGTCTTTTCTGAGTTGGATAAAATAGATGGTCTAGCTTCAATACAAACAACACCATATACGGCATAATGAACAAAAGATGTTTGTACTTATAAGCTAGACCATAATGCACCATGTTTGCTATTTCAGAAATGGTCTATGTCGCTTGTGGTGCATGTATTATTGATATGCAGATTTGACGATTTTATTGTGTAGTACTTCCATGAGTTTACAGTAGAGTTTGGATTGATAGATTTGTCGAAAATGTTTACAACTAGGGATTGGGATTCTTTCAAAAGTATGTTGATTAAAATGAAACTGTACTTTTGCACCTTTGTGCTCAATGAAAACAATTGTTGTTCACCACTGTGTAACACAGGCCTTTTAGATGGTCAAATTTATATTGTGGTAGAAAATTAATTGTTAAACATTTTGAGTGAACTACTTATATCTTTGTGCAGACTGCCAAAGCATTCCTTCCATCTATGATAACTAATAACCATGGCCATGTCGTCAGCATTGCATCATCGGCAGGCATAACTGGTGTTAGTGGGCTGTGCGACTACTGCTCATCCAAGTTTGGTGCTGTTGGGTTTGACGAGTCTTTGAGAATGGAACTGTATTCTCTCAAGAAAACTGGTGTCCATACAACAGCCGTATGTCCTTTCTTTATCAATACTGGCATGTTTGATGGTGTGACAACAAGGTATGGACATTGATAGGACAAAAACATGACTTTTGTAGGGCATATTGTTTATTTGTGGCTGAGTAGCAATTATCATCAATTAAAATTTAAAAATCACTGTAGAAAATGTTTTTTTCAATTTGCAGCAGGCCAAAGTGGAACCGTTATCGTCTGTTGCCCATGCAATTACTAGAGGACAGTTTGCCATAAAGTTTGCCCTTGTATATTGATGATAATTCCTATTTACCACACTGAAGGATTTCCCTGCTAACAGAGTCTTTTTTATTTGTGATTTCTTGATAAGAAAAATGAGACTTTGCAAACTTGAAATGCTTTTCTGGTTGGATAATCATGCTAAATTCAGTAACCCAGCAACCACGAGACATTTGAAATATTGGTGTCAAATATACCACAAGATCATCCCTCGTTTGGCATGAGCTAATTTCTTATTTTTTGGTCAAAATGGTTATCAAACTGGTATTGTATGTCCACCATTCAAGGCAGCTTGCAAAGCTATGCAATCTTGCGAAGTAACTGGTGTCAGCAACCAGTCGTTCAATTTTTTCTTTTTGGTAATTACAATTTTACAACTAGAGAGACTTTGCTGGCAGGGAAACAAAGAATTTGATTGTATATAATGTGTACTTGTATTTTAAGGTTTCCATGGATACTGCCTATCTTGGACCCTGACGATGTTACAGATAGAATCATGGATGCCATACGACGAAACCAAGCCATTATTTATCTACCCAGAGTCCTGTATTTTTTCTTCTTTTTAAAAGGGTAAGTTAGTCCGCAGAGCATGAACGTTCTCAGTGTGGACTGAACTGTCAGCTACAGTCCCTTTTTTTCATATGACAACTAATCTTTAATTTAATTTTCATTCAATTTTTGTAGATTTTTCCCATGTTCAACCTTCTTCACTCTGAGTGATTTCTTTGGAGCCAGTAATTCCATGGAAACTTTCAAAGGAAGAGCAAAGAAAGACTAAAAACATTCACATCAAATAGGTTTAATATATAAACCTGTGTGCAAATAATAATATTGAAGTGGTTTTGTTGTCCATATGTAATGGATCTTGATGAGTACAGAAAGGCACCGACTCTTATTTTTTTCTCATGAGAAAAAAATAAATAAATAAAATAAAAATAAAATAAAAAGAGAAAAGTTATTACAAGTCAAATATTATTAGTCAATAATGAGAGCGACTTTTCTTGTATGGAAAGAAGGTTGTAAGAATAGGTGACTCACAGTCTTTTGGAAGTACTTTTTCTGTTATTGACATATTGTATGGATATCTATGTAATGTAAAGGCTTTATAGTAATTAAGTTAAAGTCTTATGTTATGAAAGACCTTAAATGTTTTTGTCTCTTTTGTATTCATTCATTTATTTATTCATTCATTCATTCATTCATTCATTCATTCATTCATTCATTCATTCATTCATTCATTCATTCATTCATTCATTCATTCATTCATTCATTCATTCATTCATTTACTCATTCATTCACTCACCCACTCACCTACTCACTCACCTACTTACTCACTGGCTCACTCACTCACTCACTCACTCACTGACTCACCACTGACTCACTTACTCATTCATTCAATCACTCACACACTCTCTCACTCAGTCACTCACTCTCTCACTCAGTCATTTTAGAAGGCAATATGCCATGTGGAATTGGCTTATCAAGGATGTACACTGAGTATGCGCAGTAGTACTGCATAAAAGACGTGTCAAACACGTCCAAACGTACAGACCATCCCCCATGCACAGATATATTCTGTTACGCAATTTTTGATCAACATTTCAATAATATCCCGAAAGGAAAAACTGCCTCGTGTTTTCAGAATAACGCAGCTTGGCCTGTCAGGCTCTTCAGGGAAGAGTGGGGGAGGAGAAAGGGAGAGGTGTGAAGCAATTCTTGTACGCAGAGCCTTCGTTCCTCTTGGAAGTAGAATTGACTCGCTAAATTAGAGGCCCAGTTAGGGGGGGTATTGAGATCCCGTATCCCCTAAATATGTAACGTAAATATCCCGTATACCCTTAACTTTGAGACTTGGTATCCCTCAAAATTGACCACATACAACTTCGGCCAAGCGTGTTGTGGAGCTCTTCCCCAGTGCCTTTGCGCGCAAAAGCACAGGCATCCCAAACTGGAAATACGCTGTAAAGATCGCAATATCTACACTAAGTTTCACTAATTATTTTTTTATTTTATATATTAGTGATTCACCCGAAGGTGGGTATAAACACAAAAGGACTCTAAGTCCCTCCGAGGTATTTACACCCTTAATTCGGTATCCGGTCATCTCGCCCACAAGTCAAGTCGCCCAGACCCTTATTTACAAAGTCGCCCATGTATAAAATCATACAAATACAATCTCGCCCATAGTCACAGTCACTTTGTCAAAGTCTTTGTGTTTTAAAAGTTTAAGTAAAAGAATATAAATGAATGTTTCAACTTCATGCTTATAATTACGATAGCGAAAAACAAGTTAACTTTCGTAATTTCCCTCATCGAATCACAAAGTGTTAATTGACAAAGCGTTTTCTTGCCTACTTTGAACTCAAATGATTTTCTCTTCAAAATTATCCGATTCATTGTGTCTTTAATATTGAACAGGCTACACTTATAATTCTTTTTGTAGCAAGATTCTGAAGAAAAAATAAAGAAAATGCAAAAAAAATCAGTCATCACGAGTTATCAACTTCTTGAAACAAAGCGTTTCTTTAACTTATGGGAAAAATACAACAACCGCGAGAAAACATCGATGCAGCTCTTAATAGCTCGGTTTTTAAATAGTCTAGATTGCAATTGTAAATATGATATTTGTTTTATTTTAATAAAAAGAAGGAAAATGAAACTAATATATGATGATGTGTTATTCTTGTTGCGAATTAGATCAATTGAAATTAGAGTTCATTTGTTGGTCAGGATGCAAGCATGTTAATTAATTGTTGCAAAATGATAAAACTAAAAAATCACTATTAGAATTTGGCTGCCGTCCAATATGCAAATTTAGAAGCATTCAAATGGCTTCTTGCAAGTTTCGTCAAATTTGCAAATTTGCGTCTCGTTTGTTTGTTTCCACTCAAAATCTCGCTAGAAAAAGCTTTCAAAAATATTTTGGGTTTGAATGTTTTATAATACGGTATTACTTTTTTTCGGCAGCTTTTGGATAGAATTATCGGCTTGAGTTCAAAGCCGCTAAATTGAGTAAAAACGACTTTGCAACTTGATGAAAGGACTTTATATCGCGTTTTTGTTAGTATTCAAAAAATCGCTAGAAATAACATGAATCGAAAATTATCTTATGTCTAAACACGATCAATAGACGTTTTTGAAAGTAATGTTTATCTGAACAATAATATTACACAGTGAAACATTTACTGACGAACATGAAATGACAGCTTCGGTAAAAATAATACGATCGATCATGTCAACTCATAAAAACAAAACAAAAAATAAACCGTTTTTTTAAAACATTATTGAATATTTTTAACGTTCAAATTGTATTTTTGAAATTTAGTCTACATGATGGGCGAGTTGGTATCAGGCAGTTTCCGTGATATTTTTTTATGGGCGACTTTGTCTGGGCGAGTTGACCTGTGGGCGAGTTCACTGTAATTCCTTAATTCCAACACCTAAAAAAAAAGGATTGTTGGGACATTGTGATTTTTTTCGGCACCATTTCGTTCTCTCCCAATTTTTTTCCTTTTCACTCTACAATATCCCGCTTACTCCCACCTCCCCCATAACAATGTTGACTGACGTTCATAGCAAAATCATCACCGATCATACCAACATTGTAACAGGGGAGAGGGGAGGCGCCTGAAAAATACTCAACAAAAAAATGTGGTTTAAAACAACGAATGTCCCAACTAATTTGGAATCTTAGTGTAGCTTCTTGTTGGTATTCAGAGACCGCTGTAACAGTTGAATCACGATAACTTCATTTATTTATTAATAGTAAAGTTATTTGTACGTCTGGTTTTGCTATTTTTGATTGGCCAGCTTTGTTCAGACGGCCGGAATACAATCTATGTGCCGTATACCTTATCCACATAATTGTTTGTCAAGATCCCTTATACCCCTAAATTTTAGTGTTAGTATCCCGTATCCCTTTAAGTTTTTCATCCAATATACCGGATCCCCAAAACCCCTAACTGGGCCTCAAATTAAGCCTAAAAAGTCCAAAAAACCAGTCGCAAATGATACCTAAATATCAATCTTTGTTTCTCGGCGCTGGTCAATAGGAACGAAGGCTCTGGGTATGAGATTGGATGTGAAGTGTAGGATTTGATGGTCTGAGCAAAACCATTAAAATAAACTAGATTGAGGACAAACTGTTAATCACGAGTTCTCGACACAGGACGACCATAAAAAAATATCATGACATTCCACAGGAAGCCCAAAGTAAAATAATACACTGGGCCTGAATTCCCGCCTCCCCCTAAAGAATGAGGAGTTGGGCTGAACGTGGTCCATCTGCTGTACCAAATCACCTCCCCCTCCATAAGACGTCTGGGAGAAATCTATAGTAGCTCGCATCAAATATGCCTATCGAAATTATATTGCATTCTCAACTAATTGACCTCTGCTGTCGACAGTTCGACAATGCAATACTTAATCATATTGACCCGGTGCGATGGTATAATACATGTAATTTGAAACTGCCTTTCTTCGCCCAGCATACGGAATTAGTATGAATCTCATTTGAACTTTACGACCCCTTGTTTGGGACCACTCAACGTACTTAAAGAGTTGTCAAGTGGAAGAGCAAAAAACGCACGCGACACCATTCAACACCGTTCGACATTCTTGCGTCAAATTACAATCGGAGTCGTTCGTTTAATATCGCAGCCAAGTTCGTTGTATCACTAGACGTAAGCTTATTACGATTTGAAAAAGCCAATTAATTTTATTGGGCGTAGCTTGTTTTGTAGTTTGCTGTTTTTGACATTCGTCAGCTTCTGATGCAAATGGAAGTACCAGTGAGCTACGAGCTACCTTGCGAGCAGAAGAATTTCAAAAAAGCTTTCCCCTTGTTGACCGTTGAGTGCGGGTTATAACAAATTCCTATGCTCATAGGACTGATAATCATTTAATCCGACGAAAATATAACAGTTATAACGTAGACAGCATAGTTAGGTATATACGACATACCTTATGTCCGTATAAAGGCACTACGAAGTTTAAGATATGGTACGGCGACGCTATACTACGGCTACTTTGACCAAGGGACTACGACGTTTACGCGGTATCACTGACTTGAGTATTACATAGGACAACTACGGCGGGAAACTTCGAAGGCATGAGTACGGCCTGATGACGTCACCGAAAGTATTTTTCACTTCCACTCGCCGTAGTAGAGTTATTTTAAAGTTATTTTGACAGCATTTCAAAGTTTTATGTTTTTAGCTCGAGTTTTATGTATTTAAATAAAAGTTGGCAATAATTTCGACTTTATCGAGAGCCGGTAGACACTGATGTTTGAAACATATTTAAGTCAAAGCGCGATATTGGACATCCATCCTTATTTATATTCAATCGTTAAGTCTCAACCAATATATATACAATACTGAGCTCATTCTCACATATCATGCTCTGTTAATTTGAAGGAAGCTTAAGGAGGAAAAGAGCTAAAAAAGGGGAGAGGAATTACAAGGAAGCCCGAAACAGGAAAATGCCAAAGGAATTCCAAAGAAGGAAAAGAGAAGTAGAGGCTGGCAATGCGTTCGTAGTTCTCTGAGGAGAGGATTTCAGTCGGAAAAGGGCGGGGGTGATCGTCGTATCTTTTAGTAGTCAAAATCATTGATCCGTTATTTTTAGGCTCTCTTGAATATGGGTTTTTGGCCAACAAAAGTCCACTTTTAGGGGTAATGTTTGCTGCAATACGAAAATATTCCTAAAAATAGGTTCTTTTATTGGCCTTTGTTTTAGGAATAGTAGAGTGCACACTCACTAAAAGTGTGCAATATAAATACCACTAAATAATGTTATTTTATGCTAATTCTATTGTTTTTGTTTGTTCAATTAGTGATATTTACTACTAAATAGTGACAACTGTTGCACATATTTAGTGTTTGCACTCTGTTAAAACATGATATGATCTTGATAAACCCAATACCGCAGATATTTCTCTCTCTTATCTTACATTCTCTTGACTCAGACAATCCCGTTGATCATCAATTGTTATTTCTAATTCAAGGTAATAATGTCTGCTTCAAAATAGACGCATTTCAATCACTCGAATTCATTTTAAACTTCCACTCATCACGCCCAGGGTCAACGCCTCCAGAGTAACAACTTTTAATTAAGATCATTATGCTTTCAAAGATACTTGTCCCTGTTTGTTTTAAGTTCAGTTCTCGAGTAATATGGAGAATTTCATCCGGGGGGCTTGAATTTCAACTCGTTTAGGAGGGCTAAAAGTTCAGTACGAAGCAGGAAAAAATACTGGTATCTCGTCGGTAAGCTGTTGGTAAAAACGAACATCAAGAAAATATCAATAATTTTCCAAATAGATCTATGTTCCTTAAATGAGAATTGGGAATTGGGATTTGCCTTTTTTAGGCTGGGAATCGGGATTTTTCCATTTGGATTGTGATTTTTCCATTGGGATTGGGGGGAAAACACATCAACATTTGGATTGAGATGTTCTCTTATTGTTCCGTTTTGAAATCTATAAGAGCTCAAATAATGTTAGAAATTATGTATTTTGAGTTATTTCATCTGTTATATCACATGGCAGAAGACAAAATGTTGAATAATTACAATTTTAAGACCAGCCCAATGAGCAATCAGTAATTTAAATTAAAAATAGGAATTGTTCACAAGATATTCTGTTCCAACTTTTTAGATTGCAACTTTTAGTTTGAGCATTGGTCTTGAATAAAAATTTAAGGTGGGAATTGGGATTTGATCCCCTTATTCAGGACCCTCTTAAATGACCTATCAAAAATTATCATCAAGAAGAGTTTATCATAAAGAAACTTTCAGAGAACCGTTAAGAGAATATTTCATAGAAAATGCCAAAGAAACTGAGAAAAACAATCAGAGATCACTTTTTAGGAGATTTAGTGATTTTTTTTTGCGAAAATTGTTATTAGAGAAGGTTCCAGAGTTCTCGTGTTTTAGTCGACTAAAAACCATTGAATAAGTACAAGTGATTCCTTCCTTGGTTTCCTTCCTTTTTAGGAGATTTAGTGATTTTTTTTTGCGAAAATTATTATTAGAGAAGGTTCCAGAGTTCTCGTGTTTTAGTCGACTAAAAACCATTGAATAAGTACAAGTGATTCCTTCCTTGGTTTCCTTCCTTAAAATGCCATTCATTAACACGGTAAGTATTTGGAGAAAGGAAGATTGACGTCAATTAATATATTCAAATAAGAAGGTTGGGCAACAATTCAAACATTCCGTTTGGGAAAGCGTTGTTATGTGGTACCTTAATTAAGCTATCACCCTCTCTTAGGAAGCTACAATATTAAGTATCCTAAGCAAATGTTTGCAGAGTCGTCTTTCCTTTTTTCGCTGGCAGAGTAGGTTTCACACGGTCGTAAAACTACTAAGGAAGTCCACAAAAAGTATTTCCTCTTCCACCAAAAAAACATTTGTTGTGTAGGGTGTCGATTATGCATCGAATGAATAGAGTGAGAAACCTTTATGTTTTCAAGCAATTCGTGTGCGAGAAAGTGTCGTCTATTGAAGACGCATTCCAGAAAGTGCGTTTGGAGATCAGACGGGTCTTGCTTGTCACACAGCCGAGGCGAGTAAACTAAACACTTAAAGATGTTATAAACTTTCTTAAGAAAAGATTTAAGAAAGAGGACACGCCTGAATGTCTTTCTCTTTGTGCCAATACGGTAAAACGGCGCACTGACTTAGTTTACTGGCGTGTTTATGATTTAACTTTTATTCAAAAACACTCAAAAATAAATTCTGATGACATGCAATGAAATAACGGCTTCTAGTCTAAAATTAGCTGAAGTCAAAACAATGTTTTTTTCATCCCGTTTGTAACACTTACGAGCTCAATCATGCAAAATATTGTCAAGTTAGCCCTTGAAGGACTATGCAAACACACTTCAACACCATTTCCTTTTCCTGAACTCATACAAAAACGAAAACACTTGTCACATGCCGTTATTCTTGACATCACAACAAAGATGTAACTTTATTGTTATTTACAGTTCAGCTTATCATTTTGTGATGGTAAACTTTAGGTTCTTTACATGGCTTAGTCAACTTCGGTCCATGTTAGCAAAATGTACGTTTTGTATAAGAACGGAAACACTTGACATTGGCAAAAGATGTTGACCATCATTTGCAGTTTACAATAAGGATTATCATTTCTTGAAGTTATGTGGAAATGCTCACTTGTCTATGCATAGCTAGTGAAAGCTTAGCTTATTAGTAGAGGAGCAAAAACACTTGATATTGTTGTGGTTTTGGACGTCAACTAAGTCATGAGAGCATCGTTGTAAAAGTTTTATAACAGTAGAGTACAAATACTAAATGTGTGCAATAGTTTTCACTAATTAGTAGCAAAAAGTACTATTCGAATAAAAGAAAACAATATATTGGCATAAAATAGCACTATTTTTGCGATATTTATGTTGCACACTTTTAGTGTTTGTACTCTAGTTACAGGTCACGATATTAGAGCGTTTTCACATAACGAGCTATCTTGTGCTAATGAGTTCTAAAAATGTTAATGAGCCAAATGTACGCTTTGATGCACAAAGACAAAGGAAAGCTCAATGTAAAATGTAAATGTAAAAGCGATAATTAGCTGATCAAACTGGCCTTTGTCTTAGTGAATAAAAGCGTACATTCCCACGTGCAATTCTCATTAGTATTTTTTAGAACTCATTAGCATAGGATGGCTCGTTATGTGAAAACGCTTTATTGATTTGCTTTAAAAACCATTCATTTATTTTTCATGAGTTTTAGAATTATTTTCATTTTATATTCTAACTAATAGTTTCTGCTTGTACTTTATATGGTCTAGCAAAGTTGACCCGAGTTTGCAAGATTTTACATTTGCATACTATAAAGTGCGTTTAAAACACTTGTTTTCGGTGTCTTCCGACTTCTTCAAGAAAACTTTGAAAATGGTGGTTTTTTTTTATAAGACTCGATAATAAATCAAATGTGCTATTATACTTCTATTCAAGTCTTTAGTCCTCGTCTGAAAGCTCCAAATATAAGTACAAAAACAATTCTCCCGCAATGTGAAAAGTTCGTTATTTATCCAACAATGATAATTCTGAAAATTCAGACGAGTTCCTGCAGGATTTCCTGTAAATCTCTGTTTTGTCCCAGACTTCGAATAGATCGAAAACACTTCATAGCTTCAAAGTACTTGAAATTTTCACTGCAAAACTAAGATAGATATGGTATCTTTGATGTATGACAGATACAAACTCATTTTAAAAACTCAGTCGTCTTTCAACGTGACAGTTTCTTAATGACATTCTCTTTGCCAGCTTTTTCCATACTTCGACTCGTCTTTATTGCTAATTCGTCTGTATCGCGAGCAAGAAAGACACTGATATTTAAAAAAATCATGTAAACACGCGATACATTAATGGCAATTTCTTTTAAATTCAAATCTTTAAGATATATCAAATCTCATTCTTTTGTAGTTTGGGTGCGACAAGATTTTAATTTGGCTCGTTTTATGTAGCCAGCGTTACCAATGGTCTGCGGTTAGCAATATGAAAAGCTCGCTATTTTGATATTCCCTTTCAAAAAGAGTATTTTAAAAACTCATCTACGCCTAGCTGAATTGGTCACCATCCAAAAAACCTTTGACATTGGTGAAAAAACGATTGTTTCTTATGTATGTCAGTGCATGTTTTGTCATCATTTTAATAAATCAAACCAACGATTTCGTGCGTCAGGGATGACCCAACTTTGAAGTGTTTTTGCTCAGCGTGTTTGTTGTTAACAAATAGCTCTTAGATCAAACGGTCAAACAATTCATGTTCTCATTGACAGAAGTTTGAACTTTTAAAGGAAAAGGACAAAGGACATCGAGTTGTCACGTCTCGTTAAAGTTTTACGAAAAACAGACCTGGACATAAAGTTAACACTTGCCTAACCTGCGCATGAGTAGCTTGTCGCTTGTTGCTATTCACGTCTAGAAATAGCTGCAATTTAGTTCAGTACTTATTAGAGAGGTTAATTCTTGACGACAAATACAAAAAAAAAATCAGCTCTTTAAATAGAGGAAACTAAAAAAAGTGAGTAGTTTCGAAATCGCAGATTTCAGCATGAATTTTTCATGGATTCAATACTCAAAATACAAACAAATTTGCCCTTATTTTTTTGTGAAAGATTGAAATATGATTCTCTATTCCCAACACTCCTTGCGCGCACATTATATCCGCGAAGGTAAAGAAGCGACTGGGTACGAGACTGTATATATGCAGATATTAGAACTGAACATGCATAGTGGAAAAATCTTTTTTATGATAATCATCCAAGTAAAACATTTCGATCAATTCAATAGTATTCAGACAAATGCCTCACTTGTATGATGATTGAAATAAAAGAGTTTTCCATTGCAGGCTCAGGTATAATATCTCTTAAGCTTTAAGTAACAATACGCGTAAAAACTAGTGCGGTTTCTATTGTTCTGCGGCAAAAAAACCTCCCCACGAAGAAATTCTTTAATTTTCACTATATTAATGTATCTAGCTAAGGGTTACACATTTCTTAAGTAAAATCTACAAAATGCTGTTTACAAGACAGTGTTTCTTTTGTGTTTAATGGTTTTGTCCAATCAGAATTGCTCAAAACAATGGCTAGGAGACGCTTGCTTTTCATAGTGAGTCCCACGCTAAAATTTTCTCATAGAAAAAAATAAGATCGCTTTAATAAAACTGAAATGTGATTTTGAATAAAATATAGGAAAAATTTCCCAAAAGTTTGAAAAAAGGCCAATTTTCTTGTTTTAGCCAATCAGATCAAGCATTTAAACAATACACAATTAACACCTTTATGCATTCCATTGCCGTTTGCTACACTAGTTCTTACTCGGAACGTTACTTAATGCAAACTTATGCAAATTTTATTTCCAACAAACTCATTTTTTACGGTTTTTTTTTGCTACTGTTTTTTGCGCGTTTGCATTATCACAGCTGTTTTTATAAAAATTAGTACCACACGAGCTATCTACTCATGACAAAATCAAAAGTTCCACTTTAATGCAAATTTATGTCAATTTGTTTTTCAAAAAACCCATTTTTTACGGGGTTTTTTTGCTACTTTTTTCGAGCGTTTGCATAATCACAGCTGTTATTATAAAAATTAGTTTCACACGAGTGATCTACTAATGACAAAAGTTCCAACTACATTGCCAGCAGTGGCTTATATACTCCAACAGTGTCTGGACATTTCCTGGTCATGGTCATTGCCAGATATCTTGTCAACTGCTAATTCTTTTATAACACTCCATTAAATCCCTCCGTGTGAATCCTCTTCATCAGCGATAATTTGATCGAATTAATTGTTTATCTGATCAAGTCTAAATGATTAATGATTTGTCAGTAAAAGTCTTCCGGTGTAAGAAGTTGTTTTGAAAAGTTTTTACATGAATTTCAGGAATTTATAATCTGTAGGTTTTGTACTCAGAGATGTCTTTTTGAAATACATTGTTAGTTCGGAACATTTGAAATGCTAAATAACTGTTAATAGTTGGAATCTGTCAAACTTAGATCGGGACGATAAACATGCATGTCTAACAATAAAGGCAGACAGTGTGGAATGTACGCATTTGGAATTGGTTTCTTGCAAGTACTTTGAAACCCTTCCCTTTTGGGCGTGCTATTTATATTGGGGATTCGGCAACCTTTTTTTCATACAGACAAATGTTCCTCTATCTATACGGAACCTCCATTAAACAAAGATAAATTGCATAAACTCTTTGCAGCTTAGATAAAGCATAATTATATGGAAGACAAGCATCCTCTGAACATTTCATTCATGTTTTTTGAGGGATGCCTTGTTTGTGAAAATTAGCAACTCGTCGTACCAATAAGTAGCGGTTAGATATTACATGTGATATTCAAGGACACTGTTAATTTGTAAGGCATTCCCTTTAGTGACAAATTGTGCTCGAGGACTTTATTAGGTCATAGAGGCTACAGCGGTTTTAGGACATACGGAATTGCCTAGGGCTATTCATTTGACTTGCCTTTTGCATATTTGTGATACGCTTGTTTTTGTCCAGTAACAAATATAGACCAAGGACAACCGCAGCCGCCCTTGAAAACTATATCATGGCGGCACCCATTTAAAGAAGCCTTTTGTCCTTTTGTTCACTTCACAAATTAGCCATTTTATCAACGTGCTTGATTTGCGGGTACATGAAAAGCAAGTATCATACCCTATGGCCATTCAGTAGTTGGACCACTCCTCGCACTTTGCAACATGTTGTTGTAATAAACTGGCCTGTTTTTAGACATGCACTTTCGTGCCGGAATTGGTGGGCATACCCTTCGGCAAGTATTAACTTCGGCAAATATTAACTTTGCAATTATGGATAACGAGTTTCTCTAAAGTTCGCCTTTTACGCCTTTGTCAGTCTACGCCCTGATTACAGAACGGGAGTCACTAACGCCTGTTTCGACGAGTCACTATTAAGTTTAACAAACGCCCTGTCTGTGTTACATTGTAATAACTTCATAACTAGACATTTTCATGCAAAAATCATACAATTTGGCATATTATTATTATTATTATTATTATTATTATTATTATTATTATTTATTATTTTTATTATTTTTATTATTTTTATTATTTTTATTATTTTTATTATTATTATTATTTTTATTATTTTTATTATTTTTATTTATTTTTATTTATTTTTTATTATTTTTATTATTATTATTATTATTATTATTATTATTATTATCATTATTATTATTATTATCATTGATAATAATTAATCTATTAATAAAGTTCACTTTTGCGGCCTTTGTCGGCCTTTATATTGCTTGCCCAACGGGAATTTGAGGGCCATTTTCAAATGAGTTAACCAATGTCCCGAAGGAAGGCATAAGCTTTAACCATAGAATCCAAAATTTTTGCGGGACATACCAGTCGTTTACCACTTTTTGTTTTTAATGCTGACAACAAGTCAACAATAAACCGCCAATCGCGGAGAAATAGCTCACGTAGTTTCTCTTGAAAAAAAAAAAAAAAAAAAAAAAAAAAAAAAAAAAAAAACAGGAAAAAATAAGGTTCCAGTCGGCAGGAATGTCTATCACATCCCTCACGCGAACAATGAGCCTACAATCGAGAAACAGCCTAGCTTCTCTCGGAAAAGGCTGAACGCGCGACTGCAAGAAAGACTGGGAACGATGATATCACTTTCAGTAAGAGTTAACAAAATGATGAAAATGCCAAGGGCTGCATCACATGGCATTGTGGACGTAACTCCAGACTGTCACCATATGTTTTTCCTTTAATCGCACTAGGAAGTCTAATAATGGAGATTATGTGAAATTAACAGATTGATAGTTTATGAAGAATTGAGTGTTAACTGAATTAGCACAAGAAAACTCCATGGGGCCAACCGGCTATACATGACCCGCGTGTCCCAGGGGCTGAAATCCAGACTGTAATTTCGAAAGGAGGTTCACATTAATCAAAACATTACTGATTTAATATCAATCTATCCCCTGGATTCGATCCTGTGTGTGTCTATGCAGCACTTAATTTAGTTTCGTTTGTCAGGTACAGCATTATGTCACGGGTATTGATTTGCTTTGAAAATCATCATTAAGTATTCATGGGTTTTAGTATCTCTGTTTTTTTAGAAATTTTGGCCGCGATAAAATACTTCTGAAGTAACATAGATTTTGTCAAAACCTGCGTGACCTGGCCTTCGAACAATTTAAAGGCCGGGCATTTCAGTGTCAACGGAATTGGATCAACCCTTTTTTTCTTTCATCATTTTTGATTGAGACCTGTTTTCTGGTGTTTTCAACCAGCTTTATCAATGACATCAACAACTTCTATGCTGTGTAGGACCCGAAAATCCTTCAGACAAATCGTTCATCATATTGATAACTGGGCCATTTTTGCAAACAGCTGTTAAAATTAAGGGTTGAAATATTTTACAGCCATGATGTGTCATGTTTGTTTGCACAGATCTTTCTTAAGGTGTGGCGGCCCTCAAGAGAGCGTTATACAACTAACACTACTATGTAAATAAACAATTAAGCTTTCGACATGTTTAAAGGTTTTTTTCAAAATCAATGGCATCAACAGAATGTTTCAGATGGGTGTTTGCATAATGGCTTGGTTCAATCGCTATAGCAATAATCTTTAAGGCTACAGGAAAATTGTGTCAATAAACGATTAAAAAACAGACATTATTGAAGGTTTTTCGAGATCACCGGAATACAAAACGACGCCAGCATTCAATATCATTTCATTGCCTTTAAGCTTGTCGTATATAAAAGAAAAAATTGGGTCATTTTATTGAAACGCAAATTTGCAATTGAAGTATTACAATCTTCACTGCAAGTAGCAAGCAAAATTAGTATTGAGTTAGTTGTAATCGTTTGTAGAGCAGAGTATAAATGCTCTTACGTATCGATGTATGAAATCATTGTTTATTTACAATAACGTTTTTGTGTTCAAACATATATTAAACAGACATCAAATTGCCCAGTTTCATGTTCTTCATTGCTCAGGCTAAGCCTCGATAGTATTTGATAGACTGATTCCAGTTGTACGACGAAATGCACTCCGTTGGAATCCCCGAAAAAACCATAGATACCAATGGTTTTGTCTTGACTCTTTTGTTATTTTACCCTCTTTTGTTATTTTGCCTGAACAATGAAGAAATTGAAACTGGTCTTTTGTTGCCGGATAACAGAAAAAGTGCTCACGAGACAAGACTTTAGCCTCCGTTGCAGACGTCATCCAAGCTCTGTGCATGGAAACGTTTCCTGTAGTGTTTTCACTCCGTAGCCGGTGCCTGATGTAATCTTAATGATTAATGTTCTGTTTATAAGCTTAACAAGCAAGTTTATTGTAACAGGATTTCAAGGAGTCTTGGCAAATATTCTGCTGTGTATGTATTTTGACTAATTGGACCTGTCCGAAACCTATCGTGATTAACGATCTAAATAACAGCAAGGTACGCTCATCAACACATGTTATGCCTCTATTTGTACATTATTTTTCTTAATACCAGCTAGAAACTCAGTGGCGGATCGAGGATTTTCCCCTGGAGGTGGAGGATGCAGCTTTGAGGGTGACGTCATATATATATTAAAAATTTCTTTTTAAAGAATGTTGTGAAAATCTGTTTTTGATTGCATCCCCTCCCCTCTGGATCTGCCCTTGAAACTGGTCCTAACATTTAAATATAGTGAAAGAATTCATATTTTGTTTAACCGGGGAGGGGAAGGGGCTGTTTTGTAATATATACAATATGAGCGGCTGATCTGTATGGAATATACTATGTCGAGCCGAAGGAATTATGAAATGTCTAGATTAATGCTGCTATTCTAGAATAATAGCTTTGAAATTAGATTTAATTTGGCCGAGATATTTAAAGCTAAACCTTATGCAAATCAGGACGATTTCTGTATCAGATATACAAATACCTTCACGGTAGTGATTTTCTATTGTTCTGGGCTCATTAATTATTCATGAATTTTATAAGTGCAAGTTGATGTTCGTCGCTTTTTAAAAAAATCATCGACGTGGGATCTCTTGAGCCAGGTGTCCAGATTGACGTTTATCCTAGGGTACCACAGAGACAAGATGCGACAACAACGTCTGCATTTTTGTTCAATTATATATATCATTATAAGTATCTGATCTTGTCGGCTAAATTTAGCGCATTTATTAAATACGTCATAAATTCATGCAACTAGGAGGTATCTTGGAGTCTTTTCGAAGAGCTTTTATGGAAGTAATAACGAATGTTTACAGCAAATAATCTTTTGGTAATATTAAGTACAAAAACCGTTGTTATTATTTTTGTTTTAGAGGTTGCTCATATCCAAAATTAGATAGCGACACTCGGAAAACGGTCTCATTGATTATTTTTACTGTGAAGGATCTTATTGACTTTTATTGCGTTCTAACACATCTCGGAGTTCGTAACTCAAGGTTCTATAAACATCCGCGTGTTTTGGCTATCTCTAAAAATAAAAATATGAGTAATCAAAGTCAATGATAAATCATAAAATGATAGCATAGTCTGCGTGAGTTGTTTATGGCAAGAGAGTCTTGTTTATGCATATATATATCACAATTAAGTAATCTTAACATCGATAAGCGTATATTTTACTAATATAGATTAAATTGGATTCAAATTAACAAGATTAACCAGGAAACTCTAAATATTTATGGAAAAACTGTTGTCTTTTAACAGCCACGCCCTTTTATCTTCTAATTATCAGAATGATCATGAGTTGTTATGATAAATGATTTGTTTATAAGATTAGACCCAAGGGTATAATAACAACGATGATTCATATTAGATAACCGTTGACTAACTATTTGGCCGCAAAACGTGTGGAGTCACATTTAGACGAAAAAAACAACGCAACGCCGGGCCGTGATAATAATGATAATATTTTCATTTTTTTCTCAGAATAATTTCTTCAATAATTATTTCTAAGGTACATGTTTATTTGCAATTATATCAGCCTTTAATAACGATCAATTAATAAATGTTAAAGAGGAAAGAGAAAAAAATATGAGGTGCTGGAGAGTACTTTAACAAAAGTTTGAAAAGGCATCGATTTGTTACAAACATGCAGAGTAGCATGAAAGTAGAAATGAAATCGTATTTCGAAGCGATGAGGTTTTGATTATTACCATGCAGTAAATATCTTGTATAGGAAAAACTTAGTGAAAAAATGGTAATTTTACTTCGATCTGCTCTTATATAGTTTTTTTTCTAGACTGCGTCTCTTGCGCTCTTTTGTTTTATGTCCTAACCATATTTGCACGTCAACTGCCCATTTAGAATCGTTTTCGTATGAGTGGGAAACAGTACCGTATCGTATCATAGCCGTAGTTTCTAAGAAAACATTCGAAAAAAAGGTTTTCCACTCATGCGAAAACGACCCTGCAGACGCACGAAAAAATGCATGGAATCTGTCTTTTATTTCCCACGATACTGCTGCGGTCTTTCTGGGCCACAAAGATTTGCAATGATTATCATGACATCTCTGGTGATTAGTTAGAATGCTGCAAGCTTATTCTTCAGACAATGATTTATGTTAAAACGTTGATCAAGCGGCTGATAACGGCAAAGGTAACTCCAGACGCGGCATTAGCTGAAGCCCCCTTGGTTCTATCTGAAAGATCCATCGCATAATTCGACGACTTTGATAAATTACTTGTTATAAAAAGGCTTAAAACCCGCATTGTTTGGACATTGATATATTGCAGTCTTGATAAAAAAACTGATAAGAACTTCCTCGGCAACTTATTAGAATGTCCAAACTATACTTTTCTTTAGAACCACAAAACTTTGCAAATTGCAAGTATAATTTAGTGAGAAAGATAAAATTTATTTTCTTGCCTAGACTTGAGTATTTTAGGCTATTAGAGCACATTTATTCTGACTATTTTCTACGGCTATCTTACTTAAAGAACTTTTCTATTGATCGCTTTTAGTTTGGTTGTTTGGTCATATATTTCACTATTGTAAAGCGTGGTACTCTCGGTGAAATAGACGCAAGCACAAGCAATCAAACATCTAATATACATTTCTCTTGTGCTGTCCTCGTTTGGGAAATAGGCAAAAAGCAAAAGCTTAATTGCCAAAAATGTCCGTTCATTTTCTGCTTGCGCTTATGGAGGATCCACACCACTTGTGCTTATGTTTGCGTCTCAGTGACCAATAAGTACCAGGCTCGGTGACGTGATTTGCAACCCTTAAGGCAAATTCCTTAAAAATCCCACCAGCACAGAAATAAAGGAAGAGCTTGGGTAATATCAAAGCTGGGATGTATTGCAGATGGTAGCAAACTCGTTGTTCTGGGAGGATTAAGGGAAAAAGGGTTTTCCCTCCCTTAAACCGCAGACCGCCTTCATCGTATAGGCTAGCATTGCATATTTTATTTCTTTAATGGCTTCCCTTCGGCGTAACACATCCCGTCGTACCATTATGTAGCTATCTCAACGAACATTACTATCTTAATCATAATAATTTCTATACGTCACAAAATAGCAGTAATAGAATTAATTTGAGACTCAAGTATCTTTGAACTATAGGTCAGGTATCAAACACAAATCCAACTCGGATTATCCAAGCTTCTTTCCTTATCGTTTATACCTTATTTGTAATCATATAGAACTATCTTGTAATAGTAACTTGTTGATCCTTTTTCATAAACAAGATACACGAAAGCAGTTATTTTGCAAACGCAGATTTTTTACGCGTTAGACTTACCAACCACAAGAGCGATTTGGAATTAAGACCATTTTCAAAAACGGCGGTTTTAAAGTGAACATTTTTGTAAACATCGGCTATGTGTTTTCGTGTAAACGGTCTAAAACGATATAACAACCAAGACCATTTATATATCTAAACGCTCATATTTTTCCAGATAAAAAAGGTTTCGTGAATAAACGAGGCAAGCGCTTTACAAAATGTTGTGCGCGCAAAATCAGGATAAAACAGTATTATAACAAGGCTGAAATGAAAAGTACGGCAATTTTTAGAGGGATTCTTCCAACTTCTCTATTCCAAATGTCCAACTGATTTTCCGTATCGTGATTGGAAGCTCCATTGCTGCGCGTTTAATCCTATCATTGACGATAGCTATGGAGGTAGGCTTCTTGAAATTAATTCAATTAACGAAAAGAGCTTTCTCTACCTATTTGTTCATTTAAAATCGTCGCTTAGATAATCAGATTATGCTTTGTGCGTAGTATCTATGTCAAATTTGGCAAAAAAACATTTCTTAATACAAAAATATAGAATAAAAATGATAATGGACAATAATGGTAGAACGTTTAACGTTGTCATTTTTTTTGCATCATATGTAATACACGACAACACCGCAAAAATTCCGAAGTCAGTTTGTTTTCATCCAGCTATTTGCGAAAACGTTTTCCTTAGAATTGGAAATCGGGACAACAGAAATATATTACAAGACAAAAGAAGATCATGGCGGCTTAAGTCGAATGCTTTCTTTTGTCCAGTAAGTGGATTCCTATTTTGCTTAATCTCTAAATGTCTTTACAGTTAGGTGTAACTATTGATAATCATTTTTTTTTTTGCATATTGTAACATGCCCTCAGATGTACTTTTGCATATTGTTTGGCCTAAAACTCAGTCTCTGTTGTAGCGATAGCAAAGAACCTTTTTTTCAAATACGTTTTTGGACCAAACGTAGAACCGATTGCTTTAAAAATCTAAAATCGATAATCAAATATTAATTTCGTTAAGTTAATTTCTTATCCACAAGATTGTAATCCAACACAATTGAACAAAAATACTAATGAATTAATCGACTTAAGTTATTGTCAAGTTTATTTTAGTGCGCGCATCGCTTGCGACCACTTCGGACAAACTTACAGTTTTGTTACTTCATTTATTCATTATGACTTACAAGCCTTAGTCGTTACAACTTCCTCAAATGTACGGAATTGACGGTTTAATTATGTTGAAGCTATCACCATCCGTAGAACGAAGAGGTTTTATTTTCTCAGCAAAGAATGTGTCTTGATTTACTTGGCGAAGATAGAATCCAGAATACCATCCAAAGCCGTCATCACTTCAAAATACCCATCGTTTTCTATGAAAACGAAGATTTCGCAGATTCCGTGAAAATGCTCCATCGGACTAAAATACAAGTCAAGCGTTGACTACTTGGGAAATACTTACTGCCCATTAAAACCGCAAGGAAGAAGAGCTTTTTTCTGCTTTGGTTCCTCAGGACGCTGGATTTAATTAGGAGTTTCCCGCATAGACCAAGTCCCTCAAAGACTTGCACGATATACACCGGTATGAAAATCCGAACTATGTTGAAAATGAAAATTGATCTGTATTACTAAAATAAGCACAGCGCTTGGAGTTTCCTAACCAACTGAAAACGGACGGTAAACAAAAGGTTCACAAAGCAAATATTTTATCATATAGTAAGTTATGCTAATAATCCATCCATAGTGTTCGCTTGAGTGAGCGCAAACATTAATAAAAACAAAGGAGATCATGTACAAAGAGTAGAGCATGTTTCATGATCACTGACGAGACCTGTCCAATGGGATTTAGGCAGTCTCACATTACACACCAACCAATCCGAGAGGCCAAAATCATACAGTTTTAAATTAAATCTCATAGCACTCCACTACAAGACTAGATCGACCAATTAGTTCATCTAAGATGGTCATTGTAAAAGGGCGTGACGGAGAAAAAACTTAATTGCTTAACAATACATAATATGTGGGTATATTAGAATTTGAAAATGAGATGATGATCATTCAAGCGATACATCATTGGTGTTCACAACAAGTACTGGAGTTTGGAGTTAAACTAGAAACATGAACTTTATTAACTGGATAATTACGATATTCTTGATGAACAATACTTTCTTTAAGGCATGCTGTGATGAGATATACGATAAGAAATGGGAGGCTTTACGGGCACCACTTTTACACAAGCGAGCGTTAGAGCTCACTAAAAAGCAGATTCTCAATGTTTTAGGAATGGACCAGTTCCCGAGTCGTGGAAATCGTCGTCGAACGCGTCCACATGCGTATATGATAGACCTGTATAAAACTCTATCTAAAGGAGCAAAACGGTGGAAATCAAAGCGACCAACTCGTGGCGTAATCAACACTGTGCGCGGAATAGTCGATCAAGGTCAGTTGTGTTATAATTACGTAGTTTTACTTTGTTGTGATTTGGTCTATGCATGTGTTTATACGCGAATCTTTGCACTGTTTTGAGTTGTTCTTTTCTTGTTTATTTTCGCGCTTTTCTTGATGATGTTATCTCAAACTAACTCACTTTATGTTTCTTTTTCTCGTTTATCTCGGCAGAGGTGTACGATAGGTCACTTCTACAAAAAAATCACCAGCTTTACGTATTCGATCTCTCTTCAATACCAAAGAAAGATCAACTTATTGCCTCTGAACTAAGAATTCTACGCCGGCCTGTCACATCGAATGCGGCAGAGTTAATAGCCGATTATGGGACCGTCTTTCGAGCCGTTATTCATATGAGAAAGAGAACTCGATTCTCTAAGAGTCAAACACCATATAAATACTCGGGTCTTGAACCTATAGATTCTTTCAATTTTGACATTACAGAAAGTGAGGAAAAGTGGAGCGTTCTATCTGTCACTAAGGCACTCCATCTCTGGCAACACTCGAGCAAAATACATTATTTACAATTAACAGTACAATCTGTTCAAAATGGAAAATATGTCAATCCTTTGCTGCTTGGATTCGCCAAAGAAAAACGACCACATATGAATCGAGCATTATTAGTAGTCTTCTCCAACGACGGTCAAGGAAAAATTCCTACTAAAACACAGTCTAAAAGAGGACAAAAAGATTCTCATTGGCTTGACGTTTCTCATTCTGAACACGAGCTTGAAAATGAGAAGAAACCACGAGTTAAACGTAGGGCGAAACGTCGACGCAGGAAGTACCAATGTAGAGTGAAATCCCTCTATGTTGATTTTAACAAGTTACGATGGGGCGAGTGGATTATTGCTCCGCATGGCTACGAGGCAGGGATATGTGAGGGGGCTTGTAACTTCCCCCTTGACGAACACTTAAGACCGACAAACCATGCGACTGTACAGACTATTGTCAATGCTGTGGACCCTTTAGAAGCACCTCCTGTGTGCTGTGTACCTAATAAACTCGTTCCGTTAAGCATTTTGTACAAAGATGCTTTGCTGGATACGTTTGTGTATAAAAAGTACGAAGACATGTCTGTCAAACGATGCGGGTGTAGTTAGAAGATGCGCTTCGATTGTAACCATACATTACGATGCGAAAACATCGAAACACTGGAAAGCTGCCGGCTGTGACAAAGTAATCAGAATGAAAACTGAACGGAAAAGCAAACGAAATATGAGAAAAAGGAATGCTGAGCGAGAACAAATAATGTAATGGAAATCAAACAAGAAAAGGAGAGACTGAGGATTATAACGGAGGAAAAAAAAAACTTTGAAAAGTGAACTAGAAAAAAAAATTAAAAAAGAAGCCAAGAATTGAATGAAAAAGGCAATACTAAACTTTGATGGCAAAACTGGTGGAATATATAAAGAAAAAAGAACAGTTGATCACTAAACTCGATCATTGATGTTTATTTCAAGATGTCGTCAACATCTCCGCGCGTTGGCTAGCGGTTTGAACTGAAATGACCTCGAAATACTCGTCGAAGTGTAGACAGCTAACAAAGTAGATTGTATGACCATAAATACATCGACTAATTCGGGATTTTCATGAGTCAGGAAGCAATTGTCAACAGCGCATTCAAAGTGAAAACTCTCATGGCTCGTATGGAGACATAGCGTTGAGGTGTTGATTATTGGCGCACGTGCAGAGTGATCGTACAGCGTTTCGCCAACTCATCACCTCGTACACAATACATGCGTATAGCCTTAAGGGAAATCATGATCTCTTTTAGCCCGTAACTCTACGCTATTTAGCAACAAATCCCTCAAGTATCACAAAAACGAATGTTATTTACGCGTGATGGAAAACTAACACAGAGGAACGATTTCGAAGACAATGCACAATATACAAATAATCTCGGCTGTGTTTACTTTAAGTGATCCTTAAAGCAGGTCGACCAACGTTAATCTTATTATTCATTGGAGTTGTACAAGCGAACGTTATTAACAATCGCACAACAGTAAGGAACATAGTCCGGCCGTGAGGGGGCTAGTGTTACCGATTGTATTTTGCCTCAAACTGGGATAAACGAACCGCACTTTTGAACTAACTACCACTGCGTACACGTAAATGACTTCTCCGTTGAGGGATTAGCCCATTGGGCTAATGTTTATAGCATTTTAACGGCAAAACCGCGGCATATCTCAGTCAGATAAACATGCCGCGTTTTTAAGCTAAATACCCCATGAACACTCAACGTCACTCACGTTACACTTCCGAGAAAAAGGAGCCGAGTTTTGTTGCGTACATTTAGCACCACATCGCTGCCTTTCCATGCCACGCAAAAGTGAAAAAAAACAAAACAATTTTTCCTACATTTTTACGACGAATGAGTTTATGAGTTAACGTTTAGCGGTGCAGCACGCAGAAGGCAATTATCTGCGGCCCTTGCAAAGCATAACTAACACTGACCGTGATCAAACATGGATTAAGCATCGAATGTCGTGTGTGCAAACACTTAAACATAACTTTCACAACTTTCTACAACTTGGTTTTTAAAATGAGACTTGCAAGTCGCAAAAAAACTGGACGAGGTGAAAAGTGCGTGCGAAGTGGCAAATGTGTTATCAATATCTAGCGCGCGGCTTTGATTCAACTTTTCTAATGTAAATACTCGAACTTTTATTTATTCATGATAGTATTATTTCTTGTATGTGTACTGAGGATGTATTGTAAGTAAGTATTACTTCACAGAACACAGGAAACAACTCTGTGTCATGATCAATTAAAACCATCAAACATAGAGCAACTGTCGTTTATTCGTACTTTACGTAGAGAACTACAACACAAGTGTCTTTCAACTTTAAATACTCGCAACAGATTTATCTTAGTTTCTGAATAATTTTATGCAAATTAGCGCTAAGAGAAGGTTAATTTTAAACAGAGCATACAAGGAATTATCTTGTCAGGATGTTAATTATCTCGCCGATTTTCACAAAGCTACTGCGGCACAAATCCCTCACAAATCAATGCAGTTTCTCTACCCTCCCCCCCTCACCATCCCCTCCCCCCTCTTTAACATGCTCAACAATTACATCCTCTATCTTTAAGATTTGTTACTATTTCAGTCTTATTTTTCGTTTATCAGCGTGACATACAGGAAAGTCTTGAGCATTGTTAGAATGGATATTTCTAGAACACTGTAGACTGCAATCTAATTGAAGTTGTGTCTGAGGGGTGTATGGAGTCTCGCACGGTGTTCAAAGTACCGTAATCTACGGTTAATGTGTAATTGCACTTGGTGTTGTTTCCGCTGTCAAGCAATGCTTGCTGTTTAATAGCTGGCTAGTCGCAATGGTTTGGTACTTTGATGTTGGAGCGACTTGGTAAACAAGTTTTGATGGTAGCAAGGATTTTGGAAAAATGTTCTTTTAAAACGTTGATCCTGAATTGTATTGTTACTCAATTTATCATATATTGTTTGCACAACCAGATATGTCTTTTATATTCTGGTGAGAAAGATCATTTGATTATAATTTGAACTGATGTAAATTCAAGATGGTTAGTTTTAGTTCTGTTTATCAGTCTCTGCTATTTTTCTATCCATTCTTATTGACATCAGTTTCCTCTTATGTTCGATTTAGTACTTATTTGGTCAGTTGGTTGGTCAGTTGGTTGGCTATTTTGGTTGGCTATTTTGTTTGTCTTTTTGTTTGCATGTTTGAGTTTTTAATTGTCTGTCTGTTTACTTGTTTGTTTGTAGGTTTGTTTGCTACGTTCGTTTGTTTGTTTATCTGTTTGAGCTTTTGAATTTTTTATTTGTGTTTTTCTGCTTAAATTATTGTTTGTTTGTCTGATTGAGTTTTTTGTTTGTTTGTTTGGTTTGTTTGTTGGTTTGTTTATTTGTCTGTTTGAACTATTGATTGTTTATTTGTTTGTTTGTCTGATTGAGTTTTTGTTTGTTTGTTTTCTGAAAAATTGTTGATTGTTTTGTTTCGCCCTGATTCATAACGCAATTTAACTTCGGAATTGTGATTCTTCGAAGCATTGAACTTCGTACTCATTTCTATATACACATTTTAATTAATCCTTTGTCATCATGGCAAACAAATTCTAGCTAGTTGTAAAGGTTTGTTTCATTGTGTTCTTCACCTTCCAAAACAATAACAACAACAACAACAACTTAACAGCAACAAAAAACTCAGTCATCGTAAACGTTTATTCTCTAGTGATGCAAATGTTTAAAAAAGAATCCTTGCTACCCTTGAAAAAAGGCCGTGACTGCGATTTGTCGGATATGAAAAGTCAAAAACATACATGTACTACAACTCCTAAAACGTGAGTTCTACGTTCTACGAGGAGCTGTGCCTTTATACGACTTCTTTCAATCGTGCGAGACAATTCACAATGCAAAATCGTCCAAACGATCTCACGTGAAAAAGACACTATGAAAAAAGGTACAGAGTGTAAGTGAACATAGGCTCTTCTTGGTGTTGGAGATGGTATTCGTGGTGATTTGCAACGCAAAGAAAGGGCACATTTATAGTTAGTGAATCTTCAGTAATAAGTATATCTCTTACATTGCGTTTTTTGTACTGCTGTTTAGCCAACGATATTTCATAGCTAGACTTTCGATGGTCGTTCAGCGATTTAGCATATAATGGACACATTTTTCTTGCTATATATAGCTAGAGTATAATAGTATTTCGTGCGTTTTTTCGTGCAATTGTATAGCCAAAAAAGACCATTACAATGTCCATTAACTCCATAGCCAACTCATCAAATCAGTTTGACGTCGGCATAACTTGACGTCACAAGTTCGTCTATATTTTCATCATCTCTTGTGAACATTTAGTGATTAGCAAAGGAATCTTAAGGCCTTTTTTACCCCTTAGACTGCTAGCTCAGAAGGTTATTGACAAGATACTTCATTCAAATGGACAATTACTTGTTGACATTACTCGATGGAGGGGTGAGGTCAAAATGTGCTTTATTCCTGTCGATTGTCGATGTCTATAATATGCTGTCAGGAAGTTTTTGCGTTAATTAGATGCTTCACGATTCCAATTTCCATTAAAAAAAACCCTGAAAAAAAAAGCAAAAAACAAAAAACAAAAAAGCAAGTAAACAAACAAACAAACAAAGAAGAAAAAAAGGAAAGAACTGTAATGTCTTGATTCGGGTACTTGTCTGGATGCTACCTGGAGTGGTTGCAAATAGCCTGGTAGCACAGCGGATAGAATCCTTTTCCATGGTATAAAATATATACAAACCTCAAAATAGTGGATGATTTTTATTAATTCATGTAAATGACTTAATTTATCTAGTTTTTGTGCAAATGGTTCCAATGCTTTTTATCTCGGATCCTTTTTCACCCGTGACGAGGTCATTGACGTATCTCACCACTTTTCAAGCTTTAGGAAATATGAAAAAATGAAATTAGAACCATTATTTCTAATTCTTTTTTTTTTTATAAAACTGCCTGAACATCAAGCATTCATTGCGCATGCTTGTGAGGTCAGCAGAAAGTGCTTTGAGCGCAAAACTAACTTTCTTTATGAAATTTCAGAGCCATATAAAATGGAAAGTGCTTTAATCATAACTAACTTTCTTTATGAAATTCCAGAGCCATATAAAATGGAAAGTGCTTTAATCATAACTAACTTTCTTTATGAAATTCCAGAGCCATATAAAATGGAAAGTGCTTTAATCATAACTAACTTTCTTTATGAAATTCCAGAGCCATATAAAATGGAAAGTGCTTTAATCATAACTAACTTTCTTTATGAAATTCCAGAGCCATATAAAATGGAAAGTGCTTTAATCATAACTAACTTTCTTTATGAAATTCCAGAGCCATATAAAATGGAAAGTGCTTTAATCATAACTAACTTTCTTTATGAAATTCCAGAGACATATAAAATGAACTATGCTATAATTATTTTCTCGTTAACGCTTTTATGAAATCTCGGAACCGCTTCAATGATATAGATACATTTCTTGCTATGTTTAGCAAATTTCTCAGCAATCTTAAATACAAAAGACGTTTTTGCGCTAATCGAATTCTTTTCTAACCAGCTTTTATGGAATTTCGGAACCATTAAATATGGGAATTTTCTTGCTATTTTGAGGAACTTCCTCTGTGGTATTTTAAGCTTGTTGTTTTAGCCGACATCGATCATTGAAGTTAAGAATAGATTTTTATGGCTATAGACCGCTCATAGGAATACTAAGAATTAGTGAGATAAACGATCGGTATGTTAATTTCGAGTACTCTCCTTCGAGTAGTATCGTTCACAAATAATCCCCTCGATTCTGATACCCATAAATGGATTCATCGACAAATTTCGATTTTAGAACCAATCAACCAATACAAATCTATACAGCAAAAAATTGATCGGTCGATAAAAATCGATTTCGAGATTATTCAATTGATTGAAAATAGATTTCAACGTCGATCAACCAATTAAGTTTTGAGATTGATTTATCTCGAGATCTGGATCACAGGCTGTGGAATCAGTGATTCTGAAATCAGAATTCTAAAATTCTACTAAATCTACGTTCCATATTGATTTTTTCTTTCTTACATCGTCAATATTTATACCTTTTTATCGGATTCCTCCAAATATATTCAAATAAGCCAAAAAAGCACCTTTTTCTTTGATAAAAGGGTATGGAATTTAGTCTTTTTATTTGTTTAGTGCAATTGATAAAACTTCCTACCTTTTTTAAGTTTGTTATTTTCAAACAAATCTTGCATTCAGATAAAAAGGTACCCTTTTCGACCTTTCACGAATTGAAGACACAAGTGCAAAAAGGGTACCCTTTTTCTTGCTCTTACCGACATGCTTTAAATGGCTCCACTATTGATTAACTCCCAAATTTAAAGTGTGACGTCATTAAAAAATAACGATAATAAATTTCCCGCCAAATTAAAATTAGGGGCATAATTTCCCGCTGAAAAGTCTCGTGCCCTCTTTCCGCTAAAATATCATGTGATAGTTATATTTCCCCACAAAAAGTCGTCATGTGATTTGCCATGCGAGGAAATTCTGTCGATTCTTACCGGGAAGTTGCAAGCACTTTGAGCACGGTCTTTGTCAAAGTAAAATATTAATTGATGTAAAATGGGGTCACATGACTTTTAAGAGAAAAAACTGCTAATTTGGGAAAATTAAATATCGTTAATTATCAATGACGTGACACTTTTAATGAGGGAATTAATCAATAGTCAAGCCATTGAAAACATGTCGGTAAGAGCAAGAAAAAGGTACCCTTTTTGCACTTGTGTCTTCAATTCGTGAAAGGTCGAAAAGGGTACCTTTTTATCTGAATGCAAGATTTGTTTGAAAATATCAAACTTAAAAAAGGGTAGGAAGTTTTATCAATTGCACTAGACAAATAAAAAGAATGAATTCCCTACCCTTTTATCAAATAAACTAGATGCCTTTTTGGCTTATTTGAATATATTTTGAGAAATCCCATAAACAGTTATGAATATTGACGTTGTAAGAAAGGCAAAATCAACATGGGACTAAGATTTAATAGAATTTTAGAATTCTGATTTCAGAATTAAAAAAAAGTAGAATTGCTACTTTCTGTCACTGATTCTG